>CM062615.1:25244584-25549203 GCA_025617555.3 Puccinia polysora | reverse complement strand
TTCCCAAATTTCCTCCATGAACCATATTGATTTTGAACATATAAGAATTTATGCTTTGCTTTCCCTGACCCTCTCCTTATAAATTAATTATCACATAATACAAGATTTTGAAATTCATTTAATACACTCAAAGTATTTTTTTTTTGAAATCCTAAACTTCCCAATTTTCTTCCCTCCCATGGGATTTATTGGAGCCAAATACCCAAACCTGAGAAATCCCTAAAAAAACTCTTTCAATTCTTCAAGTTCATTCAAATAATGTCTTTTCTTCCTCAAGGCTCTCCACTGAAATCCCCCTTTCCCTAGAATGCATACTCATATCTTGTACAACTGTGTCCGGTGACATTTCCCCAGTGTGAAATGTTTTCCTAAAATTTATCAGTAGCCAAAGAATCTTATGCCTCTCCACAATCTCAGAGACCCAAACATATGAAACATCAAAAAAACCCCTTAAAGTTCTTTCAGGTCAACCAAAAATTAATTTCAACTCCACAACTCCATGTCTTCATCCTGAAAATCTGCAGTCTTTTTAAAATGGGTGATGATGAATTCACAACTACCAGTCTTTTTGGAGTTGTGTAGGGCCCTACACAGTCAAATGGATGTGTGGGGGCCCATACATGCGTACAAAACGCGCATGCGGGCCAAAACACACGTCTACACACGCTCAAGGGGTGGTCTCAAAGATATGCAACCCCCAGGGGGACGTATATCCCCTGTACACGGCGGTTTTGATGCATGGCCAAGGGTATACAACCCCCCGGGGGGTTGTGCCAAAATTTTTGTCACCCCCTGGACCACATTTGGGTTCCATCAACCTAAATTTTGGATCAACGCATACTATGTTGTTGTACCACATCTAGTGACACCAAAGTGAAATTAAAGTGAAATAAAGTGAATATGTGAACCAAATAATTGAAAATAAAGGGAAACTGAAAAAAAACATCTCACAAAATTGATCTTTCTCAACTTGGTAGTTGTTCAATTGAAAGTTGGATTGAATACTTAAGTAGCATTGCATTTTTTGTTTTTGCATTATGGGAACAGTGGAAAGCCCTGCTTTTTTTAACATGGCTACGTTGAAGGACTACATTGATAGTGCCAGGAACAAAGCTGTGGAAAAAAAGATTTGGGTAATGAAACACTGGAAGCACCAATTGCATCCTCATCAAGGGTGACAATTGAGGAACAAAATTTTTCACAAATAGACATGACCAGTGGTGGTGAGTAACATTTTATGTTACTCTGGTCTTTGGCTGAGTTAATTTTATTGAAACTGAACTATGAAAATTTGAATATGGTGTACCTGTGACAGACTCACTTTCCCCAACTCCTATGAGAGCTTTTCATACTAGGGAAGAGGCACAAAACTATTGTCAAACATGGGCAATGAAGCATGGTTACGCTTTAACATTTTTCAAATCAAAGCATGATAAATATGTGTATTTAGCCTGTTGTAGACATGGTTTGTACTCTGGGCAATTTTTAACCAAATGGTCAAGGCAAAATCACACAAGGAAGGTTGGGTGAAAGCTTTTAATCCGTGAAAGTCACACAAAAGCAGACCCCTTGTGGTGTATCTCCTACAGAAATGATCAACATAACCATGAACCATCTCCACACCCCTCAGTGCATCCTCACCTGAGGAGAATCCCTGGGGTAGCCTTAGACAATCTAAGAGAAGGCGTGAATGATGGGCTCAATACAATTCAACTCAAAAGAAAATTGAGCAAGATCAATGATGGCAAATATGTTGATGACTGAAAAATCTATAACACTAAGTGTAAGGTGGCACTAGCAGAGCTAAAAGGGAAAAGTTTTATGGAGGTCCTCTTTGAACAACTTGGTAATTCAGGTTGGGTTCATCAAGCAAAATTCAGTGGAGAGGGTCACTTGTAGGCCCTATTGTTGGCTCAACCAGAGTCATTAAAGCTTTGCAAACAATTCCATCATATAGCTATGATGGATTTTACTTATAAAACAAATAATTACAACATCCCCCTATTGCATGTTGTAGGAATTACTTCCAACCAGAAAAATTTCACAAAAGCTCTTTTTTTTATAAAAAGGGAAACATTTGAGTTCTACAGTTGGTCTGTAAATGCGCTAAAGGAGTTGGCTTATGATCCTGAGAGACTTCCAAAAGTCTTTGTGACAGACCGTGAAAAATCTTTGATCTTTGCTCTAGAACAAATTTTCCCTGAGTCTCCAAGACATTGTTGTCAATGGCACTTTTCTAAAAACATACAAGCAAACTGTAAAGTGTGCTTTAATAATCACTTTGAAGGTTGAAAAAGCTTTATGTCTCTTTGGGCTAAGTATGGGGCCTCAAAAGCCAAGGAGGAGGCAGAGTTCAATGATGCAGAACTTAGAGTAAGTTCCAAATCACTGCCTCTACTGTTAATCTTCCTAGTTTTGGGTTGCTTACATTATGACTTGTATAAAGTGTATCTTGGCAGACCGTGAGGATGTGCTCAAGTATATGGATCATGATATCTTCCATATCAAAGAGAAGTTTTTGACGGCTTGGAATTTCAAAAACCCTGAATTTGGAAATAAAATAACGTCTTGGTTTGAAGGGGCCCATGCTACTCTCAAGCAATTCCTTGAAAATTTGTTGGGATACATGTTGGATGTTTGGAAAAACCTAGAGGGCACAGTTTCCAATCAAATTAAATTTTTCAGGCTGCCATTTAAAACTCTTGAATAGAAATTGGAATAGTTCTTCCTACTGAACTGTTACCATTGAGATACAAGGTCTCTTTACAGGCAATCAGGCTTGTTGTGGATCAATTAGAGAGATTAAAGCAGAAACATGATGGCAAATTCTGCACCAAGTCATACTCAATGACTATGGGTATGCCTGTTTCCCACAAAATAGGTGACCTACCAGGGTCAAAAGGCTCTGTTGTTCCTGAGGATGTTCATCCTGAGTGGAGGTTGTATTATGACCCTTGCATTTCTAGTTCTTTAAGTTGGTTTAATGGGATTAATTCTTTTTGATAAATGCTTCTTGAATGATGATTCCTACTTGACTAAAATGATGATTCCTACTTGACTAATTTTTGATCCTTTTGAATTTTTAAAGGTCTATGTTGATGAAATTCTCAACAAGTCTCAGTTACATGAGAAGCTCAATGAAATAATCTTGGCTCATCCTGAACAAGATTATTGCAGGCTGTTGAAGCACTTGATGAAGGAGAAGGAAAATTATTGATCAAAGCCAAGACTTGAACCTAAATTCTTGTGATCAAGCAGAGGCCTTCCAAAATTTACAGATAACTGGAAAGATGCTTCTTGATTAGAACATATTGAAAAGGAACTTAAGCAAGAAAAGAGAATTAGAAGGGCACCAAAGAAGAAAATAAAAAATATTGTAAGTCTTTTCTTTTTTGAAAGGTTCATTTTTTTGGTTTAATGAACTGATGAAGAAATGGTTATAGTCAAAGTCAGGATCTTCATCAAAATTTCATAGTTCAGAGGAAGAGACTGAAACTTCATTGGTTTTGGTGCTGTTGGAATCAGATTCTTTTTTGAAGGATGAAGCAGAAGAAATGGAGGATTCAAACAGAAGCTCATCTTTGGTGAGTGTTGATTCCTTTAATGAGATTAGAACTGTGGATAAGTATTTTTTGATTTTAGGAAGTGAATTACCTCAGTCAAATACCTAAGAACTTACATAAGTTCTTGTTTGGAGTTTGGGATCCGGTTGGTGATGGAAATTGTGGATTTAAAGTCATTTCCAAATCACTTTGGTATGATGAGCATGGATGGTTTCAAGTAAGAAAAGAAATGGTTAAAACATTGAGGGAAAAAAATATGTGCTATGCTAAGATCCTTGGTGGCATTAAAGACATTGAAAAGATATAAAAAATACTTTATTTTAATGAAATCAATGAAAAGATTCCCTCTTCAAAATGGCTTTCAAAGCTTGACATGGGTCAAATCATAGCAGATACTTATTGAAGGAAAATATGTTTCATTTCATTGGAATCATTTTTTAATTTTACTCCTATGAAAATGGGTGTAAAAGAACAATTGAATCCTATGTTCATTTGCTTTGTTAACAGTAACCATTGGTTCCAGCTTTTACTTAAGGGAGATGTGAATCCAATCCCACCCATAGTTTCCAAACCACATTCCATTATTTCCAAAAAAAGCCTCTGGTTGTGTTGATCAACTCAAAGATCAACTTGATTTGTATTCTGATTTATAGATTAATTTCATCATTTGGGTTTGGGTTCTGATGCTGATCTTGTAATTCTATTAATATAAATGGTTATCAAATTTTGAACATCATTATGTTGACTTTTTTGAGTGAAATATTTTACCTCTGTTAATCTCATAATTTCTTTCTTCCTTTAATCAAAGAAATAAACCTGGTCTCCAGCTTTTTCTTGAAAACCTGTCAAAAGGGTACTTGCTTTTCCACAAAAAACTTTAGGCACATATAAATAATGAATCAATTTTATTCCATTCCAAATCCTTCTCAAAACATTTATTATTGGTAAAACCATGCTTATTTTCTCAAAATTATCCTTCCAAGATCAAATTAAACACAAATACAGATCTAAATATTTGTGGTCCCTGAAAAATAAATTTTACAAATCCTGTAGTGGGGGGTCCTTTTGTTCTTTTTATATTAATAAAAATGTAAATTTGACAGATATTTATTTCAAAATTCTTTTCTTAGTTATCTACCACCAAAAAAAATAATCATCCATGGAAATTTTTAGATAATTTAAAGGGTCTTTGAAATAAAATACAAAAAGGCCAAACTAAAAATATTTCCAAGACATTTTTTTCCAGGAAAAAAAGCAGATGCTTAAAACTGGATAACTTTCTGGATTCCCATTTTTCAATAAACTCTACATAAAAATAAAAATAAAACTATCTTACCCCCTTTTTTCTTTTGGGCCAAACCAAATGTGAAATAATTGCAATTTTTGTGCAAATCAAATAAATAATTGATCCCCTTTTAAAAATAAACTAAAAGAACTGATTCTAAATCCACATTTCTGCATTAACTATTGGACACAGGAATCACTTGGGTTCAAATCAATCTCCTCTGAGCTAAGAAAAAATAATTCAAACTCTGGAATACTCTATCCTTTTTAATACTTATTGATGTAGTGCTCTATTATTGATATTAATTTGAAAACCATCACAAGTGATAACAAAGCCAATTCTTTGAAGGAAATATTTATTGAGGAATAAATAAGCCAGAAACTGCAGGCCATATAAATCACCTTTGTCTGGAACCAGGTGGCCAACCCCAACACTATTTATTCTTAGACCTGCAGCCTGACTGGCACAAGAGGAGCCACATACATCTTCTTTAATTTTCAGGCCACTATCTTTTCCAAATGTACTAAATATATCTATGAAACCACCTTCAAATTCCACAATTCCTCTTTTTAGAATTTCACACTCAAGGATATCACTAAATTGGTCTTTAACTTTTCAATTTTCCACACCTGCTCCATTGGTGAATCTTTTCCCTTCCTGAGCTTATCCTATTTGGCCATTGCTAGGTTCCAATGCACCACCCTCACCCAATTTTGATGATTTACTCTGTAATTTAGGCACAGTCCCTTTTATTTTTTATCAATTCTTGTAAGTTCTAGAATCAAATTTTCCAATATTCTTTTTCAAATTTGGACACAGAATAGAGGCAAATATCTTTTTAAATTCCTTCTGGAAAAATATTAAAAGCCCATCTGACATGTACATAATCTGCATTGTATCTTTAAAATTGACCAAACAAGCTACCCCCCACTTATTTTTCTGTTCTTTAACCATGCATAAGTATCGATCCTGAATCAAATAAAACAAATTGAGATCCCCATCAGATGATATCCTTTTTCCCTTTATTGCAGGAAGAAGAAACAAACCTCCATATTTTGAAGACTTAATCAGTAATTTATTGTACATTTTCTAATGAAGAATGCTTTGGTTGTTAGAACTGAGGCCCTTCAATAATTACCATGTGCCAGTCTCTTCCATTAGAATTTTTTTGTGGGAAATTATGAAGAAACCCTTGTCTAGTTTGAACAACTCCTTTCTCTGTAGCACTTAATTCAAAACCCACTTCCTATTACCTGTGCTCCCTATGTCTTCCTAATTGCTCAATCAAGAAAATTTTCACAAAATTCCTTCCAGATCCTTTCCTTTTAACCATCAATACACTCAGAATTCTTAAAATCCTCCTTGCAAGCAATAATTTTAACATTATTTTGAACCTTTTACTTTCAAATTATGTCCCTGTTGTCTACTTCATTCTTGGAAAATCCAATTTATTTTTGTATTTTTTCCATGCTGAAACATGACAGACTGAAATTTAATCATGTGTATAGATTTTTTGCACTTCTTTTTCAGTTCAGGATTAGTAGTACCCCATAAATTTGCTTCCTGTTTCCTTTTGACAGGTTATAAAAAATAAAAAATAGGTTCTCCATACTCCACAAAAAAATGGGCTACAAGATTCTTTTTTTATCTGAAAATCAACTACAAAATCAAAATAAAAAAGACCTACATGAACTCTTGCATGATGAAAATTTTCCAATGAAGCCCCCAAAGATAGGTTGAAAAAATCTGTGAATTATCTCATAAACTCAAGTTTATTCGCTGGTAACAGTTAACTGTCATAACTGTCCACAATATTTCTAATGAAACAATGATGTACCTTCTAATTCTGATGTTTTTTTTGTCCTCAAGATCTGAATTAAAGGAAAAATTCCTGGCTAGGTCCATTTCTGAACACTTTTGTTTTTTTATTTCCCTATCTATGCAAATTACTGATGATCCCAAGAAATGCCTTCATTTCTCCTGCAGAACTCCAATGGCTGCCAAAAAAGATTTAAACTCAAAAAAATATTATGATCTAATGATATTCAGAAAAAATATAATGCAATTGTCTCTAGCTCTCTCATTTTCCATCTTCTATCTGATAAATAGAATCAATTAAATATTAAAATAAACCTCTCAAAATACCATTTTCTCCCCCATTCAAAAGCCTTGAAATCCTCTTACAAGATGCCTTTAAAATGATGCTTTCCCTGCATCCTTGAATTTTACTTTCCCTGTCTTCCAGTATACTTTTTGGTCTATCCTGGAAGCCTTCTTACAACCTTTGAACTTCAAGGGATCCATATGTGATGGAAAAATGATATTGGATTTAATATGTAAAGCAATGTTGATGGGATGTGTATACATTAGATGATTTGGAGGTGTGGATGGGTGTTCTGCATGTCATGGATGATGGAGATATTATGGTTCATAGATTTCAGATTTGATTTTTGAAACACCATTTACATGAAACACACAATTTTTAAATAAACCAGTTAGGGTGCATGTCTATTTCACAAACAAGCCATCAAAATGGCAGGTATGGTCAAAAAAAAAATGTGGGTTTCCAATGAGAGGTTTTCTAACTCTGATACACCCTAATATTACCCGCAAGGAAGTGTATTTTTCCAGAATGCAATTTCAATCATGTAAGTGTGGTGTGTAGGTTTTTTCTTCAAAGATGTCCAATTACTTTGAGAAAATCTCAAATGTCATATTTTAGTTTCTTCAAATATAAAATTGAATCATCATGATATACTATGAAGAAAATTTCTATTGGAGAAGAAAAATTTATTCTGAAATTTTTTTGAAAGCAGAAGGACAATTGCAGAGGCCAAAAAGCACACCATTATACCTGTAGGTTCTAAGGAAAGTTCACATAGCAGTTCAATATTCATAGAATAATTCTATGCAAATCAATTTATAGGCTCCTCAAAGGTCTAAAATTTAGAAACGATGAGCTTGATCAAAAATACCTAAAAGTGCAATATAGGTGGTACTGTTTAGGAATTCTTTTGAGTTAAAATAAATAAAATTCCTGAAATCAAAGCACAGAAAAAGGCTGAATTCTTTACTTTGAATAAATTAAACAGTGTAGATTGGTTTTGAATTTACTTTTTGAAGAAATCACTTTTATAAATTTCTCACTGTGAATGCTTGAAGTTTTACTCATTCTTGGTTTAAGAGAGATCAAATTGGTCCAGTAAGTGGAGTTAGCTGCCTTGGTAATTTTGATTTTGTGGTCATAAGGTCAATGAGGTAGGTTATCTGCCTTCAAATCTAATAAATTTTCTTCAAGAAGAATTTTGAAATATTCAAGTTAAACAGATAAGAAATAACTTCAAGATGATTAAAAGGAGGGAATTATCTAAAAAAAGTTTAGGACATTTCAAATCTCCTGGTGGAAAGTTGTTGTATAACTCAATCTTTGCGTAGAATTTTGAATTCCATTTCAATCAAAGAAATGAAAAAATATTGGAGATTTCAGGTTCAAAGGTTAATAATTTGTGAAGCTGAAAACCTTCTTTCTGATTTATGTACAAGAGATTCATGGTCTAGAATCAGCTTTTACATTCCAGTGATATCCAGTAGAAATACATCCCATTCAAAGCCATGAAACAAGGAAAATATAAAAGTTTATTTTGATAATTTTGAACTAGATTGCCTTAGGGAATAAAACCAGCAGAGAATGAGAAAAAACACACAATAATGTGAAATGTGAGAAACAGGACAACTGTAGAGAATAAGCAAGAAAGATAGTAAATTGGAAAAAGAGGATCCTATGCCTGAAGCCAACAGATGGAGTGGAGACGGTGGCGTAGGTTGAGTTTGAGATTCTCAAGTACTTGAGTGTAGACTGATTGGATGGACTTGGCAATTAAATTTCAGATTGAGGCCAGGAATCTGGGAGAGAGGAGTCTTACCAGGCAGAGATAGAGGATGGGCACAAATTAGTTGAGGTGTCAGTTGGAGTTCTGACTAGTAGCAAGGTTGAGAGATGAGATACAATGATTGGGATTTGAGAAGTTGAAGAAAAGGAGCTTTTGAAAACCAGAAGATTAGATATGACAATCAGAGAAAAGGAGGCAAGAAGGATCCAAAACAGAAAAGAAAAGAAAATGCAAGACAGAGGAACAGAAGAAAAAGTAAAAAAAAGCCAGAAAAAAGAACAGATGACCGGAGATCCCCCAGTTGCGTAGAGTTACTATTTCTGCAGATGAGGCGCAGTGGGAGCGGCAAGAGGAGTGGTAGTTGTGAAATATCTCAACACCCCTTGTGACTGGGAAGCGGGGTAATCAAGGAGGATTTGGTGGAGGGTTCCAAGAAGACCCTGTTTTGAAGAAGCTTGAGGCAGCTGACAGATGCAGACTTATTCAGAGGTTTGGCCATCATTTCTTCAGTCAAAATTAGAAAGAGATCCAACTTGGATAGGCTGAAGTCTTCTTGCAGGCCCTTTGTCTTGATATTGATGTGACAGGATTTGGAATGCAAGCCAAATCTTTTTATTTTATCTTCCAATCCTTTATTATCTATTTAGATCACTGTTTTGATGTCAGATATATCTCTCCAAAAAGGTGAGTAATCAACTTCAGTTCCAGATAGCAGTCAAGGAGAGCATTGAGTTCAGATTCAGTAGAAGAATAGGTGATATTTCTCTGTCTTGATGAGTTCCAAACAACTGGAATGCCGTAGTGAAGAATTACATAGCCAGTTTGGGACTTGCCAAGGTAGGATTGTCTCCCCATGTAGCGTCAATGTAGCCTGAGATTGATTCTTGAGAGGAATCATACCTAATAGTCAATTTGAAATATTTTTTAGTCTTGAGATATTTCCAGAATTTTTGTACTTCTCTCCAGTGAGTCATGCCGGGCTTGGAATTGAACCTTGCAAGGCTAGAGAAAGCAAAAGAAATATTGGGAAAAGTATACTGAGACAGGTGATTGAGAAGTCCCACGGCAGAGCGGTAGTTTATTGTCAGTTGGCGGAATTTGGAATGGTCTTCATCTGTTGCCGTTTTGAGATGGATATTTTGAGTTAGTGGTGAGTAAGTATCTTTAAATTGAGTGAGTCCAAGTTCTTTGAGTCCTTGGTCTATGTGGTTAGGCTGTCTTAGGAGAATTTTTTCTACATCAAATTCCATTAACATACTGATAATTGTATTGGGGGGGTGACAAGAAGAATTTAGGAATTTTTCCAGGAATCTGACAGCAAAGGTGTTAGATCTTCCAACGTGAATAAGGTCATCAATGTGGAAGTACAGGACTTCTCCAGATTCTGAGTTGAGATAGAGACATGTATTTCTAGTCGACTCCTTGAATCCTTGTGATTTGATCCAGGCAGTAAGTGTTTTGTACCAGTTCTTTGGTGACTGGCGGAGACCATATAACAATTTTTTTAATCTTAAGTATGGAGATTTTCTACTCAAACCTTTGGGAGTTTTGATAATTACGGTTCCATTCAATGGAGCATGTAGAAATGCCCCTTTTGCATCAAATTGGGTGAAATTCATGTTGTTTTTCAAGCCATAGATCAATGCAAGTTGTAGAGAGCCAAGTTTGCCAGTTGGTTCCCCAAGCCATAGATCAATGCAAGTTGTAGAGAGCCAAGTTTGCCAGTTGGTGCCCAAGTCTCTTGAAATTCCACACCATGGATCTGGTCAAAGCACTGGACACATAACCTAGCTTTATATTTGACAGGTTCACCGTGACAGTTTTCTTTTACATTAAATACCCATGTTGTGTTCCAACTGTTATTTGGAGTGTTTTAATATTCTTCCCAGACTTCTTGGGATTATATAGATTCTAATTATTCTTCTGAGGCTTTTTTCTATTTTGGCCATTTGGGGCATTTGCAAGAAGCTTTGTAAGACAGTGGTTTGTATTAATGATGGAACCCTTATCTCTGAGGCTTTTGAATTTCTTGTATGGGTCTTTGGTTGACGCCTGATGTGGTTGGTTTGTGAACGGGCATTTTGGTGAGTTCAGGAGAAGGAGAGGGAGAAGGAGGAGTCTCTACGTCTTTGAGGCTGGAGTCTGATTCTGAGGAGTCCAGATTGGTCTCCCTGATCAGATACTGTTTTTCCTTTGTTGAGAAGTTGGATTCATTGGAGCCCAGTTCAGAATGTGAGAATATATTGAGACCCCGGTATTCAAGGAAAGGGAATTTGGTTAGTTGGGTTTTGAGGAACTTAACATTTTTTTTTCAACAAAACCGCCAAGAGAATTTAGGATGAGATAAGAGTGAAAGGTGGGATTGAAACCAACTAAGATCCCTTCAGCTCCCTTTTCATCAAATTTCCTTCCCTTCTGAACACAATTGAAGAGGTAGATTAAAGAGGAACCTACAGGTCTTAAGTAATTAGCAGGGAGGCTCTTGCCAAACATGAGTTCCCAGGGAGATAGGTGTTTGCCTTCTCTGGGGATTTGTTTGAGCATGAAGCAACAGCTTTTTGTTATCATATGCCAATAATTTTTGGGTATTCTGAGGAGGAGAATGTAGCGCAAGAAGATTCAATTATGGTTCTTTTTTCTTGTTTGGCTTTTCTGTTGTTTTGCAAATGGTAGGGTTCTGAAGTCTGCAGTTTTATATGCTTGTTTTTTGCAAAGTCCTTGAGAGTAAAATTTGTAAATTCTGCGCCTTTGTCCAAGAAGATTTCTGATGGGTAGTAGCCTAATATTTTATATTCTGTCTTGAGTATTCCGTTGATAGTTTCAGGAGTTTTGTCTTTGGAAGCCAGAGGGAAAGCTGAAAGATAGCCGGAGAAGTTGTCTACCAGGGTGAGTATATAATTGTGACCCGCCTTAGATTGAGGTGTGATTGGACCAATTAAATCAAGGTGTATTTGGTTGAGATCTTTGGTGGAAGGAGTGGATACATTGGTAAATGGTGATCTGGTGATCTTGCTTCTGATGCAACTGTCACATTGGAATTCATTGAGCTCCTTGTTTGTGAACAGATCTTTTAGAAGAGGTTTCAGAGATGAGATTGATGCATGGCCATACATTTTGTGGATATCCATCAGCAAAAGTGACTCATGTCTTGGCAAGGTAGGAGTTTGATTTGAGAGCTTCACCATATGGTCTTGGCCCGCAGTGTGCGGTTTCTCTATGAAAAATAGACTGTCACAGATTAGTCCTTTGAGTACAGATTGATCTACTTGATTAACCACAAAGCTATCTTGATTTTGAGTAAGGTTGCATCCATTCTTGGCTAGGAGACCAGGACTGATTAAGTTCACAACAATATTGGAGACATCCAAGAATCCTTTGAGGGTAACAACTGAATCTTTCCATTCTAACCAGACAGTTCCCGTTCCTTGTAATTTGAGATTAGCCTCTAACTTTCCTGTCTTGATCTCATCCATTTCTTCCTGTAGATTGATTGATGAGAATAATTTCAGATTGTTGAAGATATGGACATTAGCTCCTGATTCCAGTATGAGATTGGGGTTATTTTCCAAATTAATCCAGAGTTTAAGCAGCGCATGGTAGTTGATTGTGAGGTTCTTCTTGATTTTATTTTTCCATTTGTTTTTTTGTTTTCTTGATTTTATTGTTCAATTTTTTTTGTTGTTTGATCCACCAGTCTGGAGCGGTTTGGGGATGTAGATGGAAGCACAACAATTCAGGATGTGGAGCATTGGGGTCATGGTAGCCTTCTTTGCATCTCATCTTAGTCTTCTTTTTTGTCCTTATTAGTCCTTGTCTTTGTTGTCACAAGGGAGAGATCTGTAGAGGGTTTATTTGTCTTGGTTTGTGCCATTCTTTTATTGTTGTATTGGACTAGATGATTGAATACCACATTGACCATCAGGAATTTTTCCACATGCATGATTTGTTGTTTAATATTCTCAAGGACCAGCGGAAATTTGAAGAGTAGGAGATAAGCTAGGATGTCTGTAGGGAGTTCTATACCTACATTGGACATTTGAGTGATAGACTTCCGCATTTTGGTGACAAGATTTTCAACAGCATGTTTGCTAAAAATGGCATGGAGAAAGTAGTTGAATAATTGGGCTCTGTTTGCAGTCTCAGATGATTCAAATCTTTGAGTGATTTCAGCCCACAGTAGCTTGGAGGATGTTATATTGGAGGAATTGACCACGTTTGCCTGAGTTGTGCTATCAAGTTTGGAGAGTATTATGGCTCTGATTTCCCTATCCTGCTTGACTGACATTTGGCCATTGTTCCTGATTATGGCATCCTTGATGTCTTTGAGGTCAAAAAACATGAGCATCTTGTCTTGCCATATTGATTAGTTCTCTTTGTTCAAGGGGGGTATGGCATTGACAGAGGCTTTTAGGGCCACCTGGTGGAAGAAGTTGGCGGCTCCTGCTGGTTTGTTCATGATTTGTTGGTTAGATCATCAAGTTTTGGCTTTTAACCGTGATAATTTTGAACTAGATTTCTTTAGGACATAAAACCAGCAGAGACTGAGAAAACACACACAATAATGTGAAACGTGAGAAACAGGACAACTGTAGAGAATAAGCAAGAAAGATAGGAAATTGGAAAAAGAGGATCCTATGCCTGAAGCCAACAGATGGAGTGAAGACAGTGGCGTAGGTTGAGTTCAAGATTCTCAAGGACTTGAGTGTAGACTGATTGGATGGACTTGGTGATTATATTTCAGATTGAGGCCAGGAATCCGGGAGAGAGGAGTCTTACCAAGCAGAGATAGAGGACAGACACAAATTAGTTGAGGTGTCAGTTGGAGTTCTGACTAGTAGCAAGGTTGAGAGACAAGATACAATGATTGGGATTTGAGACATTGAAGAAAAGAAGCTTTTGGCAACTAGAAGATGAGATATGACAATCAGAGCAAAGGAGACAAGAAGGATCCAAACCAGAAAAGAAAAGAAAACACAAGACAGAGAAACAGAAGAAAAAGTAAAAAAAGAAGCCAGACAAAAGAACAGAAGACCAGAGATCCCCCAGTTGCGTAGAGTTACTATTTCTGCAGCTGAGGCACAGTGGGCATGGCAAGAGGAGTGATGGTCTTGAGATATCTCAACATATTTTGACTCATGTGCAGCCCATGGAGACAAATTGGAGAAAAAGCTTACAAAATAGATGAGAAATTTGTCTATTTTGATGCCAGGCAGGCCATCAAGCTCAGTCTCATCACATCTTATAGTCAGACAGTGTCTTGAATCCCACAAAGATTGGATCTAGAGAGTTGGTAGTTTTTTTGCCAATGTTTTAGACTTGACCCCAAAGATGTTTCTGGTCATTACTATGCATAGCCCACCAACCTTCCATACATAAGATAATTTACTTAAAATCAAGCCCATGGGATAAGGCCCCAGGATGCCATGAAAATGTTTACAGTTTGGCCATCTGTAGTTGAGTTTGAATCTCCTATATCAGTTGATTGAAGAATTTGCCTCAGCTCCAAACTAAAGCAGTTTATCTTGTGAAGTGAAAAGTACAAAGTAGACCAAAAGATAGAAAGTTGGCTGTGTCATCTTGATTTCAAAGTGATTCTCATGCAGAAGAAATTTGAATGCTACGTTTTTCAAGATTTGAACATGTTTTCCTGGTAAACCAATTGATTTGACCTGCACGTTAAGAGCTTCATGTGGCATGTAGAACTATCAAGAATCCTAGCACCAATGACTCAGCCATTGAAGTTATTGAAGTCATCTATCTACAAGCGAGCTTTTAAGTTGCTTTGGTTCGCAAATACTTCAGAAACTTTCTTTCTTTGAACCTGGGTGGATATGGAAAAAATTAGCAAGTATGACCAAAAGCAATAATCTCAAATGGATGATTTTCAACTAAATCAACCGATCAAAACATTTTTTTTTTGTTGGGGAAACATAACTTGCCTTGCCGGTCGCCGTTTTGGGGATTTTGTCGATGATCAAAACCTTTTCGGGAATTTTAAACTGAGTAAGCAGATAATCATACATTTAACGTTCCATAAAGAATTGAATCATATGTATGGAAAAGAAAAGGGCAGGTGTTAAGAGCACGCTCAAATTCAGTTCTTCCATCGAAAATTGGCCACAAAAATGGAAAAAATATTCTGAAAAGCTGATGACAAACTTTTCCTAATTTCTTCGACAACTGATTTTGAATTTCTGACTCGGAGAGGACTGCTGAATACTTTTTTCCCAGTACCACGGCTGCCCAAGGAACCTCGCCGTACTGGATCAACAAAGAAATAAGAATTCAAAACAAAGATATGTCATGGGCAATGATTCCTAAACAACCGATCAATATCGCAATGCTGGGCCGAACCTTTTCATCAGGAACACCAAAAGCCGCAGCCTCTACAATCCCTTCGATGGACAGCAACGCTCCATCAATCTCGATCGGAGATATCTTTTCTCCACCTCGATTAATGAGTTCCTTTAATCGGCCTGTTAGGATCAAACTGAGCGTGATGTAATCTAAGACTTGGTACGCTTCGTAATACCGCAAACAATGACAGCAGATGATCATTACACACTATCCATCAGGATCCAACTTTCCTCGATCGCCCGTTCGAAAGTAACCTCCGGGTTGAGTAAATGAATTCCGGTTGGCCTTTTGATTGTTAAGATAACCAGTCGTTACATTGGGTCCTCGAATGCAAACTTCACCTTCCTCAACCTCCTCTTCTTTGTCGAAGTCTAAAATTTTCAGCTCAATTCCAACCGCCTTGCCTACGGAACCAGGCTTTCTCTACACTTGAGGAAAACCCGAATTTAGACAAGAGATGTTTATTTAATTTCACTAAAGAATACGAATAATAAAGATACAAATTTACTTAACTAAAGCCGGGGGCAACGGGTTAGAGGTCATCTGATGAGTGGCTTCGGTCATCTAAAACAAAAACCAAGCTGAGAAATTCTCAAACGTGATTGGTTGCATATAAGAAACAATTTACGGCATAGGCTTCCAACACGGGCGCCTTGAATGCGCGTTCGAGTTGGGCATGAGTGCTGGGACTCAGCGCTGAAGAACAAGACCTGATAAATCTGATTTTGGGCAAGGATGACGGTACAGGAAGCCTGAGCAAAATCTGATGAATCGTGGGCTAAAATAAAACTGCAAAACGTCAGTTCCAAAGTTCGTACCTTAAGAGCAAACGTGGCGAGATACTCACAACTGCAGTATACCACTATCAAGATGTGCAAGATAGATCAGTCAGTGAGCATTGGGCAGGAATCAATGAGTAGAGAATTTTTCGAATCGCCCTCACGTTAGCTTCACTGAGTATAAACTCAGCCCAGAAAGTTCGAGCCGTAAATCGAGGTGGGATGACACATGATCCGCCCGACCCAAGTGGGGCAAACAGGCCAGCAAGCAAGCCACTATTACAGTGAGATATTCTCAGTGGTACTGCAATCTGAAAATCTGAATGTAATCCAACTTGACGAACTGGACATGGAAAAGGGGCATCACCAAGAAAGACCTATCTATTGGAGAAAGCTTGTAGGTATTTTGGATGCTGAAAAAGGAGAAATAGATCTGAGCAGAATAAGTACGGCAAAGATAAAGTAGGCTTTCTGACTGGTGATCTGAAACATACTTGTGCATGGTTGATATCATGTTTTTATGGGTTAGGGGAACGGCTGTTGAGTGCTCAAAGAAGAGCTGAAATCAGCCCTCTGGTTCAAGTAACCCCATAAGTTGTAGCAAAACGATAATCGTAATAATAAATCTTGCTTGAATCTTTAAAAAATTATCGGACTGACCTTTAGGTCTTCCGGTAGTCCCGCTGGTGTGGAGCAATAGAAGTACATCATGTTGATGGGGTGCGCGGGTGAGCTTTCTCGATAAACCTGTCAAGTTCGCATGGTCACCACTGAGCTCCACCGAGCGATTTGTCAAGTTATAGTAGACTTCAAAAATCGGAATCTTTAATTTGCGAGCCGCCTGGATTGCACCCCACGATGCAGCCTTGGAGCTCAAATCGCCCTTATGTACTAGCAAAACTTGTGCGTTGGAATCCCTTCTCAAGATCAGTAGTTCGTCAGCTTGAATAAGTCCACACACCCTTGCGATCCCAAAAGGCGAAGTCTTACGTTAAGTAGAACTCTGTTTTGGTTTATTATTCAAAAAAAAAGGGGGCGGAAGAACTCGATTAGATGTTTCTAAACATCAAGAGAGACACGCGCAGAGGGATACAGAGAGAGAGAGAGAGAAGCATTCAGGAGGTTCCAAAGCTTACCAGCTTCATCTTGAGTATAGACTGGATTCAAAGGTGCGGCTGAAGAAGAGAATGGGGTTTAAAGCGATTAGCACGGATGATAGAATCGAGAGTCATGTCGGGGTTGAGCTGCAGACTGACCTATGAAAGAGTTTTGGGCCAGGGCGAGGAAGGAGAGAACGAATTCGATGGAGTTGATCAGACTCAGACTGATGGTCGTCTGAGGCAGGCCGAAAGCATCGAGCCGACCAGCCAGACTGGTCGTCAAGTGTTGAAGTTCATGGTAGCTGATCGAATGCACCACATCTGATGCGAGGAGTGCCGAGGGTGGAAGGAGTACAGCTGGTCGATAGATCTGAGGTTGAGAGTTGAAGATGTAGGATGGTAAAGAGGATGATGGCATGTCGATTGAGAGTTAGTCTTCAACTACTTATGTATCTACAACAACGACAACGACAACGACAACGACAACGACAACGACAACGACAACGACAACGACAACGACAACAAGTCATGGGCAGGAGGGAGTCGCCGATGGTCAGGCAGGCAGGCAGGATGACGTCAATATTGAAGGCGAGAGAGCCGATAACCCGGGGGGGGGGACCCTGGCCGGGTGTCGGGTGATCTGGAACGGTGTCCGGCTTGCTCTGATCAGCTCAACGCAAGGTTCCCGACCCGACCCTTGCACCTCCGCTCGAACCTGTCGGGTTGCCAGCTCAAGTCAGGCTCGGGGATAAGGCTAGAAGAGCGGCTTGCCCAGATGGGTATTCTTGCGTGAGGGTGTATCAAATTCAAGCCAAAATAACATTCTTTGACCATGGTTTGCAGGCAAAAGTTCCATCAAAATTTCAGACTAATCAGTCATTTCAGCATGGGTGTGTCAAAGTTAGCCTGAAATAATTGGGTTAGTTTGAAAAAAGTAATAGGGTGTATCCATATCAGAGTTAACAAACCCACCATTAAAAACCTGCTAAAAAACGGCCATTTTTTTCTCAAGAAAAAAAAAACACCATTTTGATGGTGGGTTTCTGGAATACACACACCCCCTAACTGGTGTATTTCAAAATGGCAGGTTTCATCAAAACAGCATATTTCAAACATCAAATCAGCCATTTATGCATCTCCATCCATAAACATTTAAAAAGCCCACTCACCCCTTCACACCATTCCATCCTAATATCAATCCTCAACCCACTCAATCAACCCCTCATCCCCCTCCAAAAAAATTTTCAACCCACCCTCTACTGCACCAAACAGTTTCTCCTCCTATTAAAAATCTCATCCATTTTCACTCCCCTAAACAATGGTCAACAAGAAGAATTCCAAATCTGTTTTTTCAATTTTTAAACTTATTCATAATTCTTTTGGTTAAAACAATCACTAAATTTATTTCAGGTACAATCAAGCTTGGTTCCATTTTGGTCTTGGTTGATCCTTCAACTACTTGTATCCCAATAGGTTTAATCCCATCCCCATTTGGTCTTGATCAATCATTACCACCCTCAGATCTATTTACAGGAACAAAAAACAAATTAAGCTGGAAATTTATTTTAATAAATTTAATTCAGCTTGATTTTCTCAGTACTGATTTTATGAAAATTAAAAGGATCCCAAGGACTTGTTTTATTTACCCTATCCTTGCCAATCATCATCATAAGACCACCTTCAAACCCTCAAAAACATCAATTTTCAGTTGATCTCATCAAAAAAATTTCCTCCTCATCCATCAATCTCTTGGATCCATAGGCCTCACTCTCACTCTCCCAAGCAATTTATTTACTGAAACACTCACCATGACCAATTTTTAACCCTCTCTAGATCTACCTCTTTAGATTTATTGATTGAAGAAAGAATCAACTTCCCATGTGGATTTATTTTATAAATTCATTCCCACCCATAGCTCATGAGTCAATTCTATAGATGTTTTTAGGATTATTGGTTTTTATTTACACACTCTGATACAAAATCTGGAACTGAATTGAATTATCACCAATTTCATTCAACCAAGTTACTCAGATTGATGGTGGATATGAAAAAGAGAACCATGTTTGATATAATTGAAGCTGTAATTTGCTTATCATATCTAATGCATGGATTTATGTCTTTCCTAAGGCACAAAATTTCTGTGAATTCAAAACAATCCAACATAAAATAAGAAACCCTATGTTTTTTGAGTTTAAAAGAGATTTCAAAATGGAATAAGAGTTCTTTATACAACAGAGAACATCAGAGTTAGAAAATCTACCTTTTTTTTAATTTCCAGGTTCAACCCAAATCTTTTATTTCAAAATTTCCATTAAAAAATCAAAAAAACCACTTATTTCAAATCAGGAATTTCATATTTACCTGAAAATAAGTGGGTTTTTTTCTAATATAGTATATAAAAGTCCCTCTCATTGTTCTCTCTCCACCCAGACTCAACTCAAATCTCCAGCCAACTAAATGACTTGAAATAAATTCAAAACAACCAAAACCCATCCACACTTACTTGACTTCATTTCTGAACTCTGCATGATATTCAATTGGATCTCCCCTATAAATATCAAAATCCATGCAATAAATAATTTATGATTAAACAATTGGGCCATTGTGAAGTCACATCATCAGCCCATCAAATACTCTCAACACCCTCCTCAATACATCAAAAATTCAATCTATCCATCATGCATGTTTGGTATTCTGACCATTAAAAGTTCCACCTCCTTGAAATTCATTGAACACATCCATAATAATCATCATCCAACCTCAATCCTCCAATATGATCCAAAAAATTAAAATAATTTGCCCCCTCATACCTGCAAATCATCCAAATCAAGGAGGAGGAAGTGTTGGATATGCTATTATGAAAAGTGTCAGAAAAAATCCTTTCAATGATCTTTTGTAGATCCCAAATTTTTCACTTTGATATTTCTACCTCTTCTCTAATAAAATTAAATCAAGGGCACTAACCCCCCCCCCCCTTATTATTCCTCCAACCAGTCTCTAGAAACTCACTTGGATCATGAACTAAAAATTTGATCATCCAAGCCCACCTACAGTCTCTTCACCCATCCTAGCACCAATAAAGTTTCCCCAATTATTTTCTATCTTGCATTCTCTCATTCCCTTTGTGATTCTTCATGTAAAAACCATCAAAAACATTTTTTGCGTTGAAGTGCTAGTTCAAGCTATTGATTATTCTTCTGGAAGCAAAATTAGAGCTCCTTATCTTATAATTCAAAAGCTTAATTTTTTTAATTGATGCTAAATTATGAAACTCAAAATTGATTCTTCACAAAAATATGTTTAAATTTTGCTATGTGAGACTATCAGATTTGGATCATTGTTTGCAAGGATGGGTGATCTTTTAACCCAAAGAATAGACAATGAGATTGCACATAATGACTTTTAAAAAAAGCTACAGCAGATTATGAGCAAAGCATCATATTTCCTCTTTGAACAGGTTAAGTGGTCTATCAAGCTCCCAACCAATTTATCCTACTACATCAGACAACCAAATGGAATCCTTAAACCAATCATCCATTGCAATAAGTTATACAATTTTCTATCACTCCAACAACTCAAAACTCAACAACCAACTGATACCTCATCATCCTGATCCTCTTCCCCCTAATACTCTTCCATTTAGAATCACCCTCTATCCCAGCTCTCATCATCCATTAATCATCTCAACCTCCAAGATCATCTTTATCCCCCTCAATGCTTCACCAGGCCCCCCTCAACCTCATTCATCCCTGGTGTAAGGCTCAAAATTATCAGTTTTGAGACTGATTAACCAAATAACACTGTATTCTATTCATCTACAGCCTCATCCCACTCTCTGCCTAATAGAATCAATTATTGATATCAAGCAAAAAAGAGTGATTTTAGGAGGTTTCAAAAATATAGGCTGAGTGAAGATTTTAATTGAGATGTGTGGGCTAAGGATTTCAGATTATCAAAATATTCCCAATTTTTTAAGAACTGCCAAGAATTCTTGGCAATGATTGATTCCCAATTATCCCAACATCCACTTGATTGATAAGATTAATGGACAAGGGGTGTCCCAGGAGTCAAGAAAAATAAAATGATAGTAATGTGTGAAGGGAGGTCCCAGGAGTTAATAAAAATAAAAAATATCTTGCTTTATTGATTTTTAGTGTGAGAATGGAAGGTGAAAAATACTATGATCAGAATAAGAGTGCACCCAGTGTGATCCTTACCAATGAAGGATGAGTTGAGGTAGGTGAGTGAGACCTACTAGAACTGGAAGCTTGATTTGATAATTACTGCCTATGGTGTTGGCTTCTGGATGAGAATAAGAAGCCCATTAGAAGTGCCTTAGATGGATATGAACTTTGGGTGAACTCCTTAAACTCAGCCAATTAAATCTCTCACCAACATTAGGGCAATCCCAAGCCCACATATATCTACTACTGCATACATGAAGCATCCAAATTCTCTTCCAAGGCTCAATCTATCCTTGTATGTGATATCTCTACCTCTATCTAAATTTACAGTGGGTAGAAAAAATAAATGAAGATTATTGCACCAAATCAGCCCATGTAACTCCAATTATTGTTTCAAACTGAATCAAAACTAAAAAAAAAGTATGCAAATATTTCAATTGATATTTTTGAATATTTTTGCATCTGTTTTTTAATTAAAAAACTATAAAAAACAATCAGAAAAAAAGGGTCTATTGATGTCAAAATTGAAATATTTTGTACCATCAAAATTCCTTCTCCTTAAATATCTCTTGAATTAGGATGAAAAGGAAAAAATTAGATGAAAAAAGGCTATATTTGTTGATTTTAAATGTTTTGAATTCTAATTTGATCAAGATTTATTTCTTGAAATTCAGGTCCAATTCTAATCAAATACCTGAGATGGGCATGTAAAAATTCTTTAGCAACACTCAGATATCAAGAAAAATGAAGAGTAAAATCAGTATATCAAATTATAAAAAATTTACTCACCAGCACCATTTTGGTGAGTGATCATGAATAATTGGATGGAAATGGCAAAACCAAGATGGCAATGTTGTTTACCATGTTCAACTGGTTAGTCAGACCAATTTTGGAATTTTAAAAATGAACCATTATTATTCCTGGGCTTCATCTACATTGTTTGAAGTACCCAGGTGTGGATGCTTTGAAAAACAGTCCCAAAAATTTTGTCTAACCACTGTAAACCTTTCAACTGTGTCATGTGATCCATTAAATATTCCCAGGATTAATCTCTTTGTATGGTCCAGTTACTCTCTTTTTCCATTTAAAGGTACATGTGCGTTATGCAAATTTCTCAAAATTTACACATCAGTACAAATAAGTCTCCATGGGAAATTACACTAATACTGCATCTAAAATAAAGATCCAAGCCAAATGCACAGTATTAAAACTCCCTGGAAACTCTCCTCTCTTACTATATCAACAATCCCTAAAGTCCTCTTCACAAATTCTCACATATACTGTCCCCTGTCCCTCTCTTGGACAAATTACCCCAAAATAATCAACATACTAATTCTTACTGGTTATTCATCATCCAGTAGGTTTCATCTCAGAAAAATAAAACCATGGATAAGCCTTCTAGACTCATATCACCTTTCCCCTTCCTGGTGCTACTCTTATAGGATTCAATCATCCTCCTAATCAGAGCCTTAATCCTGGAATTCTCTTCCCATCTACTCATTCTCATCTTTTTCACTGCTGCTCTAATTTTCATCATTTAAATTCCAATCTTTCCATCCTGAGTTCTATGAGAATTAATGCCTGTGCTAAGTTTTTCTTTCAAATCAGAATACTTCTGAAAGCTTTGGATGTTGCAGGTTACAGAGAAAATTATTGAGTAAAAGAGAGAAAAGAAGGGTTACATATTTTTCTTACAGGAAAGGAGGCATGAGTGAAAATGAGTTGGATCTATCACCATGTTTCTCCTATTTTAAATGAGTTATGGCTGATCCTGTCCCTTTTCTATGAATCAATAGGGTTTATCAAGGTTAAAAAAACCCGCCATTTTTTAATGGAGGGTTTCAACCCAAATCCACCATTAAAAATCAAAAAACCCACTTATTTCACATCAGACGTGTTGGAGTTACCTCAAAATAAATGGGTTTTTTCAAATAAAGTATTCAAAGGCTTTCAGCACCTCAACCCATCCCTGTTTTTGACCTCCAACCTCATTGGAAACATTCTACCTCCAACCTCATCCAAAAATTTGATTCATTGCTCTTCATCTCTTCATTGCTATCCTCATCCCTTCATCACTCTCATTTCTTCCTATCCTCTTTGCTTCATCATTCTTTTTCATTTCTTCATCACTTCATCCCTGCTTTCAACACATCTCTTCATTGCTTCATCACTTTAAATTAATCCCCACTTTCAAAACATCCCTTCATTGCTTCATTGCTTCATCACTTCATCCCTCCATCCCTCTTACTCTTTTCAAATGGCCCCTCAGCAATCCTCCCCCTGAAAGTCCACTAAAAAATCCAATGGACCAAAGTGAACATCCCCCAGGAACTCAACATCCAACAATCATACCCCATCAGCTTCCAAAGGCTCAAGTCAGCTCAAGAGAGCTGATCACATCATCCTGATAAACTGGCTAAAAATCCCCTCCAACTTTGCTGCTTGCTTTGGATCCAAAAATGAAACACAAGTTGGCCAACCTCCATCCTCTAAGGTTCATTTTTATCTCCTGATGGCCAATGAACTCAAGAATAAAACCAAAGGTAGGCTGGATCTCTCATACAAACAGATGCGGGAGCAATTAAAGAACTATAAAAACAAGTATAAAAAAACCCACTCAATGTCAATTTCCACTGGCTTTGGTATCACCAACTATGATAAAGCAAAGGGAATCAACTTTGTGGTTGATAAGTTGGACTCCATTTTTCCTTTTTATATTCAAATGGATAAAATCTTTGGAAAGAAGGCCAATATCACCCCTTTAGCCGCTTTTTATGCCAAAAAATCAGATTCAGTTGATTCTGAGGACCTGGCTGTGGATGCTCAGCCTAGCAACAATGATCCAAATGAAACCTATGAGTGGCCCCAATCTGATGTGGAGGAGGATATTCCAATGGAACCAGCTCCAATCATGTCTAAATCAGTGTTGATTAATGATTAAAACCCTTTATTGGCCCCCTTGCTTCCTTCTTTGGATCACTCTCTTCCTGGGGTGAAAGAACGTAACTACTTGTCTAATGAGGAGCAAGTTATTCCTGCATCACAACTACCATCAGCATCTGCTCAAGTAAGGAAACAAGTTATTTTCTCTTCTGTCTCCTTAATCCTGACTGATTTAGATTGTAAAAAAACAAGCTCATTGATTCCTGAATGGCCAAATACTCAATCCAATGGGGCCTCCCACATCCCCTTCAAATGAGAGCAATGAATTTCCCAAACTAAACTCCACTGCAAAAGGAAAGAAAAAGGCCTCCAATTCCATCAACCTCAGCCCCAATAGCCATCAAAAGAGGAGAAACACTTCAAATTTTTCTGGATTTGAGGATATCATGGAGAAGATAGATTCAAGTAAGTAAATTCATTGATTCTCCTGGCTTTCAAAATCAAGCTCATTCCTATTCCCCTCCAAAAAATGGTTAAATCACAAATTGAATATGAAAAAATTCAATTTGAAAAGGAGAAGTGGGATTGTCAACTGGATATGGATTGTCAAAAGCAGAAATCTGAGAGTTTATCTCATCAACAAAAGTTAGATTCTGAGTGGCAAATCAAACAGGCTGAGCTGAAGTTTCAAAAAGAGGAAAAGGTGAAGGATCAAGAGGAAGACTGACCAGAAAAGGAGAGGGAAAGGCTATCCACAGAAAAAAAGTATATTTTATTGTTAGCAGTAGAACTGTCAATGAAATAAAGGAAATTACTCAATTGCTTGGCTTGTAAAATATTTGCTTTGATAAAATTTTTAAAAACAAATACAAAAAAATCATTTTTTTTCAAATACCAAAATGTTTGAGTCTATTTTTAACCCCACCAATGAAAAAGTTCAATCTTCTTTTTGGCTTGTAAAAACTCTTCAGGGGTGGTTTTTTGAGTTTTCTTTTCAGCAGAAATAGCAGGGTACAAATCCAAAGGTTGTAGTTTTTGTCAAGACAAAACTAAATTTTTGTTAAACCCATCTTCATTTACTTCCAAAGAGATTTCAGAATCTCTCATTTGAACCCTCTTTTGACAAAGAGCCCTCTGCTTGCCACCTCTCTTTATGTTTTTCAGACCATCTCCTTCCATCTTGATCCCTCCCATGCACCTGCTGCACTTGGGGTGAGGATCAAGAAGGAAAAGATCTGGTTGTATAACATTTTGAGTGGGGTGGTAGAAGCATTGGCGGTCCAGAAAGGGGGCAGGAGTCAACAGAAAAAGGGGTAAAAAGGTGTTTGCGTTTCATGGAATCAAAAAAAAACAATGATTAGTATGATATAATCAAGGTAGATGATCAACAAACACAAAAAAAAACTATACCGGTCCAAGCTGAAACCAAAAAAATAAACAATTATTATGATATAATCAAGGTAGATGATCAACAAACACACACAAAAAAAACTATACCGGTCCAAGCTGAAACCAAGAAAAAAAAAAAAAAAGAGTTTGGGTGGGCGGGCTGGAGGTGGGGGTGCTTGGTTGGCCGGGATGGAGGTGGGGGGGCTTGGTTTGCCAGGATGGAGGTGGGGGGGATCAGTTGGCAACCAAGCAAGAGGGGGGGTTCAGCATCAAAAAAACAAGAGGGGGGGCGGCCAGGGAGCAAGCAAGAGGGGGGGGCAGCAAGCAAGCAAGAGGGGGAGGCTGGTGGCAACCAAGTGAGAGGGGGGGGGGGAAGCGGCCTCTGAGAAAGAGGGGAAGCTGGCGGCAACCAAGCAAGAGGGAGGCTGGGCCAGGGAGCAAGCAAGAGGGGGGGCCAGAAAGCAAGAAAGAGGGGGAAACCAAGAGGAGGAGGGGGGGTGAGCTTACCTGGGGTGCCAACCAAAGGAGGAGGGGAGGTGATTGGTGAGGCAGAGGTGGAGGGTGAGGAGGAGGAAGTAATGGGTGGTGGGTGAGGTGGAGAAGCCAGCAAGAGTGGGTGAGAGGGAGGGAAAGGGTGGATGAGGAGGAGGAGGGGGGGGGAGCTTACCTGGGGTACCAACCAAAGGAGGAGGGGAGGTTATGGTGAGGTGGAAGTGATGACGAGGTGGTGGTTGTGGGTGATGTGGAGGTGATGGTGAGGTGGAGGTAATGAGGTGGTGGTGGTGGGTGAGGAGGAGGAATTGGACCAGTGGTTTGGTGGGGTGAGGTGGTTTAGAATTTGGTTTTTGTCTAAGTCCACCAAATGACATAAATGAATAAATAAATAAATAAATAAATTAATAAATAAATGAATAAATAAATAAATAAATAAATAAATAAATAAATAAATAAATAAATAAATAAATAAATAAATAAATAAATAAATAAATAAATAAATAAATAAATAAATAAATAAATAAATAAATAAATAAATAAATAAATAAATAAATAAATAAATAAATAAATAAATAAATAAATAAATAAATAAATAAATAAATAAATAAATAAATAAATAAATAAATAAATAAATAAATAAATAAATAAATAAATAAATAAATAAATAAATAAATAAATAAATAAATAAATAAATAAATAAATAAATAAATAAATAAATAAAAACCAGATTCAGCCTTGGATTCTTGGTTAAACAAAAAAAACCAAAAAAATCTGTGATTTTCTTTTTTACCTATTTCACAAACCAATCCTACTCATCAAAGTAAGCAAGTGTGAGGGGTAGAATCCGCTCTCTCATAGCAAAAGATGAGGTAGAAGATGAGAATGGGATTACTTGAGGAGGTTTTGGAATATCTTCTTCAAATAATTTGTACCATTCATCTTTGATGTGGGCAAGAAGGTTTTGAAGGATTACACAACTGATAATCCAGTCGATGAGGATCTTCATGTACTTGGAACTTTGTAGCTGGTTTTGCATCTCCCATAAGCTGGCCCATATTCCTTTGAGGATTTCTATGGCTTGCTCACTCCAAAATTGTGATTGGGCAAGATAATGGTTGAAATCGGTTTTGGCTTGATCACTGGTTGAAACATTGCAGTATGCTGGAACCACATATTTCCCACTAGCATAAGCTGAATTGGCAAAAAGATATTGATCTTTCTCAAATTAGTTATCTGGTTGTTAGGCAATTTGCATCTAATTTAAAACATATGAATTGTGAAAAGAACCTGGAAGGCCAGTATGGAGGGATATGAACTTCTTTATGTTATCACAAACAAGTTTTGGTGAAACAGATTATCTATACAAACCAAAAAAAACATATTTTTTCAGTTTTATATCAAAGGTTTTATCAAAGGCTTTTGAAAAGAAATGAATCAATGGCCTTTTTTCCAATCAAAATAGCGGTTGCCATCTAGCTTGGGTTTTTGACTCAAAGGGATAGTGGTTCCATCAACAAAGCCAATGCAGCCGGGAAATTCTTAAGTCTCCATTAATTGAGATATATCCTTGTTTTCTTGTTTGTTTGGAAAACAAAGAACCAAGAAATGGAAATATAGGATAGCAATCATGACTCTTTTGGTGTATAAGTCAATGGTTCCATAACCAACTGAGAATAGATTTTCTAATTGATGAATTAGTGCTCAATTTCCATTTGATATTAATCTACAAAGAGCAACAGACAGTTGGATATCTGGATTGCATTGAGGATTCTGAGAATTTTTCTGGAAGATGTGGTGGTCTTCAATCATCTCCACAAGTTTCATGAATGAAGGCAATAAAGTTTGGAACAGTTGCTGGAAGCTTAAGTTGGGGAGTAGATGAAGCTTTTGCCTTTCATACATAGGGTTTTGGATAGTGTGTCTTTGCGGAAACATTTATTGCTTTTCCAATAGAGAATTCAAAGCTAACCAAGTTCATTCCAAATTGGAGTCTGAATTAGAGTCAAATAATAAAAAAGTTTCAGTCAGCTTTTTTGAATTTTCAACTTGATGCCAGGAAGTTTGATTGGACATGTTGAGAGAGATGATGATAGGATTTGTGTGAAGCAATGGAGATGTGAAGTGATGGAGATGAGATGTGTGTGATGAAATGGAGATGGAACTGGTATGGATTTTCTGAGATGGAGGTGTGGATGGGTTTTTTTTGAATGCAATGGGATGTGTGTGATGTGATGGAGATGTGAAGCAATGTAGATGTGAAGCAATGGAGATGTGAAGCAATGGTGATGAGATGTGTGTGATGCAGTGGAGGTGGGATTGGTATGGATTTGCTGAGGTAGAGGTGTGGATGGGTGTGATGCATGCAATGGATGGTGGATTGATGATAATGGCTGGTTTGATGTTTGAAACCTGCCATTTTCATGAAATCCGCCATTTTCATGAAACCCTCCATTTTCATGAAACCTGCCATTTTGAAATACACCAGTTAGGGGATATTTTTATTTCAGAAAACCGCCATTAAGAATGGTGGGTTTCTAATGGTGTTTTTGTTAAATTTGATACACCCTAAAATGTTTTCATTATTTGATTGATATAGTTAATCCAACAGATAAGCATGAAGCTAGTATTCCCATGACTGGTGGTTGATTAGATTGGTTTGGAGAGGATGGGGGAGGGATTAGATTTGATGATACAGATTAGTTGGTGAGTGGAGTGAGAGTGGATGGGTTAGGTAGGTCAGGATTAATATTAATGCTCACCTTGGGTGTATGAAGAGGGGAGGGTGATTGATTATGATGCATGACTTGCATATTTCTTTTGAAATCCAACACTTCTATGAAAGCCACCATTTTTAAATACACCAGTCAAGGGGTGTGTGTATTGCAGAAACAAGCCATTAAAAATGGTGGTTTTTTTCAAAATAGATTTTGGGTTTCCAATGGCATATTTTATAAATCTGACAACCCTTAATGGGAACTTGAATAATAGTTTTAAGTGGAGTATCAATTCTTCTTGATTCAAATCCAAGAGAAATTTGGGCTAATCAAGCAGTTTATAAGCCCTTTGAAACACTGGCATTCCCATATGTGTATTTTCCTGACCAAGGAGGGATTTTTTCATGTAAATTATTTATGAAACCACTGGGGTTCACATAACCAGGAATGTTATGATTCAGATTTAAAGTAATTTAAGACTGAATAATACTATTTGAATTTTGTATTTCTTTAATTTTTTTTGAGAAAAGGTAGGATATATACAATGATTTGAAGACAGGAAGAGGTTACTTTAAGTTTCTTGGTTTAAAGGTCCTGGGGAAAAGTTTTATTGGAGATTCTTCAGGCTTACAAGGAGTGGGATGATGACTTGATGATTGAATAGGAAAAAAATAATATAAAATTGGGCATAATTTTTCTCTCTGAAGTATGCTGTATTCCTTCTCATTCAGCCTGCTTTTTGGGAACCACCAGATGTCTGGTTTTACTGCTACTTGGCTGAGTTGGAGCTCTCACCTGATGCTGAAATCACTGTATGGTGTCCTCAAACTTTGATCAGGCTTTTCAGACCGGTGTGGAAACTTTAGAGGGGAATACCCCCAAAGTTGTCCTTGAGTTCCGGAAGTTATTGATCAAAGCGTCTGCAAGGAGATTGGATGCAGCCGGTCAAGAGAGAGAGAGAGAGGGAGTGATAGAGCAAAAATAAGATGAATTCCTCCCTTTCCAATCCAATCCAATCCGATGCCATGCAAAAAGTGATAGTCCGATGAAGTGATCTCCCCTACAACCCGGAGTTTAGAGTGAAGTATTTAAGTCCTCCCTCTCAACCCTAACCTAAGTACAACCACAAGTAAGCAAGAATGATGAAATACAACCCCTAAGCACAGAACCCTAGCCCAATCCTACCCCTCCATCCCTTGCCCCATAACCCATGCCCCTCAACATTGACGTACTCCCGGCTTGCCCGCCCGCGCGCGTCCGCCCAACAACCCATTCCAGGTATCTGGGGCGTACCACGTGATCCAATCCGCACATCTTGCGATGCCCAATCCGCTTGATCCGCGCGAGCCGTCCGATCTGCGCAAGCCTTCCAATCCGCACAATCCTTCCAATCCGCGCAAGCCTTCCAATCCGCGCGAGCCCGCAGCGCGCAGCCTTTCCCAACCCGCGTCCATGAAAGAGCACCACACCGGTTGGCTCAGACCAGCTTGAAGATGGCTGAGTGTGGGCTGTTCTAGACAGTTGGTATTGGTTGTGCTTTCCTTAAATGAATCTGTTCTGTTTCTCTTGTTTCTGTCATCATTCCAACAAGATGAAATGGATGCTTAAACATCCAAGTGGGGAGATTTAAGTTGACAGAGATTGAGGCTTATATTATTTTACTTGGAGCAGGAATTTGAAAAAAGTATGGTGGATTTCTCAGTTTTTTCTCTATGGGAAAATTTATTGGTTCTGTAGTAGAAACAGCTATTTGAATTATGAAGCAAGTTAGTATTTTAAGATGTTGAGATACTTCCCATTGTAGTAAAAATGGATGAGATTAAGTGGTGGGTGAGATTACTGAATTTTATAAAAATTAGATGGATAATAGAATCTTCAGTGATTGGGATTTTGGCTGTTTCATCAATAAACCAGTATAAATTCTAATTAAAATGGTTTTCTATTTCCATCTTGGTACTTGAAAGCTGCAAAAAGAAACTTTAAAGAATCAGGCAATGAGTCTTAGATAGATAGATTTGTAAGACACTCATACCATTTATTTTTTGGAAAATAGGTTTGAACTGAACTGATCTGGGTTTCAAGTGTAGAGATTGTTTTAAGATAGAAGAAAGATTGGGGCTGTGGTAAAGAAGCAAATTTTGAGATTGTGGTCATAGAAAAGAGCATCAGGATGGGTGAAAAATCAATTTTTATTCATTCAGAATTTGATCCTTTTATCAATTATTGAGGCAAGGATTTGAGTTGATCTTGAATTATTGTGGATGATGATGGATTGATGGTGTCAATACTAAATTTGGGATTCATGAATTTTTCAATTGGTGTTAGTGTGAGAGATTTTTTTTTTTCTGACTTCACTGGTAATAAAGTAGGTCTGCTTATGGCTTATAAACAGACAAGAGACTTAAGTTTGAAGACTGGAAGTACCCAAGATGGAATCTTGATTGGCATGAATTAAAATAATTGTTTTTTTTTGGGGAGTTTTTGATTTATTTTTTATAGTAAAATTTGGGGATTTCTGAGGGCTTTTGTTGTGTGATTATTTTTTAGGTGTGAGAAGTGGTGGTTTTTTTTCCCTTCTGGTGTGATTTTTTGAGTTTATAGTTGTTTGGGGAGTTTGAAGGGGATTGGAGGGGATGGAGGGAGACTAGAGAGAGAGAGAGGGAGAGAGAGAGAGGAGAGAGAGAGAGAGAGAGAGAGAGAGAGAGAGAGAGAGAGAGAGAGAGAGATTATACATTATTTTTGAAATAAGACAATTATTTTAAGTTAGTTCTGACACCACTGTTTTGAAACAAGTGGGTTTTTTTGTTTTTTAATAATGGGTTTTAAATGGTGGATTTGGGTTGAAACCAATAATAAAAAAAAGGGGGAAGCTATTCTGATTCCCAGATATCACTAATTGCATACCAAATTTGGCACGTACTTGTCCACAATTCAATTTTTATGGTGTGTGGGGTGTACATATCAAATATTTTGGTGTGGTTTAACATGCACACCAAATCAGGACATGATTTGTTTTTTTTTTAAAAAAAACAAAGGTGTTCAGAGGTGGTGTGTGGAATTGTGCATGCCAATGCCTTTTTCTTTCCACAAGCCACACACCAAGTTTTCCCTCCCACCAGACAATTGGTGGTGTGCAACCCCCTACCTGAAAATGTTGCCTGGAATTCATGAAAAATTATGGATGCCATGTTTTTTCTTTTTTTTTTTTTTTCAAGTCTAATTTCACATCATTGATATATTTCTGGTGAAAACCAAAAATAGTTTTGATCATCCATTCTGAACTTTCATAGGCCTTTCTGTGGCCCCCCAAAAAAACTTCAACATTTTTTTTTTTTTTTTTCAGTTCACAGGCCTGTTCTGCATATATTTCACCATTTTGGCCTTCCGGACCAATGTGCACCACCTCAGGGGAGTTCCTCCTCCCATGCACCCATTTTTGAGTGTATGGAGGGAACCCCTAGGAAAGTTTTTGTCAAAATTTAAGTAATTCTTTCAACTTTTTTCCCACTATTTTTTCAAATTTTCTTGTAGATTTTTTCCATTTTTTTTTTTTTTTTTTTTTTTTCAACTTTTTTTCTCAAATTTTCTCATCATTCTTCCTTGGGGGCTTGGTTGGTTGCCAATTTTTTAACCCCAGAAGCCTAACCCAATCAAGCCCTCTGGGAACCTATCCAAGTCCTGCTGGGTGCATGCCAAGTCAATCTTGGACAGGTGCCCAGATGCACTTGAGAGAAAATACATGAACTCAGACAAACAATTTATTTATTTATTTCTTTAATCTTATTCTCCAAAATCATCAATGAAAAAAACAAGTTTTTTACTTCTGATAAAACTGTTGAGGAATTCTATAGAAATTCCAAATCAGATGGTTTCCACCAGTTTTCTAAGGCTGTGTTTGGCTTCCAGGTGTAACTGTAACTTTGGATGATTCCCCAGGGCCCTACAACCAAGCATCCCACCAATTTGTAACTGTAGTCTTCAAGAATGGGCAGGAAAGGAGATGGTTGCAGCTAGTTACAAGTTCAAAACCTTGTCACATGCTGTAACCTCTTTTTGCAGAGGGAAGCATGGGAGCATAGCTTGAATGCAAGTTACACTTGATGGGTTTCAGTGCTTGCCAAACACCCAAAATGTGTAAATGTAGCTGTAACCCCCTGTAACTTCTATTTGGAAGGTGGGGGGGGGCAGTTACAGTTACACATACACCTTGCAGCCAAATGCCACCTAAAAGGAAATACAAAATCTCAATCAAGAACTCCTTTGGCTTAATTGGATTGATACCTTTGAGAAAATTTGATTGAGATCATGGAAAGTAATTTGGAATATAGCTTATTCAAATGGTTAGAATAAAATCCATCCCAATTTTCCACATTAGCTTGTTTGCCAAAGATAATTTTAATGGTTCCAATGACCTCTATTTCATCAGAATCTATAAGAACCATCATCTTCTTTTATTGAATTCTGTGTAATAATGAATTAATTTTCATTTTTACTCTTTTAGGTCTTCTTTCCCAGTAGTCATGTTTTGGATGACTTCAGAACAAAACTAGCTCCAGATTCTCTCAAAGCCCTGATTTTTACTCAAGATTGGATGGAAAATTGAATATTATATCTTTAGCTTTTCTCTCTAGTGATGAAAAGTTGTTTTTTTTTTTATGCCTCATACCTTGATATTTTCATGATCTGAAAGTGTTTTGCCTTATTACAAAATTGCATCAAGCTATTTGAGCGCACTGTCAACAGCTTTCAATTCAAAAAAAAAACAGAGGCCAGCCAACTAGCCCAAGCCTGCAAAAGGCCTGGAAACTTGGGCTTGGTTTGGGTGTGGGTGCAAGAAACCTTGCATGATAACCAGCCTGCAAAAGCCCACTTGGATTTGGGCCGGTTTTGGGCTCATCAAACAGGAGTGGGCCCAACCCAATAAGCACACTGAGCTGGAAGATTGCCTGGGGGAAAGGCTGGTAGGTCACATCTTCTGTGACAACGAGTCAGGGCCATAAAGCTTGCCACTGACAACTCTTCCATTGAGAGGACAACACGTCATACAGATTGCAAATTTTTCATCACCAACAATGGATCATACAAGGGTGAGACTAGACTCTACTGGGTCGCTTCCAGGGACCAGCTAGCGGACATACTGACAAAGTCGCTAGGTAAGGAGATGTTTGAGTCACTGGGGAGCAGGACTATGCAAGATTGGTGTTTGGAACAATTACGATTGAAGGGGGGGGGTGGGATGTTAAGGCCAACACTTAGGTGTCACACACTTATCACACTATAAACACCACAAACCATGTGGCTCAGAATGATTGTAGTAAGACCATCTACCCTTGTCTTGACAAAATCCTTGACAACTTTGACAAGTTGTCGAGGCACGCAAGGGTGGATAACTGTTGAAACTTGGTTTTACACCCTTGTTGCAATAAGTTGGGCCTGTGCAACAGTTGTTGAGCAGCTAGGGAGCAAGTCCCACCATCGTCCCTTCCACAAATCCCTACTCGATAAGGGTCAGGACCGCCCCCAAACCGGGCAAAAATGATCATTTTGGCATCATGTTGATTTTGAAAACAAAAAAACAAAAAAAAAAAAAAGATGTGAGAACGATTTGGAACAATGTCAAATGGGTGGGGGTTCTCAATGGAAGTGATGAAGTTGAAAGGGGGGGCGGCGGTATGGTAGGCTGGGGTTATGGAGGCGGAGGGCCGGGTGGAGAAAAGCTACAGTGGGGCTCGACAGGATTTTGCTTGTCGAGGATTTTGTCGAGTGGACAACTATCGAGCCCACGATGGTGGCCAGATTGGGTAAATCCTCGATAGGTCCGCTTATCGAGCGGACTTATCGAGACGATGGTAGATGCTCTAATGAAACAAAACTAAATCATTATTACAGGTTTGAGGTCTGGACGGCCTAGCAGTTTATAACCATCACCCACGGCAGCTTGGTACCAGCGCTACAACGGTAGTTTATTTACATCAGAGAATGTATGTATGTACGAGTCCAGCGTTTGAATTCCTGCACACCCAACCCCTGGCTGTTACTCTACCCTGGCTGGCTGGGCTCACCCCTTTCACACCCTTGACACCCTTCCTTAACCGGCCCTTCGACGTGTGAATGGAGCTTTTGAATTTGTATACCCTTAAACCGATTGGAATGGATCTGAAACATGGACCAAGCGAACAAACCTCCTCCCTTTGTCAAATATACCTTGGCTTGTCTTACATCTGCTGCCGCCCCCCCTCAATTGAACTTCAGAAATGATTGTGGGTCGCCACCCATCTGCGGTGATAACCCCATCTTGATGGCCTCAGGGCATGAGCCCTGGTATTGAATTCACAGTGTGAAATGCTCAAAGCGAAATCATGCTTTCGTTTAAAGAAAAAGGCTCATGATCAGGATTGGTGCTGTAGTATTTGATTTGTGAGGCAATAAGGCAGTCATCATGAGATATCAAGTCTCCCGAAGATCTCACTCGAATCAAGATCACTTCACATTTAAACTCAATCATGAAGCTTGGGATCTGGTGAAGGATGCATGCAGCAGCTATGACCAGCTAGGTTGAAGCCCCCGATAGTAGTCATGCCTAGGATGGTGGAGAGGTAGGTGATTGGGTCACTCTCTCCGCCGTTCTTGACGAATGACGTAGGTCCGGTTGAGATGATGAGATCATTGTAAGGCCACAAGTATTCTCTAACCCGGCAAGTGGGTGGATGAACGAATAAACGCTTGGGATGAAAGAGCAAACCTTCGAGGTTTGAATCTCATGACCGGTTCATGATGATTAGGGTCACCATAACGGCAAAGATCGAATGACCCCCAAGAACCCACCGATGAGCCGATCGGTGGATCCACTGGCCATGATTTCATACTCATCTAGCTATCCCACGTCCTCATCAAACTGACGATCCCACCATCTGATGATCACTCACATCTATTGAGATCGATCGATCGACCGAAGCCAACGTTTGCCATCGACTGGCCTATGATCATCATCGATGGTTGGAAGGGAGTTTTGAGATTGGATGGTAAGCGCCAGTGGTCGAACTGAATCCTTGGACTGGATTTATTATTGATCAGCCCCTTGTCCTACTCCCTCGCAGGCTCGAGGTTGGCGGCTTGAATGGATGAGAGTGTCCGGACACCCATCGAGTCCTGCGCCTGACATCGGTCCAGATCACAGGAGAGGATAGGTCGTCCGTGGAAGGCTCCTGCTTGGATGCCACTGAAGCGTCATAGTCGACCATCATGGGTGTGTTTTCATTCCTAGCTACCGTGTGGTGTGGTGTGTCAAGTGTCACTTGGGGTGGATGGAAGCGTATCCAAGAACCCTTAATCTCGTCTCGATCTTCATTCGTCGTACATATTTAAGTACAGAGATGGAATAAATTAATACGAGCACTGATGGATGAATACAACATATTTCCACTCAGTCGATACGATACGACCAGAGATGCTTGGTGACTGACTGGGTGGTGTGGATGTGTATCTTGGGCTGCTCATGAAGGATGTATGGTAAGATTGAGGTGTGTGGACTAGCAGCAACTCGATACACTTTCTATAGACCATCGAGCCATCCACATCAGCCTAGGGATCGATTGGATGTATGTATGAGTAGTCTTACAGAGTGCAACTTTGAGGAGGGGAGGGGAGGACGATGGTGTGAGTCTCGTTCAAGGCTTTCAATTATCGATCGAGTTCTTCATCATCTTCCTCGATACATCCACCCATCAGCTCAGTCAGTCCATCGTTCACACGTCGACCGAAATCTCAGTCGCAATCGAAACTCAAACGAAGCGAAACTGGATGGATGGGTTGCAAGGAGGAAGGAGGCCATAGTTACTGACTCAGTTCTCTCGACCTAGCACTTCAGAACTTGTAGCTAGCCACGCAGCCTTCTTCTCATTGCTCATCTGAAACTTCCTCGAGAGCTCATCCCCTCATCCCCTCATCCCCTCATCCTCATCCTCCACTCTCACTTCCATCCATCAGGAGCATCACGAGAACGTAGATCGGAGTGTGAGACATTACCATACCATAGTCCTACTCCTACCTAATCTCCACTGAACCGCAAACCCCAAGCTATTACTTACTCAGAGGGCTCGAACCCAAACCGGAGGAGACCTCTTGACCTCAGAGTGGCTGGGCTGAATTGGTATCCCCTCGATCGTCGTAAGAAACTGTTTGAGGAATCTATTCTTGATGATGATGATGATGATGATGATCATCACGGTGGTGGCAAGTAATAAGTATCCTGAGATCGTCGCAGACACTCATCATCCTCGATTCCGTCTGCCCTTCTCCCCTGTTTGCCAGTGTCGCCTTCAAGACCCACATCCAGCCGAGCACCTAGCCTGCCACTCCGATCTCCATCTCATCGAGTCACCGAGGCCAATCGCCATGAGTCATCATTACTATACACCCGTACCCGTCAAGACGGCCGATGACTCGAGCCACTATCCTCCTCAGTCTTCCTCTTCCATCCATCAGCGTACGTTCTATCCATCTCAACTTGCAATGCCCCCTGTCGAGGACCCGCCCTGCCAGTGTTGAGAGCACCAAGCCTCCAGAGCACACTGGGTGGGTCCATCATCCCAGAACTGAACCTGATCTCTCCCTCCTTGCCTCGAGGACATCTCTCCACACGTCGTCACTCATCCATCCATCCATCCATCGACATCGTTCGACATCCTCGGTATAACATCTCCACCCGGCTCATGCCCCCCACCGACGCATGATCACCACAACCAACACAATCGGATCGTGCATAAATATACACACACACACACACACATACATACACATACTCTTAGCCTCGACGGAGCCATCGAATCTCAAGAGATCGATTCAAGCTTACTCGGCTACGATCGAAGGATTGATCGAAAGTGTCTCGAGACCGGTCAAACCACACTTGAATAAACTCGGTAGATTCCTACTCGTGTCAACGTTCATAGAGGATGCACTAAGGATCTTTCACCAGTTCGATGAACAGAAGGATTACTTGACCGTTCGTCCCCTATCCCCTCGCTTGCTCTTTTGATCGAGAATTCCTGAGTGTAACCATGAGTTTCAACACTACCCCATGCCGTAGGATGACGCCGAGTATCCCGAATGGTTTGTCACCGGCTTCCTGATCTCCAATGTAGTCGTGCGTCTCCCAATCTCCCTCCAAGTCGCTAAATTGTTGGAGGTTAGGAAAGCAGATTGGTTGATAGGGGATCCTCTTCCATTACCCACTATCCTCCATCCTCCTCCTTCTCCCAATCGATCCTTCCCAACCTATCTCTAGTTGATGATAGCTTGTTCGATCTTGATCGTCTTCAAACAATGGACGCTACCCTCCATCATCGGACTTTTAATCGTCATCGTCTCCCAAGGATATCTCTACGATTTGATGACCGATACGACGTTCGTATGCTTGAATCTATCAATCATGGGCGCTCTAATGTTGGCCCTATCGGATACGTGGATCAGTTCGTCCAATTCGACAAATTCGAAACGATCGACGGTCGCTGGTTTACCGGATATCTCGGAAGATCTGATCGAGAAGAGATCCAAGTACCTCCAACTAGCCGGTCGAATCCTAGTCTCCGTCTTCTTCGTCGGCCATGCCGTCGTCGCTTACGTTCAACTAGCTACCGAGAACTTCACGATCCCCCATCTGGTTACCGCCGTCCTCTCGGTGATCGCTTGCACTCTCGTCGCCGTCGGCTTTAAGGCTCGTTGGTCGGCTCTATTCTTGGTCATCGTCACCTCGACCGTGAACGTTTTGAGCAACGATTGGTGGACGAAACCCAAGGACCATCCCGAGAGGGACTTCCGTCGGTAAGAATAACCCTCCGTTTGTTTTCTCGAGAAAAAAACAAAACGATTCTACCCGTTCTCTCTCCTCCCCCACACCCACTCAAGTCGAATTTATGGATCCTTTACTCATTCATATCGTCCTCCCCCCATCTATATTTTTTTTTTTTCTTTCTTCCGACGGCGATCGGGATACTTCTCAAGCTTTGATTTTTTTCAAGCCTTATCAGTCGTCGGTGGTATGATTCTCTTGATCAATCAAGGACCCGGTGGGATCTCATTCGACGCGAAACGAAGTCAGTCCTTCCCTCCAAACTTTTTCTCAATCAGTCATCACCATCCTCTTAAAACGCGCGAAAGACTAACTCGATGGTTTTCATCCAAACTTGCCATGTTGACGGTTGCCTATCTCACATAATCGATTAGAAACTATTTGAGCTCACTCACTTCCACATTCAATGGTACTAATGTCGGATCAGTAATGATGGTATATAGCCAACTGGAAAAAAAAAAGTGAAGATTGAGATTTTTCTTTTGAATCATATACCAGGTACACTTGCCCATCCATACACACATACATATATATATATACACACACATACACACACATCACTACAGAAATTCTTCTTGATTTTCTTGTTGTTATCTTCGTGATTCTTCGTTTTTGTTTTTGGAGTGTTTTTCTTTCTCTTTAATATCGATTTACATATTTCTCAAGCCAAACTATGCATTTGAGTTCACATTTGCATTTCCATAGAGGGTAGGATCAGTTCAGGTTTAAATTTCATACTTTACCTTCTCCTTAGTTGGAAAAAGGAAAAACAAAAAGAAGAAGAAGAAAAATAATTCAAACTACTTTTGATTGATGTTGATATTTCAGTGGCTTGGTCAGATGGGGATGATAATTTTGAGAGAGGTTAGTTGGGATTCATAAAAAAAGTCAAAAGGATGATCCTTGAAGGACTTTATGGATCTGAATATCATATCGTTTGATTCTTCTCATCGACATCAGCTTTGAGGTGCTCAGAGCTACTTGAGGTTATCTTAGCCTGAGGGTTAAAATTGAGTTGGGAATCTTTAAATTTCTGAGAGATTGATCCTGATGATTGTGATCATACCATCCATGGTTGATTTGATCATCTTGAGCTTCTCCAAGGACCGATTTCACATTGAAGACTAAATGTCAGAAGGAGATCCCATGAGTCAGGATCAAAGACTAAGAATGAGATTTTAAAGAAGTTGCTTGCTAGGTTTTTTTTTTTTTTTTTCCAAATCGATCGAGTATTTGGAACGTTGATCTTCAAAGATTGGATTCAGTGGCCAGGTTCCAATTGTTCAACTGGAGTGGGCACCAGAAGATGGGATGGTCAACACCAGAAACAAGGCACCCCAGGCTTCATCTATATCATTTGAAATACCCAGGTGTGGTTGGTTTGACAAAAAGTCCCACGACTTTTGTCTACCCACTTTACAGAATATGTAATTACTTATTGCTCATTCCAGATTTTCATCTGGGGTCAGGGGTTTATGTTGAGGTGAGTGACTGGACCAGGCAGAGGATGATGATCAAAGGATCATCCCTTGACCTTTGCACTTGCTCTTGGCTTGTTGATTGTGTGAGGATCATGACTGATCCTGTCAGACATCTGGTATCTATCTCTTGTTCTTCTCTCAACATCATCTGTCCAAAAAAACCTTTTTTTTTTTTTTTTACTTTAGATTCACATTAGGATTTTTTTTTTTTTTTTTTTTTTTTTTTTTTTTTTTTTTTTTTTTTTGGAGACTGGAGGGAAGGAGAGAGATTTCAACATGAGGAGGGGAGTGTCAAGAGTGCTTCAAAACCTGATCTCAATCAACTTAACCTATCCATGTTTTTTACTTTTTTTTTTTTTGATACCTCTGTGGAAAGATCCACACCCCAGAAAAAATCAAAACCTCAATCTGAACTTTGTTAAAAAAAAAATTTGGCAGAGGGTGTCTTATTTGCCTTCAACCTGATTTTTTTTTTTTTTTTGGAATTTTTTCCTGCTTTTGATCTTAATGGATTCATGAACCATACCTTGAGCATTCAAAGTTTTTTTTTTTTTTAAAAAAAAAGAAAAAACTTTCTCTTTTGGAGTAGTTCTTAAATTGGGGGTTTTTTTTTGAGATAGAGAGATATAACAAGTTTCAGGGTTCATTTTAGACTCAATGAATTTAGAGTAACCCTAAAAAGATTTGACAGGAAAAAAAAAAAAAATCTTGAGATAATTTTTTTTTTTTTTTTTTTTAAAAAAAAAAAGAAAGAAAATTGGTTTGAAATGATCTTATGGGGTGAACAGGATAGCAATCAGCTTGGTAGTATTTGATGAAACAGGTCAATTCTTGGTGAATTTTAAAGTTGATGATGTGTTGAGATGATTTTTGGACTCTAGTGTAAGAGTTTTTTTTTTTTGAACTTGAAAAGAATAATGATAATAATGATTGGTGATGATGAGAGTTGATTGAGCAGAAGAAAAAAAATGGTAAAAAAAATTAAAATTCATCAATCAATCTTTTATCAACACTCATTTGAATAGGGTGTATCAGATTTAGAAAATCTGCCTAACTTTTTTTTTTTTTTTTTTTTGACCAAACCCACCAATTTTAAGGTCAGCTTTCTGAAATTGACATACCCCTGAATGGGTGGATTTTGAACTGGTGTGATTGGAACATCAAATCCAAAATTTATGTATCTTCATCCATCAGAATGAAAGAAAGCCATCCAATCATTTCAAAACACCAACATCCTCACTCCATAAACCTCATTCACTTCAAGTCACTCACATCACCATAAATCTCAAAGCTCTTAACACTCAAGATGCCCCCAAAAAATATATCTCCAGGAATATAGTCAAAATTTCAATCAAGCTGACAGAAAATTTGTTATTATTTGAATCTGATTTGGAATCCAACTGGTTTTCATTGAACTCTCCATTGGGAAGGTGATGATTTGTCCTCAGAATTCAGAATGTTCACTATACTATTTATTATGAGAGGAAAGAGATCCATCTGATCCCTGAATCAAGCTTCCAACCACAAAGTGTTTTGAAATTACTTGGTATCATTCCCAAAAGTTATGGATTTTAAAGAGTATTTCAAACTATGATTTCTTCCAGAATGAATCTTGGAATCCTCAGAAGAATACTGCTATACATCATTCATTCTCTCTGTATAGATTTTTCTTGATTGTTAAAAGAGAAGATCTTTATTTGTCAGAAAATCTTTTATTGATTGTTTATGGAATAGTCTACTCATAAACCCAAAGATTTATCACTGATATATTAGTATTTTGAAACTCAGACTTTAAATGGCCAAGTAAGGAAAATCAGAGAGAGATATTTAAGTTCAGGGATATTAAAATACTCCAATGGCTGTATTGGCTTTGTTGATGGTACCACCATTAGCTAGATTACAGATTAGAGACTTAATTCCAATCCAAATTTTTATTTGAATCAAATTTGATTGGTTTTTTTATTCCTAAATTGGTTTTATAAGAGAATTACCAAAAAAATTCCCTTTGTTCAACTCAAGACTTCTTGACTGTTCCACCTTTTTTTGATAACAATAAGAATTTCATTTAACTCCATGTTTTTATTCCAGGCTCATTTCATGATTTATTTGTTTTGAATTAGATTGGTATTTCTTAAGGAAATCAGATTTGATTTTAACAAGATCTATACCTCTTGAGGGACTCAGACTATGCCATGGGTAAGAATTCTGTTTTCAAGAATGGAAAATATTTCTCCTGATGATCAAGATAAAATAGATTTAGAATATAACCTAGCTAAATCAGGATTCCAGATTTGAAATTCTATAGGAGTCCTGAGAGGAAGATGGGCCAGCTCAAGAGAAATGTAGAACCAGATCCAAAATTATAGAGACATGAAGATACTCATCAACTGGATATCTAATTTTTTATTCTTCATGATTTATTGGATGAAATCAAAGATGAATCAGATGAAATTTTTCAAGATGATATTCCTGAACATGCTGAAGCTATTCTGGAATTGTCTCATCCTTCATCTTTTTATATGCCAGAGGATAGTGTTGGAATAGAGACTCCAAAAGATGGTATGGAGAGTAGTGAGAGGGGAGCCTTATGCCGTAGAGGGATAAATAGTCTGACTCAAGGGGCCCAGAAGGGACCAGATTTGGATGGGTTTTCAGTGAGTTAGCCTGGATGAGAAGGAAAGAATATGATGTGTTTTCATTAAAGAGAGCAGAGATGTAAGAATATTTATAAAAAACTAGAGAATCAAAATTTGTGCCTTTGAGAGGTAAGAATATTTAATAACATAAGCAAGATTGAAATGGTAGAGGATAGGAATGTAAAAATAATATCACTTAAGATATGGTTAATGGAATTTGTGTATCAAGAGATTGTGACATGAATCAGATGGAGTGGCTGGCATACTATAGGTGCCAGAAATAAAATTGGCCCAGACAACTACAAGTATGTGGTCATAAAAGAGTGGTGGTGACTACTAAAGGAATCAAAAAAAAAATGCAATAATATAGATAAGTTGGTCAGAAAAAAACTAAAAGTGCTCAAAACATATAGAGTACTAGCAAAAGACTTGCATTCTCTGAGAGAGGGAGGTGAGAAAAAAAAATGATGAAGTCCAGAAATCAACAGGTAGATCTACCTCTGACTGTATATAGACTTGATTCATTATATTTTTATTTTTGTGACTGGCTCAAAAAACAAAACCACTTCTCAAAATCTCCACCCTTTATATATATATATATATATTCTTGGGGGGGGGGAACCTCCACCCCATCACTTCCTGATGCAGTTCACTGTTCAAAAATCCACATTTCACCCTCTGCATCACCACCCAACATCAAAAACCAACTCCCCTCCTCACATTAACCCCCACCTGGCACCACTACCTCAATAGAACTAAATCCTCATAACACATTAAAATCAACTGAATCACCACCAATTTTTCTCCATAACTCATAAAATCTACAATTCAACTCAAAATGAACACCAAAAACACCTCAAAACCACTAAATTATACCCTTACCTCCCCTAGAAACAACATCCCCCTAACACCACTCCTTCCTCCCAGGAACTAATTTAGACCCTCCATCCACTGCACCCATTAAGCTCATTCTAAAAAATCACATACCAATTTATTATCTCCTCCTCATTGATTTCAAAGCTATCCTTTCCACCACAAGAACTCATTCTTCTTGGCACCTCTCCTTCTGCTTGATCTCCCTCACCAGGTAAGCATCCCAGAATCATCTTTAAATCTCACTCATTTCTCATGCACACCCTTTTTTTTCTAATCAATCAGAAATTAGATTCACTAATCAATTAGAAAATTGATTGGCTGATAGATTATCACATCAAATTTTCAATTCATCAGATTTTTCTTTAGATGATTGAATAGCTGATTGATTATAAATTTAATTTGATAATCTTTTTTTTTTTTTTTTTTAATCTACTCCTTAGAACCTTTTTTTAGCCCACCAGGAACTTCTACCTCCCCCTCTTGTATTTTTTATTTTTTTGTGGTTCAATGCTTGATCTATGTCACGTGATTGTATGTGAAACCATAAAAAATGCAAATGGACTGTTCTTTCAGCCAGTCTAATAGCATTTTTGTTAGGCCTTGCCTCTTGATTTGTTGCAGGATCCTGATTTTTGAAACAAGACTGACTGACCCTGATGGAGGTTTGATTTTCAATCAGGAAAAGTTTTTAAATTGGCTTGTTCTTTAAATTTTTTTGGGATTTTTTACTTTTTTAAAAAAAAGACTCCCAAGTCTTGGTGGCTTCTTATGGTGTTAATTAGTGTTTCTGAATATGGATCCATGTCTGGAGGGAGCATGGTTTAGGGCCAAAAGGCCCTGCACACTTTGGGACAAAGTGTCATAACCAAATTGACTCAGTCTCCTCAGGCTTACTCAGCCCTCAGCCAACCTCAGCCCAGCTCAATCACACTCCACTACTGAACATCCTGAAGTATCCCCCTGCATATCCTGCAGCCCTTAGGTAATCTCCCAGGCAAACCCTCTACCTCTCTATGGCTTGGTGCATCCTCATCTCTCCTTCAAACTCTATCTAGCATGAGAAGTACATACAGTAAAACCATAGTACATACTCCTGGCTGGACAACCCATACTCCAGCTTAGTACATGACCTTCCTGGACAGGCCCATTACTCAACCTGTCAATCTGCAACCTTCAACCCAATTGGTCCACATGTAATGCCATGGACCTCCCAACCCAGCACCAGTCATCCAATCCTCAAAGCCTCCTCTCAGCTCTCACATATAATGGCCTCTCCACTCCCCTTGGACTAATTACCCCAAGGAATTAGTATACTACTTCTTATTGGTTAGCCCCTCATCCAATAGGTGTCATATCAGCACAAGAAAGCCAACCAGCCTACCTTACTCACCTCACCTATCCCTCTGGTGTTACTCTTACAGGATTCCCTCATCACAATCCTTCAGAGCCTTACTCCTGGATTCATCTCCTCAGCATTGTCCTTACTCTACATCCCCTCTTCATTTGAAATCAATCTCTTATCTCTATCCTGAGTTCTGTGAGCAGTAGTGCCTGTGCCCTCAGCCCCTTGCACGCCAGGGGCACTTGTGACATTATACTAATTCATTCCCCTCGATTACTACCCACCTCTTTATCCCAATAGAATCATTCCATCTCCTGGATAACACTACCTACAATATTTGTGGGCGTGCGTGGTATAGAGCTAAACAGTGTGTGGCCTCCACGTTTCCAAAGGTACACCCTGCAGAATTTATCTGCCTCAACCCCTTTCCTGGAATTGGCCCTCAAACAACACTTTGACTTTGACACTTTGACTTCAACATTTTGACTTTGACCTTTGACTTTGACACTTTGACTTCAACACTTTGACTTTGACCTTCAACTTTGACGGGTTTGACTTTGACTTTGATAGAGGCGCCGGGACTGCAACGGAACCTTGTACAAGTTCAAGACTTATTTTCTGCGGCCAAATTTTCTCTCTCATTTTCTCCGGGTATTTTTCTTGGGTCACTCTCCTACGGCATACTTGGAAAACATGCCTCCTCAATGTGCACAACCTTCCATCATCACCAGTCCACCTCTTACCAGGGCCGCCCGAGGACGTGGTTCTACCATAGAAATACAAGACCACAATCAATCTACTCCTCAAGCCCGTGGACAAGGGAGGACCTTTTCCAACCTCCCTGCACCAGCTTCCAACACCATGGACACTGGTATCCTTCCTCCAGCTCCTCCAAGAGCTTCTCTGTCCCCTGCTTCTCCTGTTGTCAGACCATTTATTAATTGAGTGATTGGTCAATATCCCAAAGCAGGTTATGGATTGGACTCCCCATTGTTCAATCCCAGTCTAATCCCTCTCCCTGAGGATGTGGAAGAGGAGGAAGAAAGCAAGGACTCAGGTTTTGACTTGAGGATTCTTAGCAATCTTAACTCACCGACCTCTGAACCTCAGGAAGAAGCTTCCCAACCTTCCGCTTCAACTGCAACCCCAGCCCCTCCAGTTCAACCTCCTCAACCTACAACTGTGGATCCTACTCTCCTAGCCTTGCTTCAAACCATGACTTCAGCAGTGGCCAAACTCTCTCAACCCCCAACAACTAGTACCTCCCACTCAGGAACCTTCAAAGCCCCATCAATGAATCTGCCAGACAAATTTGAAGGAAATAAACCTACCAAGCTCAGGCCCTTTTTACAAGCTTGTGAACTCATCTTTGCGAACAACAAAGGGACCTTCCGTGTGGATCAAAGGAAAGTTCTGTTTGCTGTCTCCTACCTCACTGGGAACACAAACTGTTGGATTCAACCCTGCTTGGCCCATCTAACCAATCAAGAGCCCTCATTCCTACTCAACTCCTGGAAACACTTCACGGAACAACTTCATACTCTCTTTGGCAATCGTCTGGAAACGGCCAAGGCAGAGAAGGAACTTGTGAAATTGAAGATGAAGGACTCGGGATATGCCTCAACCCACATCACAGAATTTCGTTCCCTTATGACAAAAGTTTCTGGATGGGGGGATAGAGCCTTCTACTTCCATTTTTGCCAAAGCCTCCCTGCCCGACTTCTGGATCAATTAGCCGGCTATGATGGTTCTGTAGACACCCTTCAAGACCTTATGGATGTAGTGTTGGACTACGATACCAGGTACCACGAACGAGTCAAGGAGAAGTCTTCCCATCCAAGCCACTCTAAACAGCAAAATTCCTCTCAATCCCAAGCCAATTCTTCCCAGTCTGACAAGGGCAAGGGTAAGGCCAAGAAGAAAGACAAATCTGCAAAGAAAAAATCCTCTCAGACCAAGCCCACCTTGGATCTAGGTCCTGATGGCAAGCTCAAGGCTGAAGAAAAGGCAAGAAGGGAGAAGGAGGGACTGTGTATGTATTGTGCAGGGAAGCACAAGACAGACAACTGCAAAAAGAAGCCTGCCTCCAATAACAACTCCTCCTCCACCCCCAAGCCAAAAAACAATTAGGTGGTTTTCCTGCTGTACTCCAGGATTATCACCCTACTGACATTAGGGTACAAAAGATACAAAAAGACTACTCTGACCCACTTTCCAAAGGCTTACGTTTTATTCTCTTTCACCAGGACTTGAGTTATAGTGTTTTGATTGATTCAGGTGCTACTCAACCTGTAATGGCTAACACCATGGTTCTAAAGTTTTCATTGCGGTCCATACCTCTGGGCAAACCTATTCCTCTTTTCAATTTTAGTCCAAATGAGTCACCCTCTCAACTAATCTCCCACAAGGCAACTTGGGTGGTCTCTCTTCCTTCTTTTCCTAGCTTTGAATGGGAATTCTTCCTTGTCAACGCACCATTCTCAGAAGACCTCATCCTGGGGATCAACTTTCTTCACCACTGGAATCCTGAAGTAAACTGGAGAATGGGGCTGATCACCCCAAGACACCAGCCCGCTGACAATATTTCTTCCCAATCCGTTGAACTCAACATGGCAAACCTACCTTCAACTGGTCCCGCTTGCACTCTGCCTCTGGCACTGCAGTCCATTGCACTCCCCTTCACTTCAGAACCCTTGCATCCTCAACACCCCATCCAATTTCCATTGAGTTCAACAATTTCCCACCTTGCTTGGATATTCATTGATCCCCTGACCATTCCTCTGGAGGAGGAACCTAGGGATTCATCCTTGCATATCATGCAATTGGTCACCTCTTCTAACATTTCTGTTACTCCCCATAAGAACGCTTCAGCTGACTGGGACAAGTTTGACATTGACAAAGACCCTGAAGAAATAGAAACTGTGTTGGAGAAAGTTCCTGCTGATTACCATTCTTTCCTAGATGTTTTCTCCAAGGTTAAAGCAGATCAAATTCCTCCTCACCACGCTTATGATCACCACATCAAACTGGAAGGCCCACTCCCTCCAGTTGGGCCCATCTATTCACTATCCCAAGGTGAAAAGGCAACCCTACAGGCCTACATAGCAGAGAATGTAGAGAAAGGTTTCATCCGCTCCAGCACTTCAAGCACTGGGGCACCTGTTCTTTTTGTTAAAAAGAAGGATGGGAGTTTGCGGTTGTGTGTTGACTACTGCAAGCTTAACGCTGTCACCAGGAAAAACCATTACCCTCTTCCTCCAATGACTTTCTTACTGACTGTCTTCTCAGGTTCTTCCATCTTCACCAAAATCGACCTCAGAGGCGCCTACAATCTATTGCGCATCAAGGAAGGAGACAAACACCTAACAGCATTCAGATCTCAGTTTGGAAGCTATGAATAACTGGTCATGCCCTTTGGGCTGACCAATGCCCCAGCTTCTTTCCAAAATCTTATAAATGACATCCTTGCTGATCTCCTCACAATTTATGTGGTGGTTTACCTTGACAATATCCTGATTTTCTAAAAAAACTTACAGGAACACATCCCTCAGGTGTATGAAGTACTGATCAGACTCAGAAAACACAAGTTATATGCAAAAGCCTCCAAGTGCGACTTCCATGCACCCTCTGTGGACTATCTGGGCTACGTGGTCTCAGGGGATGGGATCTTTATGGACAACAACAAAGCCAAGTCCATCCTTACCTGGCCCACTCCTACAAACAGAAAGGCTTTACAATCTTTCCTTGGGTTTGCTAACTTCTATCGCAGGTTCATAAAGAAATACTCCAAACAGGTCTCTCACCTCACCTCTATCGCTGGAAACAGCTCCCCTTTCAACCTCACTCCTGAAGCCTTGCAACAATTTGAAAACATAAAGCAAGCTTTTACCCAAGCTCCAGTCCTTTGCCATTTTGATCACCTTCTGAGAACCTATGTTGAGACTGATGCCAGTGACTATGCCCTGGGTGCAGTCCTACACCAGGTTACTGCTGATAACACTAAACACCCTATTGCCTTTGAAAGCAGAAAAATGTCCAGTGCTGAACTCAACTATTAAATCCATGAAAAAGAGCTCCTTGCCATTGTTTTGCCCTCCAGCAATGGAGGTCCTACCTCTTGAGCGTTACTGACCCTTTTGAAGTGCTAACTGATCATTCCTCTTTGAAGTATCTTATGTCTTCCAAGGTCCTTACTAGAAGACAAGCCCGTTGGACAGAATTCCTCTCTGAATTCAATTTTCTGATCACTTACAGGCCTGGAAAACTCTCAACCATCCCAGATATCCTGTCACTTTGGGACGACGTGTATCCAGCGGGGGGAACACCATATTCTGAAAAGAACCCTGGAAATTTTCAACAGCTTCTGAAACAAAATGAAGTTGAAGCTTCTAAACTCTTTTTTATTTCTGCTAATAAACTTGAAAATCAACTGAGTGAATTGACTTCTGGTCAACAAGCTGACAAGTTATTTCAGGGAATCATTAAAAGATTGAATAAGAACAAAGAAGTAACTGATTACTCCTTAGACCCCTTTAGTGGCTTACTCCTGTTCCAGGGTAAAGTGGTCATACCTGACCAAGCTAATCATCTTAAACAAAAAATACTCTATCAAAGACATGATTCTCCTCTTGCAGGTCACCCTGGCCAACAGAAGACTCTCAACCTCATCAAGAGATCCTTCTCCTGGAATGGAATGTCAAAGGATGTCAAGAACTACGTTTCAGCCTGCTACCTTTGCAACAGGAACAAGGCAAGGCATGAAAAGAAACTAGGACTTCTCAAACCTCTTCCAATCCCTGATGGTCCTTGGACCTCACTTTCTATGGACTTCATCTCTCAACTCCCTCTCTCCAATGGATTTGATTCTATCCTTGTTGTGGTGGACCGTTTCTCTAAGATGGCCCTCTTCATTAAAACAACTGGTACACTGACTGCGGCAGAACTTGCTAACCTTTTCATCAGTCATGTCTTCTCCAAACATGGCCTACCTGCTGACATCATAAGTGACCGAGGCTCCCTATTCATCTCTTCTTTTGGGAAAACACTTTGTGAAAAATTACAGATCCAAAGGAATCTCTCCACAGCCTACCACCCTGAAACAGGTGGTAAAACTGAAAGAGTCAACCAAGTACTAGAAAAATACCTCAGAATGTATATCAGTTATCATCAGGACAACTGGGATACTTGGCTCCCCTTGGCAGAATTCTCTTACAACAACAGTGTCCACACTTCTACCCAGCAATCACCCTTCTTTACCCTCTATGGAAGGCACCCAAGTTTTGACTTCCTGCATGTGTTGGACAACCAACCTGCCAGTCACTACCTGGACCAGATTCAGAAGAACCAGATTCAATTAAAGAAATAATTAAAAGAGTCTATGGATAAGTATAAGTACTATTCTGACCTTAATAGAAAAGACATTCCGAAAGGTATTGCTCCTGGGAATAAAGTTTGGTTATCTGCAAAGAATATCAATACTAACAGACCTTCCAAGAAGCTCTCTGAGCGTTGGTTGGGTCCTTTTCTCATTAGTGAATGTATAGGATCTCATGCTTTCAAACTCCAACTCCCTGATCAATGGTCTTCCATCCACCCTGTTTTCCACGCTTCCCTTCTCAGACCCTACTCCTCAGACCCAGAATCTCCTAACCACCATCCACCCCCAGAACCAGTGGAAATTGATGGCCAGGAAGAGTGGGAAGTGTCTCAGATCCTGGACTCCAAGATTAGACGTGGCAAACTCCTCTATTTAGTCAAATGGAAAGTTTTTTTAGAAGACTCTGAAAGAACCTCATGGGAACCAGTAGCCAATCTCACCAACTGTTCAGCCCTCCTCCACAACTTCCACGCACTCTATCCTTCCAAACCCAAACCCTCATAATTGCTATTCTGGTTCCCCAATCAAATCCATCCTTTTCCTTGTGCTTTCTCCATAATTAAAAAAAAAATTCACTCCCAGACTCTCCCAAAACAATAAAACAAACCAAGCCTATCTCCATTTCATCCATCTACATCCAGAAAAGTAAAAGAAAACAAACAAAATTTCTATCTACCACTCCCTTTCAATCTTATCAATTGAATCAGTAATTTTAGCTACCCAAACACTAGCCAATTTTATCTTCCTTCCCTCATATTCCTCCTTATCTTTAGTAGTAGCTCCCAACTCATATGTTACACCAGAAAAAGATAAAAAATCCTCTAGCTCTGCCAACACTTCCTTTTTTGCCTCCTTCTTCTCCTTCTTCTTCTCCACTTCTTCCCCATTATTCAAAATCCACCCAAAAATTGCATTGCTCCTGGAATCCTTTGAAAACCTCCCAAGACGCCTTTCAATCTCCTTCAAGTCCCCCACTGGATCATCTTCAATAGCATCCATGGGTCCAACTAATTTTCCTCCAGAGCAAGCATAAAAACCAATATCCCCCTGGGTCACTTTCCTATATCCACCTATCACTCCATCCTCAGCCAATAACCTCCCGACCAACTCTCCAACAGACTGAGGGCCGGGGGGATCATCCTCCAATTCTATAACTTCCTTACCCTTGCCCTTTCCCTGCTCCACTCCACCTCCTTCCCTTTCCATGTTTTCTGTTTCCTCTTCTTCTTCTTCCTCTTCTTTGTCCTCTCCTTCTTCCTCTTCCTCTTCTTCATCATTGTCAGGCTCCCCAGGAGCATCTTCATCCTTGTCCTCCTCTCTCCCTGCTTCAACACCCTACTCAACTTTGACTTTGATAGAGGCGGCAGCGGCATTCCCGGCGGTTGGCTCCCTGGCGGTTTGAATCACCTTTGAACTTCGAGCTTCAACGTCTCTTTGACGCTTCGACGCCTCTTCAATCCCCTCTCAGCTACCTCGCCCATGCTTCAACCGGATCACCACTGCTTCGACCGCCCTTCTACGCGGCTCATTCACCTTGACCACCTCGCGTCAAACTTCAACGGGTTTGACCCCGGACCTTTGAACCTTGGCCGCTTTGACCTTCAACCGTTGAACTTCAACGGCACCAACCTTTGATTGTCAAACTTCAACAGGTTTGACCTTTTATTGTCAAACTTTGATGGATTTGATTTGGCCTTTTCAAACTTTGATTGGTTTGACAACCTTTTGGCTTGCTTTGACCCCTTCAACAGTGGTTCGACCGTCTTCGACTGGGTTGGCCTGGCTTTGACAAAGGTTTGATTGACCCCCTACGCACTTGGAATCCGCGATTGAACTAATTGAAGACAAATAGGGGGTCCCCCAACGCACGTCCATTGCGTTTGAACTGGTTGCTCCCTTCTTCAACGTACCGTCCAACACTAGCTGTCCTTTCCTCCTCAATTCCGTTTGGCGCTTCTCCAGTCTTTTCATCTTCTCCTTCAGCGCCTCCACTACAATAGTAAGATCACGGGCTGGAGTCAGCCTATCTAAACGACCCCAATTTAAAAAAAAAAAAAAAAAAAAACACTCACCGTCTGAAGCCCCTACCCTACTCTCCACGCCTAGCGACACGCTTGAATTTTCCAGCGCCTCCTTCACTTCAAAGTTGGGGCACAACTCGTCCTTCACCCAAAAAACAGGTCCTAGTACCTTCCTTCCGGCATTGTGAGCTCCAGAACAGGGCCTTTTGTATTGTTGACAATACTCACACTTCCCAGACTTGGGAGTGATGCTGGTGATGCAAATCTTGTCAGTCTCTGCACACCTGGAACAAGGAGGAAAATACTGGTTGACAGGGTGATAGCCGTTGGTGATTTCCATACTGAATGAGGGGGTGGATGATCTACTGTAAGGGGAAAGGGATGGACAGGTATCAGGTGGCGATGGTGATGGATATGGTGGGGGAAAAGATAGTTCAACCATCTTGAAGATCTCAAACTACTCTCACCTCTTCTTATGGGTATCAGGAGCTACCCCTTCCTCTTCTGGGGGGGTACTGTCATAACCAAATTGACTCAGTCTCCTCAGGCTTACTCAGCCCTCAGCCAACCTCAGCCCAGCTCAATCAAACTCCACTACTGAACATCCTGAAGTATCCCCCTGCATATCCTGCAGCCCTTAGGTAATCTCCCAGGCACACCCTCTACCTCTCTATGGCTTGGTGCATCCTCATCTCTCCTTCAAAATCTATCTAGCATGAGAAGTACATACAGTAAAACCATAGTACATACTCCTGGCTAGACAACCCATACTCCAGCTCAGTACATGACCTTCCTGGACAGGCCCATTACTCAACCTGTCAATCTGCAACCTTCAACCCAATTGGTCTACATGTAATGCCATGGACCTCCCAACCCAGCACCAGTCATCCAATCCTCAAAGCCTCCTCTAAGCTCTCACATATACTGGCCTCTCCTCTCCCCTTGGACTAATTCCCCCAAGGAATTAGTATACTACTTCTTATTGGTTAGCCCCTCATCCAATAGGTGTCATCTCAGCGCAAGAAAGCCAACCAGCCTACCTTACTCACCTCAACTATCCCTCTGGTGTTACTCTTACAGGATTCCCTCATCACAATCCTTCAGAGCCTTACTCCTGGATTCATCTCCTCAGCATTGTCCTTACTCTACATCCCCTCTTCATTTGCAATCAATCTCTTATCTCTATCCTGAGTTCTGTGAGCAGTAGTGCCTGTGCCCTCAGCCCCTTGCACGCCAGGGGCAGTTGTGACACAAAGTTCCCTTGAACCCAGGGGTGCTGTTGCACAGTTTCATGGTCTGTAAAGCGCATCTGGGCACCTTTCCAAGCTTGAATTAGCACAAGCCCAGCAGGAATTGGATATGCACCCAGAGGGCTTGATTTGTTTGAGATTGTGGGGGTAAAACCTTGGCACCCAACCAAGCTCTTCTTGGAAGCAATCAAAGCTGGCTGTGACTCCTCTCATACAATCCACTTCCCATACCTCCCTTTTTCAAGAACTGGAAGTTTTTTTTTGTTTGATATATATTTTTTATTCTAATTACATATGTATGGGATTTCCAAGCATCAAAAGAAGATCATGGAGGTGGGTGAGATCAAGAAGTTTATCTATCCTTTATTGCATCCACTCCTCCTGCCAGGTGAGAGAGAGAGACCTGAGATGTGGCTGGTCATGAGATCAAGGATAAAGAAGATTATGTAATGGCCAATGATCCCATGGGAGATGAAGGAGATTGATGGTGAATTAAGTTATTTATTAATCATCTAAAGGAGAAATGAACTGGATCTCTTGGCCACCAGTCCCAGAACAATTGGAAGTTTTAATGAATTTTTCAACAATAAGAAATTGATAGCTGATTGAATCTTTAGATCATATGTAAATTGATAAAGATTTCCAACAATGGGATGATGAGAGAATTGAGGGGAGACAGAGTTATTTTAGATTAACCCCAGAATCTTGAGATTTTTTAGGTTTGGGATTACAGAGTAAAATCTGTATATTGACAAGGTTTTGTTATTTTTTATTTTTAATATAAATATGTCTTGCTTTGATTGATCTAATTGAGAAAAATATCTATCCCACCATCTCATGCCTACATGCTTTATTTCTTGAGATCAGTCAAACCCCAAATCATGTTTGTGTATGAACTTAAACAAGGACCAATGGGATATTGAGGGATAAAATTTAATCTTAGTTCTCTTATGTAAATGTGAATCAAATCTCATCCTCTTTGATGGCTTGAGTGAGAGCTGATTCTGTCAATATATAGGTATCTTGGTATAGAAAAAGAAGATTTTGGAAGAGCACAGACAGAAGAAGGGCCTTCAAATTATCCCAACCCTTATGCTCAGTCCTTAAATCCCCCTCCTTCCCTTCATTTTCTTCAGAAGTTCTACTCTCTCACACACAACTCTCTTCCAAGTTTGGATCACAGGAAGTTTGGGGTGTGAGGTAAATTGAAAAGATTGAATTGAATCAAATAAATCTGACTATGTCTATCTAATCAGTCTTAAATAACTCAAAAATTTCAAAAAATCTTTCATTGATCTCAAGAGTGAAATAGAAACCAACTCTAATTGTTTCATTTTGAGGTGTATCAGACTGACTGGTAAGATAAGAAAGTTGTTTTACACAGTCAAATCAACCAAATTTGATTGGTGCCAAAACAAACTTGGCAAGGCCAGACTAATTTGGCCTTGCACCAAGAGAGCCTTTCTAGGCGCCAAAATTGCTTTTCTAGGCACAACATGCTCTTTAGAAAATTTTTGAATAACCTTGGTTGCCTCCCAGATGGGCTTTACAGACCATATTTGACACCATAAAAAATGAAATTGGGCTGGTCTTTCAGAAAGTCTCATAGCCTTTTGGTTATACCTTGACTCTTTATATTTTTTAGTATCATGATTTATGGCAATCTCACAGTATAGATATGTTTAATAAAAATTCTCTGGTCAGGAAGATGAAAAGGATTTAATTTTTAGTTATCTTTCCTTTTTCAGTAGTTGTTTTCTTTCTGATGGTGGATTTGTGCTTTTTTCTTGAGAATTTTTCAGGCACAGAAAATCCAAATCTGGATTCTACATTATCAAAAGTGGCTTGGTTATGTTTTCTTGGGCATAATCAAGGCCCAAGGCATCCAAATCTGGCTTCTAACTTATCAAAAGGGGCTTGGTGCTGTTTTCTTGAGCAAAATTCTGGCCTGTAAAGTCCCCCAATTATTTCTGAGTTTCAAAAATTCTGGCTCCCCCTCTCTGATTAATTCCAATTTAGTTGATTTTGGTGCCTTTGGCTTGAAAATAATTCTGAATTTGAGTTTTTGAAAATTTTGGGACTACTCTTCAATGAGCTAGAGATCAGAGTTGAAATAGAAAGTTAAATTATTAATACTGTAAAACTGATACTAAAGAGTGAAGTTGAGGCCCCCCTCCTGACTAGTTCTTCTTAGGAGATTTATGAAAAGAAAACAGAAGAAGATTTAGCCAATTCCTACTTAATCCTGGTGTTCAGTTACTGATGATTCCTACATTCCAATCACAAAGCTTGTTAATTGAGGAGAGGAATGTAGATGTGCATTTAAGGTATAATATTCATTTTTTGTAGCTAAAAGTTCATCTGGCTATAGAATAAATCAGATTATAATGAAATAATAATATTGATAAAATGATATTTTTTCCTCTATATTTCAGCTAAATAAAAAAAAATATAAAAATAAGATGACCTTTATGTTTATAATAACAGGGATAATTTTTGGGATTGTCTCTTGAAATCTTACACAAGTCAATATTTTCTGAATAATATCTTAAACAAGGGAATACATTTCCTTTCAATCTTTTTTGGCTCAATTTCTGAATGAAAAATATGGATAATTAGTTTTCTAAATTATTCTTATTCTTCCTTCTGACATTATTTTTACTTGAAAATAATGCTCATTGCTGAAATTATCATATTTCAATGATTCAAAATTCTCAGGAAATTAGAGGTATTTGAGGAATTTGTAAATTTTTATCCATAAATAAATTTATATCTCTATGGAAGAAGTTTGAGAGGCTTGATACTTTAAAAATTGGGATTTTATGTATTAAAAGAGACTGCTGTGTCAATTGGTAACCAAAAAAGAATTTTTTTTCAATCATCTGCCTTGATCCATAATAGCCTCTAAATATAAGACATGGAATATGAAATAAGTGAGAGCTATCAAACCAGGGGTATTGAATTATGGTCAATAATCTTGAGAGCCAGAAGGAAATTGGGGGTAGCCTGAGTGACTGAATATGTGTTAATTTAGATTCTGAATTAATTTTTCATATTATAATTAATGATATTTTGAGAGAACTTCCTTCTCAAGTTGATGATGACAAAAAAGACAACCAAAATAAAATAGAAGAAGGAAATGGAGTGGAGTAACACAGAAGGGTTTTTTTGCTGTTGAATTGGTCATAATTCAGGCCTTCAAAATACCCCAATTATTTTGTCAGATTGCTACTGTTTACAGAGCAACCTGTCAAAAGTAACAAAATAACAAAAACCAAAAAATCATATAAAGATCTACCAAGGATTTATAAAACCCAATACATAATTTCAGATTTGTATTTTCTGTCCAAAATAAAGTAGGTTCACTCACTTCCCCCTACCTTGATTTCATACTCATTATATTTTTAAATATTTAAATAATAATAATCCCAAAAGCACAACACCAGAACTCCCTTCATTTGGAAAACTTAACATTTCATATGAAGTTTCAGGTGTGGGTTTCAAACCTAAAATTCAGTCAGAATTGACAAATTTTAAATATTTTAAGAGTTATATGAGGAAATGTGTCCTGTCACAATTCCTTCACCCAGCCATGGTAGATATGTATTTGTGCGCAACTGCTAACATGCAGCAGGGCTGTCTAGATAACTCAACAGGTGGAAATGCATTCCGGGTAAAGTGACTAGTATGTAGCCATGGGACTAGACCACAGAAAGCTGTGACAACTGCTGTTCAAATAAGCTACAGCATTGTCAAGGTACCCCTCAGACATGCTACTACCCAGACAGAGATATATAGTGTATTTAATAAATATCTCTGCGGGTAGATCATGCCTCAATATGTAAATAAATCAACTTAAATTATATAAAAGGGTAATTTTACATATTTTAATAAATTATATAAATAAATAACTAAAACTTAAGACTATTGATAACTTTGGTTACCTGAATTACTCACTTAAAGTGACATAAATCCAAGCATCAGGACACCAAACTGTCTGTGAAATTTCCAGGTAGCTGGAAATATATAATGTTTACCAGATTTCTCAGAAGAATTATTTTTTTATAAATTATTTTATCAAATGAAATGAATTCTGAAAATGAACTAATAACAGCTTTACAGGTAATTAACTCCCATCTAAAGTTACATAACCAGGACTTCTATTAAATTAAAATTCCCTTCAAAAATCCACCCACAAGAATAATCCATTAGCTCTATGACTTTCTCATGCCACTGTTGACTAATGTGACCTCATGAGAATAAATGAGTGCTTTTTCCAATCAAAATATTACATTATTATTGGAAATATCTCCCATAACATGTTGATCTAGCTCCCATCCATGCTATAGAACCAAGACTAAATGCTGATCCACCCCTTTTTACCTTGCTAGCCTCAGAATATCCCCTCTCTGGCTCCCATGACCCTCAGAAGGATAGGCTGGGATCCAGAAACGTATAAATAAAGGATCCTTTTTGATGATATTGAGAACCCAGACAGAGTTACATATACATCCAGACACCATTCAAACATTATCAAGTACCTATAAGAGATAATTAAGTGATTTATGGATTTAGTCTGATAGTTTTTCCCTGTCCCAAAGCCCTTATAACCACATTTATGCTTCTAAACATCCTCTAACCCCAGAAACAGAATTAAAAACTTCCAGTATAGTTAATTTCAGGTACCTAAGGAAAATAATACTTGAACAGGAATTAATTTATCTCCTCTCTGCCATGGCTGCTCTGCTACCAGGCACAGCCACTCCATCATATTTTTTAAATATATATTATATTTGGGCAATAAATCATTTTAATATTATTATTAAAGGTTCTGAAGTAACCAGGTTCAAAGATTGAAAATTTAATTCCCTGAAGAAGAGCTGTTAAAGATCCCCAGTTTAAATAGTGTGGCCCCTATTTTTAATTATATATTAATTTATTTATTATTAATAAAACCAAAACCAAAAAACCAAATCAACTTGCATTTGCTTTATCCATATTTTTACAGATCATTGCTGCATATTTTTGAATAATATGTTAATTATTTATTCTATCACCTCTGATAGCTAAAAGGTAGCAAGGAACTTGGAATCCAGGGGGCTGAAATATTTCTAAATTTCAGAAACTTTGGCACTCCCTTTCTTCTTAAAGCCAATTGAGTTGTTTCTGCTTCTCTTGGATTGCAAATTATTCAAGCATGGCAATTCCCAAAGGTACTTCTGGAGCAGTAGGATGGATATGGATGATGAAGCTGTCACATTCAAAATTTTTAAAAATGATCTTTTTTATTAAAACAGACTATATCCCTTTTTTTTATACTTCTATTAAAATCAAGAATATTTTAAATTATGGAGAACATTACAAGGGATTTGAGGAAATTAATAAAAGAGCTTCAGCTCCTTTTGATTTTTCAGGAGCCTTGGGAAGCAACCTGAATCCTCAAGAATCCAGACTTCAATTAATTCAAAAAATAACAAATTAGAAAAACAAATTGTTCATTTAGTGCCAAAGAATCATTAATCTGACCCAGAAACCCATCATTTCTTCAAATTTACTTCAAAATTTTCACATTGAAAAAAAATCAACACAGTAAATGGATTTTTGAAATTTGATTCCAGCCAGCCTTCTTTAAGGTGATTTTATACCATTTTACAAAATTCTCATGAGTTAAATAAATTTGTGGGAAAATGTTTTTATGTATGCTCTTGAATATGAAAAATTCAATAAATGAATCAAAGCATGATTTGAAACAATGGGGAGGGGCAATTTATGATGATAGCTCCACCAATCTCTCATAAATGGGAGAGTTGTTTAGAAATCATTGTTCATTTGATTATTGGGTGAATATGTTGAAAAAAAACAAGTAAAAACATGAAGATTAGGCTTTTTGAATTCAAGAAGAAGTGAATTTAATTTTAAAGCAGCTTCAAAAACTTTCCCCTGGGTTGTTTCAATTTGACCAAAAAATAATTTTCAAAAACAGTCACCATTCAATTCATCACATGAATTTTCCTTCAAATATGATAAGAAACATTTGATTCATTTGTAAAATTGAAAATGTGTGAATTCTGAAATCTACCTCAAATGGAAAGGAATATGAGCCACTGAAACCTAGTTTTTTCAATTCAAATCCTCAATTATCTGAAATCATAGGAAGGCTAATTCATTCTTGCAAATGAAAACTTTTATATGTTTGGATGAAAATTTCAATTCTGGTATTTCCAGTTTTATTTGTACTTGAAATTGTTCCTTTATGAAAAATTCTTTGTTTTCAGGTCAAGGGATATTTGCATCAGACCATGCCTCAAAAATCACCATTTAAAATTTATACTAAATTTGGTTTCTTGTGTCAAAAAAACCAACAAATTTCTAAAATTGTGGTTTTTTACAGAAATGAATCAATTGTGAAACATCATATATGATTTAAACAAGATAAAATAAATTATTATTTCAGAAATATATGATTTATATGAATAATATTTCCTGCTCTTGTCAGCCCAGGAGTTTTCTATTTGTGGATAAGGAAAAGAATTAAAATATCATGTTGATATAAAATGATTATATCTTTCCCCCCATTAATGATATGAAGCAAAATATCTGACATCCAAGTATATGAGAAGTAACTTAAATTTATCCTGTGATTCAAATTCTAATAAAACAAGAGATTTCTAAGGAAATCTTTTAATTTTTTTCTGATTAAAAGGGATCTTTCTCCTTCTCCTCTCGTGGAAAATCCAACTCATTCTTTTCAAAATCCAATTCCATTTTATTTATTCATTTAAATGTATTCTAATAATTGAAAGTTTGTTCCTCAATTTAAATTTGATGCTCTCACATTTTCATTTTTAAACCAATTTTATCAATTTCAGTCTTTCATCTCAATGGTTTTCAAATAGGATCCATGTTTTTGTATCAATTCATGCAAAAAACTGGTCTATATATTCAAGGATTTTAATTGATTCTTTTATTCCCATAAAGTATTCAAAGCCTCCAAATTTTGATTTTTAATCGTATTTTTATGTCTTCTCTGGTTTGTTTTGGAGGAATTTGAGGCCTTATTATGTATTTCATCCTAGATTATTTTGGTTCAATTTATAAATAAGCTTTCTCAAAGTTACTTGAAGGGGAATCAAGTATTTCCACTTCTTGAAATAAATATTGGTAGAATATGGTTATTTTGAAGTGCCTTCCTTTCTTAAGTATTATAAGTGTAAATGATGGGTTTATAGAGATTTTTAGGTTTGGAATTTTATTTCATTTTGGATTGAATTATCAGAATATTTTCACAAATTTTTCCAGAAATATTTGATATTTCTTAAATTACTAGAAATCTCAAAAATTCTGAAGGTTTCTCAAAGGTATGTTACCAGGAAGAGAACCAAAGGATGTGTTTATCCACAGGTATTTGGTTGCATTAAAGTTTTGTTGGTGTTTTTTTGGTTCTCTAATAAAGGTACTGATTAAAAAAAATTAATTGTTTTAATTTCAAAATAGGGGGGCTGAATAAAATTAGTCTTTTTCAAAAACATCTATTCAAGGCAATCTGGGAATGCTTCAAATTATCAAAATAATGGGTATAAATGATTATTTATTTCCTGTTGAATTGTTATTTGTTGAGAAAATTCCTATAGTTTTCAATGGTGAAAGATGGGGGAATGCAAGAATGATTGAACCATGAAAACTTGGTGTTTGGTAGGGAACAACCATTTTATGGTAAAATTATTCCTTAGGTTATTCTCATTTTTTTTATGAGACTTGCCTCTAATTTTAAGTTAAAGGGAGGTAAATATAAACAAGGAAATCATTATGATGAGAAAAAATATTCAAAATTCCAATAAAGAGAGAAAAACTGTAATTTTTGGTCCAAATTTTGATAAACAGGTTAAGAAAAATATGGGAAACACGCTTTGATTGGTGAGCTGTGGAAACTGTTGGTTGCTTATTTTTTATGAATTTTTTCAGGGATTCCCTACAGCTTCAGTTGATTCTTCTTGTTGGGAAAACTTTAAAAATGCTTGGAAAATGAACTCACTCTTTGGTGGCCAGACATTTATGACTTGTGGGTTTGAAATAGTGGAAAATTCTTTGATTGGGTTTTAAGGAGGAATCTTAATTATATTGTTTCAATTTTTTCAGGAAACAAATGTGAATTTATTTACTGTTTTATGGTTTTGACAAAATGAGGTATCCTTGGAAAATAAATGCACTATTTTTTAACTAAACTTGTATGAATTGGGTGTTTAAACCAGTGGAAATATTCCTTGGTTGGTGGTTTCTGATTTAAAATCTGAGGCATTGCCCTTTAGAAAATCTTTGAGGGAGTCCCTGATGCTTTAGTGGAATTTTATTGATGAAAAAAAAAATGCTTTCAAAAAAATTCAACCTTTATTAAATAACTTGTATGACTTTTTTCAAAAGAAATAGTGGAAAATTAATTTGTTGAGTTTTTCTGAGGACACATATGAATGCTGATAATTTATAGAATATTGGAGGATTTCCATGAAGCTTTAGCTAATTTTTCTTTTTAGAAAGAATTAAAAAATGCTTGAAAATTACATTTTCTCTTTGGTAAATAAACTTGGATTTTTTTTGAGGTTATACTAGTTTTAAATCAGCTTTTTTATTGATTAAAAGGGATATTCTGAGGAATTATCCTGTAGAGATTGTTTCATCATTCAATTAACTCTTGATTTGAGTTTTCTTGTTGGAAAGAAAGGAATCATGCTCAGAAAATACAGTCAATTTTCAGTAACTAAAACTGTATTAATTTATTCAATAAAACAGTGGAAAATCCATTTTTGGTGTGTTTCTAAGTAATCTTCTGAGTCCTTGTGTTTTTTGATATACTTTCTCAAAGTGCCAGTCACTTAATTGGTTAAAATTTTTGGTTCAATGTCCTTTTTTATACTTGAATTTTTATTTGTGTAACATGTACTGCTGATAATATATTTGGTGTTTGTATATTTATTTTAGGGTTTTTTACTTGATATTTTCAATGATATTTTCCTTCCTGTGTCAGTTCTTGAGGTTTGGTTACATTTCAAATTAAATTTGATTAGGGATATCTTTTGACTGAGATGAATTTTGAGGGTTGTTCTTGTGGATTTCAGGGGTCTTGAGGGTTAAAGATTATTTTTATGGGCTTATTAAGTATATCTGAATTATGAATACAAATGTGAAAAAATGGTCTGATGGCTAGAAGAAATATTTTGAGCACCAAGAAATTATCCCTTTAATCAGGAAAATGCTTGTTCAAAATGATCAATATTGTTAGAAGGTTAGTTGGGATATCTGCAAGCTAAAGTTGCATAGCCAACTGAAAAAATTAACAGAAACCATCAAAATAACAAAATAAAGTTAGAAGAATAATATAAAAGATATTAGGGCGTATAAAAGTTAAAAAAAATTGCCATTTTTAATGGCGGGTTTCAACCCAAATCCGCCATTAAAATTCAAAAAAAACCACTTATTTAACATCAGACGTCTCAGAGTTACCGGAAAATAGATGGGTTTTTTCAAATAAAGTATTTAAAGGCTTTTTCCGCCTCAACAACACATCATTCCACATCATCACCCCTGGTTTGAACCTCCAACCTCATTGGAAAAATTTGATTCATCACTCTCATCTCTTCCTATCATCTTTGCTTCATCACTTCATCACTCTCATCTCTTCCTATCCTCTTTGATTCATCACTCTCATCCCCTCATCACTTCATCACTCTCACCCCTTTAATACTCTCATAAGTTTATTGCTTTCATCACATCCATCCTCTCATTGCTTCATCCATTCTTTCATCACATCCTAACTCTCATTTCTTCATGGCTTCATTGCTTCATCCCCACTTTCATTACATCCCTTCATCACTTCATTGCTTGAGTGCATCATCCCTTCAACCCTCTTACTCTTTTTAAATGGCTCCTCAGCAAACCTCCCCTGGCAGTTCCTCTAAACACTCCAATGGACCAAAGCAAACATCCCCCAGGAACTCAACATCCAAAAATCCTCCCCCATCAGCTTTCAAAGGCTCAAGTCAGCTCAAGAGATCTGATCACATCATCCTGGTAAACTGGCTCAAAATTCCCTTCAACTATGATGCTTACTTTGGATCCAACAATGAAACAAAATTTGGCCAACCTCCATCCTCTAAGGTTAATGTTTATATCCTGATGGCAAATGAACTGAAGAATAAAACCAAAGGTAGGCTGAATCTTTCATCCAAACAGATGCGGGAGCAATTCAAGAACTATTGAGCCAAGTAAAAAAAAATCCCACTCACTTTTTATCTCCATTGACTTTGGTATCACCAAATCTGATAAAGCCAAGGCAATAAACTTGGTGGTTGATAAGTTGGACTACATTTGTCCTTTTTATATTCAAATGGACAAAATCTTTGGAAAGAAGGCCAATATCACCCATTAAGCCTCTTTTGATGCCCAACAATCAGATTCAGTTTATGCTGAGGACATGGCTGTGGATTCTCAGCCTAGAAAGGATGATCCCAACAAAACCTATGAGTGGCCCCAATCTGATGTGGAGGAGAATATTCCAACAGAACCAGCTCCAATCACATCTACATCAGAATTGATCAAAAATTCAATAACTTTCTTGGATCCCTCACTTCATTCTTTCAATTGCTCTTTTCCTGGGGTGAAAGAACTGGAAAACTTGGCTGAGGAGGAGCATCTTATTCCTCTATTGCCATTACCATCAACATCTGCTCAAGTAAGGAACCAAGTTCTTTTCTCTTCTATCCGGTTAATCCTGAATGATTTAGATTGTAAAAAAAAAGCCTCATACATTCATGAATGGCCAAAAAATCAAGCCAATGGGGCCTCCCACATCCCCTTCAAATGAGAGAAACAAAATTCCCACACAAAACTCCTTGGCAAAGGGAAAGTGAAAGGCCTCCAATTTGATTAACATCAACCCCAATAGCTGTCAAAAGAGGAGAAACACTTCAAGTTTTTTCTGGCTTTGAGGATATCATGGAGAAGCAAGATTCAATTAAGTGTATTGATTTATTCTCCTTTCTTTCAAAATCAACCTCATTTGTATTCCCCTCCTCCAAAAAACAGTGAAATCACAAATTGAATCCAAAAAACTTCAATTTGAAAAGGAGAAGTGGGATGTTCAAAGGCAGAAAGATGAGAGTTTGACTCATCAACAAAAGTTGGGTGCTGAGTTGCAACTGAAAAAGGCTGAGCTGGAGTTTCAAAAAGAGGAAAAGGAGAAGGATTGAAAGGAAGAGCAACTCAAAAAGGAGTGGGAAAGGCTAGCCACAAAAAAAAAGATAGGTTATTGGTAGCCATGTCATGTATTGGTAGCAGTAGAAATGTGGATGAAATAAAGGAAATTACTTGATTCCTTGGCTTGTAATTAAATTCACTTTGATGAAAATATTTTTTTTTAAAAAAAAAATATTTTTGACTACAACAACATTTGAGACTATTTTTAACACCACCAATAAACAAATATTTTTTATTTTTATTTATATTTTTTTTCTAGGATATATTTGTCCAATTTTCAATTCCCTGAAAGTTTTTTGAGTGGTTTTTTTGATTTGCATTGAAATTGCCATTCTTGTATGACTGGCAGTCCCCAAAGCAGGAAAAGTACAGTTTTTGTACTTTTTTTCTTCCCAAAAAATTTTAAAAATGCCTTTTTGTTTGAAATCAATCCCAAAACACAAGTTGGGAAAAACAAATTGGAAGTTGGATACCTGATATTTTTCCTCATTGTTGATAAGTTGTCCATTTGATTTTTTGGTTTTAACCACCAGTAAAAAGGAATAGGAGGAGAAATGTCCTTTGTCAATATGGGGAGAGTTGTAGAAGCCATTGGATGTGAAATTAATATGTGGTGAAAAGTTGAAAGCAGTGAGGCCAGATCCAAATTCCAAGTAAGAGAAGGAGGGGATGTGGTTTTCCTTCATTGTTTGAGGGTTTGGTTCAAAGGCCAGTCTGGCTAATTTTCTGAACATTTGGCCTAAAATTTGAGAGACCTTGTCAGCCCTAAGGTTCAAAAAACAAAACTCTTGAGGGGAATGTTTAACAGAAGCTTTTTTCAAATATTTTCCAAAGAGTTCCAAAGGGTGCATTGATTTTTTCCATCCAATAGCCCACATCTTCCCACCCCAAGATCTTGAGGGACAAATAGTGTTGACAATTTTTTTTGATTGGTGAAGGAAAGTGGTGACTTTGTTGCTGTCCTTCTTCTCTGCCTTGCAGATTTTATTCAAAGGGAAAAATTGGATTATGGCAACTAGAGCCTCACAATCAGATTGCTCATGAACAAAAAATTTTCCAGAGGAGAAGAAATGGAATTCTTTAATCTTCAGTTTGTCCTGTTTGAACTCTTGAGGGGAGGGTTTTTGATGGTTTTTTTTTTGGCAGTGATGGTAGGATACAGATCCAAATGTTTTAGTTTTTGCTCTGACCACAAAACTGGCTCATTAAACCCACCTTCTTCTATCCACAAAGAGATTTTGGAATCTTGGTGTTGAGCCCTCTTTTGCTGACAAGCCCTATTCTTGCCACCTCTCTGTACTCTTATCAAATCAATTCCTCCCATCTTGTTCCCTCCCATCCAAATAATTCAATTGGGGTGAGGATCAAGAAAGGATTCAACTGATTTCATAACATTTTGAGTTTAGTGGAGGAAGAATCAGACTGCAGGAAAAATGGTGGTTGAAGACAGAGAAAGGGGTTGAAAAACTGGTTGCATTGCATGGAATCAAAAAAAAATCATTAGTCTGGTATAATCAACATAGATGATCAACAAGCATAGAAAATAAAAAAAACAATACTGGTGATTTCTCCTACAAAGAAAAAAAAACCCAGTCAAACCCCTTTTAAATCATCAGGGGGGAGGTGTTGGTGGTGAAGGGGGGCAGGGGAATCAATTTTTTGCCAAACAATTGATCAATTGATTGAATTGCAAACAATCAATTGATTTTTTGCAGTTTGGTCAATCAATTGAACTGCAAAAAATTGGTTGTTCACTTTTGGTTTGATTGATCAAAAAAACTGCAAACAACCAATTGTTTGTTTGTGGTTTGATAAATCAACTGAAACACAAGCAAACAATTTTTTATTTGCAATTCAATTGATTGAACAAACACTTGCTTGAGTTTCAATTGATTGAACAAATGCTTGCTTGCCGTTCAATTGATTGAACAAATGCTTGCTTGCCGTTCAATTGATTGAACAAATGCTTGCTTGCCATTCAATCAACAAAGAGGTGGAGGAGGAGGATGGGGGTTGCTTACCAGAGGTTCCAAGCAAGGAATGTGGAAGGAAAAAGCAAGGAAAAATTTTCTAAAAGGAGGAGGGGGGGAGGTCAGCACCAATCAATCAAGGAGGAGGAGGGGGGTAGCTTACCTGGGAGCTGGGCAGAGAACAAGGGGACCTGGATAAGGAGGGGGATGACCGGGTGAACTTGGAGGTGGAGGTGGATAGTGAGGTGGTAGTGGCTTGGTGAGGAGGAGGGAGGAGTGGATGGGTGGTTTGGTGGGGTGAGGTGGGTGGTTTGGAAGTTTTGGTTCTATTTTTTTGTCTAAGTCCACCAAAAAAAAAAAAAAAAAAAAAAAAAAAAAAAAAAAAAAAACGGGTCAGCCCAGGATTTGAAAAACCAAAAACAAAAAAAAATCTGTTATGTTATATTTCACCTATTTAAAAGCCAAATGTTACTCATCAAAGTGAGCCAGTGTGAGGGGTAGAATCTGCTCTCTCAATGCAGAAGATGAGGTACAATATGAGACTAGGATGACTTGAGGAGAATTGGGAATATCTTCTTCAAATATTTCTTCCCATTCATCTTTTATGTTGGTCAGAAGGTTGTGAAGGATTACACAATTGATAATCCAGTTGATGAGGATCTTCATTTTGTTCAAATTTTGAAGCTGTTTTTGCATCTCCCATAAGCTGGCCCATCTTCCTTTCAGGATTCCTATGGCATGCTCAATCCAAACTTGTGATTGGGAAAGATGATAGTTGAAATCAGTTTTGGCTTGATCATTGGATGAAACATTGTGGTATGCTGGAACCACATATTTCCCACTAGAATAAGCTGAATCGGCCAGAAGTTATTGATCTTGGTCAAATTATTTCTCTGGTTGTTGGTCAATCCACATCTGATTGAAAACATATGAAGTATGACAAGAGCCTGAAAGGCCAGCATGGAAGAATATTAACTTCTTTTTGTTATCACAAAGAAGTTTTAGTGACACAGAGTATCTATAAAAACAGATAAATTATATTTGGTCAGTTTTTCATCAAAGTTTTTATCACAGGATTTGGAAAAGAAATGAATCAACTGCCTTTTTTCCAGTCAAAATAGTGGTTGCAATCTAGCTTGGGTTTTTGACTCAAGGGGATAGTGGTTCCATCAAAAAAATCAATTCAACCAGGAAAGCCTTCATTCTCCATTAATTGAAATATCTCCTTGAATTATTCTTTGGTTGGCCAACAAAATAATGAGAAACAGAAAGATAGGATAGAAATCATGAATTTTTTTGGTGTATAAGTCAATGGTTCCATAACTGACTGAGAATAGATTTTCTAATTGATGAATTGCTTCTCCATTTCCATTTGATCCCAATCTAAAAAGAGCAACAGCCAGTTGGATAGCTGGATTGCTTTGAGGATTCTGAAAATTTTTCTGGAAGATGTGGTGGTCTTCAATCATCTCCAAAATTTTCATTAATGAAGGCAATAAAGTTTGGAACAGTTGCTGGAAACTCAAGTCAGAGACTATATGAAGCTTTTTCCTTTCATACATATGGTTGTGGAGAGTGTGTCTTTTTGGAACCATGTATTGCTTTTCCAATATAGAATTCAAAGCTAACCAGGTTTATTCAAAATTGGAGTCTGAATTGGAGTCTGAATCAGGGTCAAATAATAAAAAAAGTTCAGTCAGCTTTTTTGCATTTTCAACTTGCTGCCAGGAAGTTTGATGGGAAATTTTGAGAAAGATGGTGATGTGATTTGGGGTTATGAGATGATGATTGGATGTGTGTGATGTGATGGAGATGTGAAGTGATGGAGATGAGATTTGTGTGATGCAATGGAGATGGGATTGGTATGGATTTGCTGTGGTGGAGGTTTGGATGGGTGTTTTTCATGCAATGAGATGTGTGTGATGTGATGGAGATTTGAAGCAATGGAGATGACATATGTGTGATGCAATGGAGATGTGATCAGTATGGATTTTCTGAGGTGGAGGTGTGGATTGGTGTGATGCATGCAATGGATTGCAGAGGGATGATAATGGTGGGTTTAATGTTTGAAACCCGCCATTTTAATGAATCCAGCAATTTTTAAATACACCAGTTAGGGGGTATGTGTATTTCAGAAAACTTCCATTAAAAATGGTGGTTTTGTTTGAAAACAATGGCAGGTTTCTCATGGCAGTTTTGCTAATTTTGATACACCCTATTATTTCACGATAAATTCCCCACCAAATTCTAGGTGGGTCCACTCACCAACCATACCCCTAAATTCCTACTTCTCAACCAATTAACAGATAGTGCCAAAAATATCAAAACCCCACCTTAGCACTTTTTACCATTTTAATTTTTCACAGGAAATATCACATCTATGTTAACTGACTCAAATCAAGTCAGTGATGGATTTTTTTGTATGATTTAGGAGTCATTTGAGTTTTTTTTTGTTTGAATTCCTGCATGAATCTGTGTGCAACACCACAGCCCTAAAAAACACATGAAGCCTTATGATCTCAAATTACTGTGGAAAGTTTCATCCAGAACAGTTCCATAGCCAGAAAACAGACCAAAATCTGCACACCAAGCTTTCAGAGCTGGAGAAATAAAAAAAATCCATGAGAAGAGTGTTAAAACAGACATGGGAAAGGAATACATTTTTAATATTCATTTCAATTCATTAGGAATGTAACCAAATTCCATACATGATTTAAAAAATTCACAAAAGAAATGTGAGCACTTCTCCAAATGTTAGGCCCAGGCTAAAATTACCCCTTCAAAATTACTAAATCCACACCATCCTTTGAAGAAAGGTTCTCAATTTTTCTGGCTAAAAGCATGCCACATTCAAAGAAAGGCCTGATAATAATAATTTTTTTACTAAATTTATACTTTCTGGTATGTTTTTAAACCTAGGAACGTTTGTAAGCCTCAAAAATACATGCCAGGAAAAAAAATGTGAATATACACATTGAAGGTTTGGAAGACATTTTAAGGTTCAAATTAGTGCCTGAGGTAGGAGAAAATTCCTCTTGAGTATATTCTGGGTCCCCCAAAGCCTTCAAACATTAATTGAGGCTTTGGGATGGTAAATTAAGGCCTCAAACGCCCTGCAGGTTCTTTCTGGGGCAGAAAGTTTTGGATAATTCAAATATGGACACCAATTGAGTTAACTCAATATTTGCAAATAAAATTAATATTTATTTTTTGCAAGGAATTCAAATCTGAAATCATATTTGAAAAAACATTTAATATGAGAAAAATAAGAGAAATGATAAAAATTCATTTTATTTACACAAACAATAAGGTTGATTAGATTTGAAAAATCTGAATTTTTTTGATTCCAGGTTTCATCCCCAATCTTCCATCTCAAACCTGCCATTGTAAAATCAAAGAAAAAAATTCACAACAAAGGTGTCAGAGTTACCTGAAAATAAGTAGGGTTTTTCAAATAAATTATATAAAGGAACCTTTATCTATTGTATATATATATATCCTTTATAATCCTTTCCCATCCTACCTCAATACTTTCTCATCCTTGTCAAAATCCTAAAAATAATATCAAATCAACTAAAAATCCAAACATGAGTGCCACAGAGTCAAGTAAATTACAGGATAAGGGAAATACATCAACCACCACCCAAAACTAATCACAAAAAAACCAGAAACGGTTTTTCTCTTCATGATGAAACCCTTCATCAACCAAGCTTTTTTCTTCAGAAAATCATCAAAAACCTACACCAAGGCTGTTTCAAAATGGCTTTTGAATGATCAAGCCACTTAATATGTATGTACTCATCATCAAACTGATTGTTCATCAAGGATAAGATTGAACTTTACAGGATTATTGACTCAACTGAGTACTTACTTGTCAACTTGAAACAATTTCTGGCTGGAATTTCACACAATCCTTGAAGGATAAAATTACACAATTTCCTACCTTTCCACAATTCTCACCCCATCAACACCATCATTCATAAATAGAAATTCATTCCTCAATCCAGCTTGTAATTAAATATCCAATAAGAATTGGTTTTCTATTCACTTTTGATCCAAATTTAAATGAAAAATGGTTCAAACATTTTCTTGATTTAGAAATAAGTTAAAAATTGTGATTCTTTTAAACTTTGAAATTTGATTATGAGAATCAATTTTGTTTTTAATCATCCAGAGACAAATTTTTTTATGATAGTAAACCGGATTTTATTTGCTCATCAATCTCCCCAGAAATGGTTTTGAGGGTTCTGACATCAATCAATCTTAATTTTTTGCTTTGGAGTTTATTTTTGAAGCTTGAAAAATCTTTTCCAAGTAGCTTGAAGAGTCATACATTTTTCAATATTTCTTTATATATAAATTTGAGGGCCTGAAAGACCACTTTTAGCCTTGGAAAGCTGATCTTTAATTTTAAATATATTTTCAATATCATATTTTTTTATTGGGGCTGAAGAAATAATAGTTGGTTAAAAACCCAAACTATGTGCAAATGAGGAGTTGGAAGAGGTGAGATTCAATTTTTTATTTCTTGTAAAGGAATTTTTTATAATTTTTTTTATTGCTTAAAGCTCTGCAAGGTTTTGCTTCTTCAATTTAAAAAATGAAAATAAAACTGAGTCAATGAGTTATAGTGATGCAAAAATGAAAATGTTTTAAACATAATGAGCAGAAGAAGTTATTTCATTGAATCATTGAAAAGGCTTGCATGATTAATTATTGGGTTCTGCCTTGGTCCACCTCTGGCTCAACTGGCTTGCTGTTTTGTCCCGCTCATGTTGTCAGGACATGGGAGTGATGGAATTGGCTTTCATTATCAGCCTTTTTTTGGCTGTAATCTTGAAAAGCTGGTAAATTTGTTCTCACCTCTGGTTGAGTGCTGGAATACTTCTTAGTTACTGGCTTTTTCCATTCTAACACCTGTTCTTGCTGCTATTTTGGGTTGCATTTATGTCTTTTTTTAGGAAGCTTTTACATTGGTTTATCTTTTTCTTGTTTTTTTTTCAAATTTGAGTTTCTGTGGTCTCACCTGTGATTTTGTTCACCTTTTCAGGCTGCCTTTATATGGTTCTTTGTGTCTTTTCTCTTGGGTTTTCCCAATAGGATCAAGTTTGGAAACAACCCTTTGATCATCAAGAGCTGTGAGATGCCATGGGTTAGGTTAGTAGATAGATTGATTTTTGTTAAAACTATGAAATAAAAAATTGACATAAAAGAATGATAGTTCCATATAAACAATGGAAAGATTAATATAATATTAAATAAAAATGGGGAAAATTTTAACAGATAAAAATAATTTCAGTCTATTTATAGACTGGCTTGAGTTGGTAGAACAATTTCTTTTACAACCCAAATGAATTAGTCCTTTGAATAAAAAAATGTCCAAAACAGGGAAGCTATATGGTTGAAGTTTTAACTTATCTATGTATGAGTTTAGAATTATTTCCAAGAGATTCAAGAAAGATTTTTTTTTGAGCATTATTCTTTGATTAATATTTATTTTTTGGGTGGGGTGTGTGGGAGAGAGATGAGGTGGAGATGATGAAGGAGAAAAACTGACTTCAATCAACCAATTTCAATTGGACACCCTTGATTGTAGGTTTGATCCATTTCCAGGGAAAAAATCGAGTTAGGATTGACTCTCAACTTGATTTTGATAAGGTTGGTAGTTTTTCTCAAGAAATAGATCTTAATTTGATTCCAGTTTGAGCCAAAGAAAGTATAATGCTCCAAGTGTGAATGCCTTGGAAATTAGTCATTGATGTGATTGATCTTGCTGAAGTTTAAAATATTGATGAAGAAGGTGGTACCTGGGATCATCTTATAGAAGTGGAGTGGTCAACTATTTGAAATTATTCCAATTGGTTGCTTTGTTTTGGTTTTATTAAGATCTTTAGTTTATGATCTGGTTTGTTTTGATTTTTTGATTATTTGTCTGAAATTTTTGTTTTTTTATTTTGATGAGACCTGGTTGTATAGGGTTGAAGAGGATCAAGGGATTTCTCAAATGATAAAGTTCTGATGATCATTATTTTTTGATTGTTGTGTGGAAGGATTTTTTAAATCAAGGAATATTTGAAATTAATCTGGGCTTGAACAAGATTGACATGATTGATTTTGATTGAACAAATGGTAAAATTATCTTGAATCCAATTTACTACTTTTTTGGATGTCAAGATTGATATTTCAAAACAAATCATGATAGAATCTGATGGATGGTTTTTGAGATGGAATTCAGCTAGGATTTATTGAGTATTTTGAGTTTTATAGGATGATTAGTGGTGTTTTGAGTCATTAGATGGGAGATGAAGATGATAATGGGTCAATTATCTCACAATGTAGTGGTTTATAATAGGGCGTATCAGAGTTAGAAAAACCGCCCTTTTTTTGACAAAAACCGCCATCAAAAATGGCGGGTTTCTGAAATACACATACCCTCTAACTGGTGTATTTCAAAATTGTGGATTTAAAACATCAAACCCGCCATTAAACCTGCAATTTATTCATCATCATCCATCCACCATCCATCAAATCCAAAACACCCATCCACATCAGCAAATCCATACCTGTCCCATCTCCATCACATCACACAAATCTCATCTCCATTGCTTCACATCTACATCACTTCACATCTCTATTGCTTCAAATCTCTATTGCTTCAAGTCTCCATCTTCACACAAATCCCATCATCATCTCATCACCCCACATCAAATCACCATCTTTCTCAACATGTCCCATCAAACTTCTTGGCAGCAAGTTGAAAATGCAAAAAAGCCAACTGAACTTTTTGTTGAATTGCTGAGAAAGATTTAAGAATTCAAGAACATAGAGGGCTAAGATAAAAGACATTAGTTAAAGAGACTTCAGAAAAATAAGGAAAAGAGATTTGAAAGAAAATAAAAAGAGAATATAACAAAAAGAAGAAAACCAACATCCGCTATAGAATGACTTGAGACGTTCAACAAGATTGAAAGACTTTAGGTTGAGTTTTGGGGAGATGGTGATGATGAACTTTGGGAAGTCGTTTTTGATAAAGGTCAGATTTCTGAGAGGAGAAAAGAGATTGCAATGAGTTCAGATCTTACGAGTCAGGTCTTGTTGAAGGATGAGCTTGAGAGGTTATGTTTGGGTTGATTTGAGTTGGTTGTTGTAAGAAGAAATGAGAAACAGAAAGACGGAGAAAGAGAAAATAAAAGAAGAAAGAAAGGATGAGTCGAGTGAAGTGGAGTTGCTAGTAGTGGTTTTGAGTATGCGGAAGATGATTTGATCATTATCCCTATCTGTTTCTGAGAAGAGAAGTAAGACAAGATGGGTAAACATTTGTGTGAAAGAGGAAGAAATTTGTGACATTGATTGAGGTCGCGCGGATGTGACTGATGTAAATAGAAAGGCACGGATGTGACATTTAAGAGGAAAAGAAAGGTGACAGGAAGAAAATGAGACAGGTAGTAAAGAAAAGAACAGGAAGACAAAGAAAAGGAAAAAGAAAGAGATGGGAGACAATAATTTATTCAACACTTTTGTTATTATTTGACTCCAATTCAGACTCCAATTTGGAATAAACTTGGTTGGCTTTGAATTATCTATTAAAAAATTGATACATGGTTCCAAGAAGACAAAATCTCCACAACCCTATGTATGAAAGGCAAAAGCTTCATCTCCTCCCCAACTTAAGCTTCCAGCAAATTTTCTGAACTCTATAGCTTTCATTCATAAAACTTTTGGAGATGATTGAAGACCACCACATCTTCCAGAACAATTCTTGGAATCCTCAACATGATCCAGCTATCCAACTGGCTGTTTCTCTTTGTAGATTGGGATCAAATGGAAATGGAGCGGCAATCTGTCAATTAGAAAATCTATTCTCAGTTGGTTATGGAAACATTGACTCATAAACCAAAAGATTCATGGTTGTTATCCTATCTTTCCATTGCTCAGTCCTTTCTTTGCCAACCAAATAAGAAAGCAAGTAGATATCTTAAGTAATGGAGACCAAAGGATTTCCTTTTTTCATTGGTTTTGTTGATGGAACCACCATCCCCTTGAGTCAAAAACCCAAGCTAGATGGCAACCACTATTTTGATTGGAAAAAAAGGCAATTGATTCATTTCTTTTCCAAAACCTTTGATAAAACCTTTGATCACACACTGAACAAATTTGTTTGTTCTGTTTGTTTAGATACTCTGTGGCACTTCAACTTGTTTTTGATAACAACAACAATTTCATATCCCTCCATGCTGGCCTTCCAGGTTCTTGTCACAATTCATATGTTTTCAATTGGATGCGTATTTCCCAACAACCAGAGATCTACTTTGACTGAGATCAATACCTTCCGGCCAATTCAGTTTATGCTAGTGGGAAATATGTGGTTCCAGCATACCGGAATGTTTTGTCCAATGATCAAGGAAAAACTGATTTCAACTATCATCTTGCCCAATCACAAGTTTGGATTGAGCATGTAATAGGAGTCCTGAAAGGAAGATGGGCCAGCTCAATGGAAATGCAAAACCAGCTTCAAAATCCCAAATACATCAAGTTCCTCATCAACTGGATTATCACTTTTTTAATCCTTCACAAACTTTTGGCTGACATCAAAGATGAATGGGAAAAAATATTTGAAGATGATATTCCTGATCCGCCTCAAGTCATCCCTGTCTCATCTTTTCCATCATCTTCTTCTATGAGAGAGTGGATTCTTCCTCTCACCCTTTCTTTCTTTGATGAGTAATCTTTGATTTCAAAATAGGTGAAAAATCCCTTCACCGTATTTTTTTGGTTTTGGTTATTCACCCAAGATTCATTGGCTGACTCACTTGGTTTTTTTTTATTCTCTTTTGGTGAACTTAGACAAAAAACACCCTCCACCTCACTCCACCAAACCACTGTTCCCTCCACCTCAACCCCACCTCACCCACCACCTCAGCCTCACCCACCACCTCCACCTCACTGCTTCTCCTCACCCACCACCTCCACCTCACACACCACCTCCCCTCCTCCTTTGGTTGGAACCCCTGTTAAGCTCCCCCCCCTCCTCCTCATCCTCCCCATCATCCAAGTCTGATCCTTTGATCCATCCACCTTCAGGACCCCCCCACCTCCTTGGTCAATCTCCCAGTTAAGCCCCCCCCCATCCTCCTCATCCTGCTTTTCCATCCCTCCCACCCATCCTGGCTGACCTCACCTTTGCATCCCCCCCTCTCCTCCCTCTTGCTTTCCCCCCCCCTCTCAATTGCTCCCCTTCCCTTTCCCCCCCCCCCCCCCCTCACAATTACACCTCCCCTCCCTCTTTCTTGCTCCCTCTCACTCAACCGCCCCCCCTCCCTTTTGCTTGGTCAGCAACCCCACCCTTGCCAGCCAACCCGCCAGCACTTGCCAGCCCCCCCACTCACCTTGGTCACCCCCTCAACCCCCTCCTTGGTTGCTTGCCCCCCCCCCCCCTCCGCGTCAACGGCTGGTGAACCCCCCCTTGACCACCCCCCCCTCTGCTCCCCCCCTCCGCTTTTGCCCCACCCCCACCCCTCCCCCTCTGCGTTGACGGCCAGCAGCCCCCCCCTTTACCTCTCCCCCCTCCGCTCCCCCCCTCAACCAACCGCCCCCTCTGCGTCAATGGCCCCCAACCCCCCCTCTGCGTTGACAGCAGCCAACCGCCCCCCCTCCGCGTTGACAGCAGCCAACCGCCCCCCCCTCCGGGTTGAAGGCAGTGCCTGGCCCTTCCTACCTGGCTCCTGGCCCAGCCCAAGGCCCAGCCCAATTGGTTTGCCCCCCAGTATGTTTTTTTTTTTTTTTTTTTGATGATGTGCCTATTTTTTTTTTTTTTTTTTTGTGGGGGGGGGGGCGTAATAAGCCCTGCCCAATTGGTTCAGGCCCACACCCAGTAATTTTATTTATTTATTTTTTTTTTTTTTGGTTTTTTTTTTTTGATCACATGACTGACTTTTTTTTTTTTTGGTAATCCTTTTTTGACTGCTTTTCCTTCAATTCCATTGCTTCTTCCACCACACTCACAATGTTATAATGCAAATTGAATCCCTTTTTGATCCTCACCCCAAGTGGAGCATTTGCCTGGGAGGTAACAACATGGAAGGAGATGAGGCAACAAACATAAAAAGGGGTGGCAAGCAGAGGGCTTTGAAGCAAAAGAGGGATCAAATGAGGGAATCCAAAATCTCTTTGAAACTTGCAGAGGGGGGCATGAATGAAAAGTTTGTATGGTCTGAACGTAAACTAAAACCTTTGGATCTGTATCCTGCAATTACTGCTGGAAACAGAAAGAAAAATTGAAAACCTTCACCGGCTGAGTTTGAACTTGCCAAGCAGACAATCAAGCAATTCCATTTCTTCCACCATGGAAAATTAATTTCTCTCAATAAGTCTGATCACAACAGTCTTGTTGCAATAATTGAATTTTTCCCATTGGATAAACTTTCTGATCAAGACAAGAAGGACATCAACTTTGTGACAACTTTCCTTCACCAGTCAAAAAAAATTGTCAACACAGTTGGTCCCTCAATATCTTGGGGTGGAAAAATGCGGGAAATTGGATGGCAAAAATTGATGGACCTTGAGTTATTTGGATTCTATGTAAAGAAATCATCTATTCAATCTTCCTCTCAAGAGTATGCTTTTCTCAATCTCAAGGCAGAAAAAGTCTCTCAAATTTCAGGACAAATGTTTGGAAATTTGGCCGGACTTCCCTTTGAATCAAACCATGAAATAATGAAGGACAATGGAATCCCTTCCTTCTCATCACTCAAATTTGGTTCTTGGCCTACTCCCTTTGACTCCTCTCCACATGTCACCTTCACATCCAACTCTTTTTACAATTCACCTCACATTGACAAAGGTGAAATATCTGAGTACTCCTTTTTAATTGCAGTTCAAACCAGGAAATCAAATGGAAAACTTATCAAAAACACAGACAAATATCAAGTATCTGATGGCCAATTCATTTTTCCTGACCTGGTCTTTGGAATTGACTTCAAGCAAAAAGGTGTGATCAAAATGGTTTGGGCAGCCAATAAGTACAAGCACTGTACTTTTCCTGCTGTGGAGACTGCCACTCATACAAGAATGGCAATGTCAATGCAAATCAACAAAACAACTAGAAACACTTGCAGGGACTTGGGGAGTGGGAAAATATACTCCAGGAAAAAAAAAGGAAAAAAAAACAAAAAGTATTTTTTTATTTGTGGGGTTGAAAATAGTCTTAAGCATTGTTGTAATCAAAAATGGTTTTTTTTTCTTTTTAAGTTTTTCATCAAAGCAAATATATTTAAAAGCCCAGAATTTGATTAATCTTCTTTAATTCATCTACTGTTCTACTGCTACCAATGTATGCTGCAGCCATTTACCACTTATCCTTTTTTTCTGTTGCCAGTTGTTCTCTCTCCATTTTCAGCTGCCCTTGCTGCCAATCCTTCTCCTTTTCCTCTTTTTTAAATTCTAGCTCAGCCTGTTTCAACTTGCACTGAGAATCCCATTTTTGCTGATGAGCCAAACTCTGGGCTTTCTGCTTTTGAAAATCAATAGCCAGTTGAAAATCCCACTTCTCCTTTTCAAACCAAAGTTTTTCAGATTCAATTTGCAATTTCACTTTTTTTCAGAGGGGAATAGGAATGAGCTTGATTTTGAAAGCAAGGATAATCCAATTGGCTTACTTGAATCTTGCTTCTCCATGATCTCCTCAAAGCCCAAAAAATTTGATGTTTTTCTCCTCTTTTAAATACTATTGGGGTTGATGTTGATGGAATTTGAGGCCTTTTTGCTTTCCCTTTGCAGAGGAGGTTTTTGTGGGAACATCATTACTCTCATTTGAAGTGGATGTTGGAGGCCCCATTGGCTTGAGGTTTTGGCCATTCAGGAATGGATGAGCATATTTCTTTCAAATCTAAATCAGTCAGGATTAACTTGATAGAAGAGAAAAGAACTTGGTTCCTTACTTGAGCAGATGTTGATGGCAATGGTGATACTGGAATTACATCCTCCTCATTGGCCAAGTTCTCCAGTTCTTCCAACCCAGGAAGAGAGCAATCCAAAGAAGGAGGGGAGGGGTCCAAGTTTGGGTTTGACTCCTCAATCAACACAGAAGTAGAAGTGATTGGAGATGATTGTGTTTTAATATCCTACTTGGCATTGGATGGGGGCCACTCATAGTTTTCTTTGGGATCACCATTGCTAGGCTGAGCATCCCCAGCCAAGTCCTCAGCATCAACTGAATTGGATTTTTGGGCATAAAAAGCGGCTAGGGGGGTGATTTTGGCCTTCTTTCCAAATATTTTGTCCATTTGAATATAAAAAGGAAAAATGGAGTCCAACTTATCAACCACCAAGTTGATTCCCTTGGCTTTGTTGGAGTCAGTGATACCAAAGCCGGTGGAGATTGACATGGAGTGGGCCTTTTTGTACTTGGCTCAATAATTCTTGAATTGCTCCCTCATCTGTTTAGATGACAGATCCATCCTATCTTTTGTTTTATTCTTGAGTTCACTGGCCATCAGGAGATAACCATTGACCTTAGAGGATGGAGGTTGGCCAAAGCATGTTTCATTGTCTAATCCAAAGCAAGCATTGTAGTTGGACAGAATTTTGATCCAGTTTACCAGGGTGATGTGACCAGCTCTCTTGAGCTTACTTGAGCCTTTGGAAGCTGATGGGGGATTATTGTTGGATTTTGAGTTCCTGGGGGATGTTTTCTTTGGTCCATTTGGTTTTTTAGTTGACTTGCGGGGGGAGGATTTCCAAGGGGCCATTTTAAAATAGTATGAGGGATGAAAGGATGAAGGGCTATGAGAGTGTGTAAGTGGTTAGAGTGATGATGTGATTAGAGGATTAGAGTGATGAAGCAAAGAGAATAGGAAGAGATGAGATTGATGAATTGAAAAGAGGGATAAAGCAATGAGAGTTAGGATGTGATGAAAGTTATAAAGTGATGAGAGTGATGAAGTGATTAGGAAAGTGATCCAATGAAAGTTAGCTGGATGTGATGAAAGAAATAAATGGATGAGATTGATTAACTGATCAGGATAGTGATCCAATGAGAGTTAGCTGGATGTGATGAAAGCAATAAAGTGATGAGAGTGATGAAGTGATGAGGGTAGTAATGAATAGATGAAGATCAATGAATCAAATATTTTTCCGATGAGGTTGGAGTTAGAAGGAGGTGGGAAGCCAGGGGTGGATGACATGGACAGGTTTTGGAAGCCTTTAAATACTTTATTTGAAAAAACCCACTTATTTGAAGGTAACTCTGACACGTCTGATGTGAAATAACTGGGTTTTTTTGATTTTTAATGGCGGTTTTTCTTAACTCTGATAAGCCCTGATGGGTGAATTGAGCCAAATTCAATTGGTTTGGCTAAGAACTTGCAAATCATAAATCTGGTGTTGATTTTTTTTTGATCTTTTATTTTTTTTGTTGGTGTTTTTTTTTTGATTTTTTGATTTTTTTTTTGGCTGATGTTTTTTTGTTAAAGTTTTTCTTTTTGATGTTATTTTTTTGGTTTTTAGTTCAGGGCTTATCTGATTTTGCATGGTTACTTTTTAATAAAATCCCAGAGTGTTTTTAAGTGCCCCATCCAGTGAGGCTGATTGGAATCATCATGTGATTAATTTTTTAAATTGTTATCTTGCATTTTGAATTTTTAAATAATTCATTCAGTTTGTTGTTTTTTAATAGACTATTTTGGTGATGAATCTGAAATGGATGGCCAATTCTCAGAATATTGAAGAATTTCAATTTTTCTCTAAGAGTGCAAGGGGATGCAGAGGTAGTCCCAGAATATATTTGAGGTTGAGGGGGGGGGGACCCACTGATTTTCAGAATTCATGATGGATGGGACTGATTAGTGGTAGTTGGTTGGAAAAGGGATAATATGGATTATTATGGGTACAATTTATTATGAACTGGCCAATTCTTTTTATGGTGAAATGGTAGAAATTTTCTGAAGCTATGTAAAGATGGGCAGAGGATTTAATTTTGGTATTTATATGATTGGATGATGTGGAGGGGTGGAAGTATTTTTGGCATGCTGATGGATCAAGATGCATGAATGGTGGGTTTGGTGTTTGAAACACACCATTTCTAAAAAAACTCCCATTTGGAATTAAATCAGTTAGTTTATAAGTGAATTTGAGAAAACAACCATTAAAAATTGTGGTTTTGGTAAAAATAATGGTGGTTTTCTAATGGAAACAGAAACAGCAAATATCAAAACAAGGCTAAAAAAATTCTCATTGATTGTTCTGGAAAAATTTAAAGAAAAAAAGTTGTATCTGGACCCCCTAGTACTGTGAATACTGGCTCATTGGACCCTGGATCTGTTTAAATTTTATTGAAGTTGAAATATTATGATTAAAATAAAACTAGTATTTTCTTTTTATTTTAATTCTTAATCAGATGAATTTGAATTTTTTATCTCCCGGCCCAGAAATAAAAAAAAATCATCATTTGCTGATTTCTTTTCCCTGGTATAATTCCTAGATCCTTTTTTTCCTCCACCCAACTTCAAATTCCATCTTATCAATTTTTGATAAATTTTTGGAGGAATTGGTAAAATTCCCATGGATATTCCATCACAATCTCAAATTCACATAAGTTTAAAAACTATCCTGTAAATATCAGCTCTGAAAAATCCTGGGACTCCTCAACTCATAAAATTGGATGCCCCTTCAAAATCAAAGGATCAAATTCATCTTGAAATAAAAATTATGAAACTGGAATTTGGCCTATCTCTGCAATAAAATCATCCCACAATCATACCACTGGTTACCAACCCCTATCTCAGCCATTTCTCATTATATTGTATCAAGATCAGTGAGAAGAAGTCCTATGGCTGTACAAGGGTAAAAAATAACCATCCTGCATTCCTCAACCAACAGAAAAATTCTAAAACTGGAATTCTTTCCACCACAAAAACCATATAAAGTGCACTCCAAAAAATAAAAAAAGAAGATTTTGAAGTTAGGGCTTCAATGGAGGCTCTTTTTTCCATCTTGAATATTTTCAACCTACTAGATGCCAGGACCCTTTCATTTCTTGAGGTAATAAAGTTTATAGTAATTAAAATACATCTATTATTCAAAAAGGTGCAGCAGTAATAAATACAATATGAATAAAGCTAACACGAGTAGGTGTTTTTGCAAAGAGGTAGATTAATTTATAAATTATTTAATATTAAAATAAAAAGAGGGTATGTAGAAATACTGGATATATTTTGCACATATTCTCCAGGGAATTCAGTTCATTATCTTTAATCCTGGAATAATTTGAATCTTTATTATTCAAGAAAAGGAAGTATTATCAATTTTAATCACTGGAGCCAGGGTAGAAGACAGAAAGAGCATGATGGGGACACTTAATAGTTAGATAAAAATGGCCAAAATACATGAAAATGAATAAAAAGGGGTAATGCAAGCAAGGTTGGGTTAATTAAGGACTTACTATGGTTTCAATTTGGGCTAAATATTGGAAAATTGTAAATATAAAGTTTGGATGAAATTCATTGATAACTCGCTTAATGCTTATAATTTTTTAATTCCTTATAAAATTTCCATCCAGATATTTATAAGAGTGATTCTGGGGAAGATAAATCCTGAAGGATGCCTGTATTTATCCCTTTCCATTTCAATTTAGTTTCCCTTGATTTTTATCAGTTTGAAAAATGGGGGGTTACAATGACTGAGGCCAGCAATGTTAGGGGTTATCTGTGTTTCATAAACTTGCCATTAAAAATGTCATGTTTTTTCAAAGAAAATTGCATTTTTTTTTTAATGGTGGATCTTCTAAATATGATATTCCCTATTATCAATTGTTTCAAATTTAAATAAAAAAATTGAGTTTTTTTGTTTGAAATTTTATATACTACTAGTATATTCCCAAAAGATTTGGGGGGGTCATGGCATTTTACCTGTACATTATTGGCTTTTCCCTGTGCAGTATTGAATTTTACTGGTGTGGGCCAAAAGAGTGGAAATAAATAAATATCTTCCAAAATCCTGCTCTAGTCTGGGAATTATCCTACTCTTGGCCTGCTTTTATCAAACCTCCAATAAGAAGAAACAAGAAGTTACACCACAAAAATATGCATACACAACTTCACAGCAACTACCTGAAGAGAAACCCTCTTTCCCTCCTTTGTTTGTTGTTTTTGCTAATACTCTGCTTCTGAAAAATTCATCTAAGCTTATTAAGATAGCTTTCTGATACAATAAGTTAAAATAAGATCCAATAATAAGATAAGATAAGATGCTATTGTAATATATCTCCCCCCTCCTCTTCTGGTTTACAATGGCCTTATATATACAAACCCAAATCAGACTAGAGGAACAAGAAAGAAAATTAATAAAATACCTCCTCTTCACTACCCTTCCTCCTTATGCACCTCCACAATTGACTTCAACTGATCCCAGCTATGATCTGCCAAGCCCCAATTTTTCTGTATACATACTTGTGTCATTTCTTGTGTTCTAAAGTAGTGTTACTAGTTTATCTGCCCCAATATGATGTAAGCGCTAGACTCCAGTCATCATGTGCAAGGGACTGCAGCTCTCACACAGCTTGTGCTCCCTTGCGGCAGAGGCTTTCTGCCTAGCTCAAGTCAACCCCATCAGAGGCAGGAGAACTGGTCCTGGGACCCTGACCTTGCCTTTGATCTCTTGTCCATCCCAAGTCTTTGACCATCCTAGACGCCATTGACCCATTCCCTTGAGCTTGATAGAGTCTCTGGTAACCCAGACACTGCCTTGTCAAACCAATCACCACCTTTTCAGAAGTTCAGGAGGAGCCTGAAGAGGCTTAGCTGGAGTTAACTACATCCTTGATTTGTTCTACTCTATCAATCTCTGCTCTTTTTGTGTTTCCCCTCAGTTTTCCGTCTTGTTCTATGTCTCTCCTTTCTTCCTGTCATATCCTGTCAATCTCTTCCTAGTTATCATCTTAAGTTGATCCCTGCTCACTTTTACAACTCTCTGCCAACTTCTAACTCAATATCTAACTACACATTTGCCCCAACTCCTGTCCAAGGATACTTGCCCTGAATTACTTAGTTCAAATAGAACTGCAGATAAATTTTGCACAACTCACCCTCAGTTCCAGCAATCATGCAAACTTCTCATTTCATCTCTAGTCAAGCTCATTTCAATTCTTTTCATCTCCCTCCATATTTCTGTCTTGTAGTTATCCTTTACTGTTACTGCATTTCAAGCTCAGTTTTGCAATAAAGATATACTACTCAATTATTAAATGGTAGCAAGAGTACTATCTTGACTAGCAGATCAGAAAAAAACTCAGACCAACCATGACAATGGCCATGGCTTGCAACTCTGGAGGAATGGATTTCCATGTACCAGACTCCAAAAGCAACTCAGGTGACATATACTCCAGAATGTCCAAACTCCCCATCCTCACAAGGCACAACATGTACAAATTGAAGTCCAAGTTTGAAAATCTACTAATCAGCAAGGGACACAAGGAGTTACTGGACCCCAAGTGGATCCAAAAAAACAGAAAACCCAAGAAATACCACCAGAAGACTGCCCTTGAAATACACTTGTTATTCACCTCAGTGAACCAAGAACTCAAGGGATATGTAACCCCCATCAAAAGGACTTCCCACATGCATTTGAGGATCTGAAGAGGGCCTGCGGCAAAGAATCTCTCATTGTGATAGGCAATCAGGTATTGCAATTATTATACTTACTATTCCATCCCAATACATCCATTTGATATCATTCCGTGGCCTTCCGTGAACAATATCTTGCTCTCAAGGAAACTCTAGATGACCAAGCCTGCACAGACCAGGAAGACTACATTTGTGTCCTGTCCTCTCTGGCCGCTATCCTTTTCCTCAAGAGTTTCAGACTCAACCCCTCTCTGAAATTCCTGGTACAGTTGTGCCAAAAAATCTGTCCCTTCCAATTTGAGAGGGTCTATTATTGGCTCCTTGACAAAGAAAATTTTCACAAAAGCAAAATCTCCAAACTGGTTATGCACATTGGTACCTCCAGTTGCAGACCTTTTCTTTCACAACAAGATCCTAGGGCTGCCTCACAGGTGACCTCAACCCAACCAACTGTTCTAGCCAGTCACCCCTCCTCAACTTATCAACCCTGTCCAAGCCCAAGACCAGCCATTCCCACTAGGGCTCAGCCTAACTTGTAAAAACTTCCCAATGAGGCCTCCAACCTGGCCAGAATTGAGTTTTGTCTCAACTCCATTCTGGAAAAATTCAACCAATTGAAATTTTTGGACTTGGCCAATTTAATCAACAAAGAAGAAGACTCAAACCCAGAGGAGCCCCCTTCAGCCAGCCTTGCAGTTGATAATGACAGTGTGGAAGACTGTGGTTTTCTCATTGATGAAGACTTCACATACAAAGTGTTGCCATACACCTCTAGCTCCACCAATCTTGTCTATGATTCCAGTGCTACCAAATCCACCATATGAAACCCGGATCTACTTACCAACATGAAACCATGCAACAAAGCAATGAACACCTATGGAGGGAAAATCCACCTCATCCACATAGGTACGCTGATTCTTGGTCCTATCTCCATCCACCTGGTGTATTACACCCCAATGGGTCCCCAGAATTTTATCTTGGCTTCCCAACTCAAGGATCATGGTCTGAAGGTCACCCACCAACACTGCGTAGTCCTCATCAAGGCCTCCAACTTGGTTGTCCTTACATTCCAATGGGTAGGAAATCTATATGTGGCAAACTTCTTGAATCAAATACTCACTGAAAACTCAATTGCCAACAACCCCATTGTTACCAATTGGCACATAATGCTTGGCCACCCACCAGATGCCTATCTGCAAGATTTCCTGGAACTTAACCAGATAAAATCCTCTCCGCGGACTCACTGTTCTGCCAATTGTGCCGTCTGCATGACCTGTAAGCAGAAAAGATCCTCACATTCTGATCCTCTCCCCAAAGCTCCATCTCCATTCCACACCATTTACTCAGATCTCCTACTCATCAATCCTCAAGCAAAACATGGTCATCAATATGTACTTTTTCTGATTGATGATCTAAGCCTCTTCAACAAAATCTACGTGCTAAGGAAAAAAATCAATGTGAAGGCTCACATCACCTCCTATTTCAACAAAATAAGGGATCAATTTGACTGTTTCCCTCCATTTTTCATTTGGACTGTGTAGTTGAGTTCTCATCCAACAGCTTCCTTTCCAAACTTTGGCACAAGGGAGTGGCAATAGAACACAGAACTGCTGACTTTCCCCCAAAAAAAGTTTTTAGCCAAAAGATTCAACCAGCCGCTACCCACCAATCTGCAATGCATCATGGCTCAGTAAAACATCCCCGTTTTCTACTGGGACAAAGCCGCTAAATACTGCTTGGTCCTCATCAAAAATCTCCCAAGTAAGGCTCTTGATTGGGAATCTATTTTTGGTTGCCTTGCTTCAGAAAACCGCTCCCTGGAGCCAATCTGCAAATTTCACCAACTACTCCCCTTTGGCCTCAAAGTTGCAGTATACAATGGGTCCCAGTCTTTGAAAATTGCCCCAACCACTCAAAACCTTCTCTTTTTTGGCTACAAGTTCAGGTCAGATGCTGCTTGGTTTCTGGATCCTGTGAAAGGGACAATCATTTTCAGCCAAGACTTCTCCCTGGCTGCCCTCAAATTTAAATACAACTCTCTGGATGCAGTAAGAAAGCCTCCATCATCCCTTCCATCAATCTCCCCTACCCCAGCCTCTTTTCCACCAACCATGGGCTCAGACAAGTACGTGACTATAGGAGTTGGTCAAAAACCACACCAAAATCACTGTTGAGGTCCCAAAAACCTGAAATTCACCCCTGTGATGTTGGATGTCAATACCCTGGTGCAAGACACTTTCTGTGAAGTCTCAGTAGAGCCACAGAGGTCACATCAGACCCAGCCAAGAATGCTCAACCTCCTCCAACCAAGAAGGGTTATGGCTATGTGCCATACTACAAATTTGCACCACAGAACATCTCTGGAGATATCAGAGAATCTTCCATCCTTTCCACTTCCAGGCACAGTAAAACCCCTGCAGAACCCAAGCCCAAGGAAGATGACTCAGAAAATCTGGCGCAAGTTGTATTGGTAAAGGAAAAATTTGCAGATACCAATGAGAAAGTTAATTGGATGGTGTCTATATCTGGAGAAAACAATTTGTTCATTTCAAAAAACACTGGAACACTGGTTCCCCCTCCCAAAAACAACAAGGTCATTGGGGGAATGTGGCAACTGGTCAGAAAAAAGAACAATTTTGGGGACATCATTAGAAGAAATTATTGATGGGTCTGCTTTGGAAAGCACCAAGAGAAGGATTGGCACTACCATAACACTTATTCAAGTTTTGGATGCAACAAGTACCTGAAAGTGTTGCTTGCTATGACAGTACAATTCAACCTATTGGTATTTCAGTTTTACATCAAGACCAACTTCCTCTACAGCAAGAATGATGCAACAGTACAATTTGTAAGACTCCAAACGGTGCTAGGCCGTGGCAGTTCTGTGGAGGGGAAAGTTGCTGTTTAGGCTGCCCTTCTGAGTGTTACAAAAATATTTAAATGTAACCAAGATCAAGGTCCAGAACCTGGTAAATGAGGAATCAAGTAGTAAAGGATAAAGATGATAGTAGTTTGGTAGCAATGAAACAGCACTATCTGAGCCAAGATTATTTGGGAAAAACTTGGATAAAAGAAGCTAAAGTTTGTTTAAAGTTCAAAGAACAAAGCTTTTGTATGTAAAAAATGCCCACAAGCTAATAACTCTGGTTGTCAGCAGAAGATTGGGGATGATCAACTCAAACCCAAACAACCTCCAATTTCTCAATGAACCTGCCCAACTCTCCACAATTAAGCGCTTGAAGGGTACCAGATAACTGAGGGTGGCTTTACAAGACAAAGCACTATGTTTTAAGAAGCTATAAAAGCAAACAGTAACTGATTTGAAGAAAGGATAGCCTCAAAACTTCTCAAGTAACTCAAGAGTAGGCTGGCAGAATGCAACTCAAAAAAAAATAAGGGAGGTATAACACTCCAGGTCTTAAGCTTAATAAGACCTCTTCAATCAATTGTGATTGGCTCCAGAAAGATGATCAGGGAGGGATCAAGACCATTATGGTGAGAGAAAGGGATCAAGGAGTGGTATAACACACTCAAGAATTCCAACAGACAGAATTCTCTTCAACCAGCAAGGCTATTGGTTGGTGATAAGGATCAGGCCACAGAGGGGCAAAGACTCAGGATCAATGGATCAGGGGGAAATCATGGATATACCCAGCATGATGATGAGGATTCAATTTCAATGATAAAGGGGGGACATATGCACACACTCCCATTTGTATGTCTGAATAAAGCAGGGGAGAGCCCCTCCTTTTATAGACCATGTATCCCTGTAGACTATTTACAAGAGAACTACAAATAGAGCTGAATTTTTTTTTTTCAGGATTGTCATGAGAAAACAAAAGGGAAAAAAAAGAAACAACAAACACTTGAAAAAAAGAAGAACTGAATCAAAACCCCAGCCCTTGCCAATGATGGGCATGGGCAAGAGAGTAGCTAGTGAGAAACCCGTGGACATTCTGATGGGCCTGGGAGACAGTTGAGACCCCCGCAGGCAACGGAAAAGCCGCGCAGGAGACCGGTGAGCTGGAGGTGGATCAAGGCGGTGGTGCAAAGGTTCCAACAACCGCAAGCAACACTTGTGGTTGTTGGCCGATGGATTGGGATTGGGGATTGGATGGGTGAACAATAGTTTCTGAGGATGGATGGATGGATTAGATTGATACCATTGTAATTGAGCATTGTCAAGTAGGATTGAGTATGAGGATGGTTGGATGAGTTTGATGAGTTTTGAGGATGAGGTATAGGAGCGGAGGGATCTAGGAGTGAGGGAAGGAGTTGAGGAAGGTAGAGAGTAGGGTGCCAAATTCAAGCCTATGTTTTTGGCTGGATTGGTCAGGTTTCTAGCAGTTGAGATTGATTCAAGGGTTCAATAGAATTTGACCAATGATGATGAATCAATCTTGCAGGATCAATATCCAGATTTCCATGCCTCCGGGCGTTTGGGTGCTTGGAAACAAGGATGGGAGCCAAGAAGGAATGAGACATGAGGCAGGAGGAAGGAGCTTGATCAAATGGGAGAGATTCATGATTGGTAGATGATTGGGCTACCATCAGTGGTGCAATTGCTGTTGTTGTTGTTGTTGTTGTTGTAGTCATCATTGTCGTTGTCATTGTAGGGGGAGGGGATGATGATGGATGATGATCTTGGATCAGGATTGTTCTGGAGGATGGACCAGTGAGCTTGATGGGCTGTAGGGGGCAAGGAGCTTGAACTGAATCCGGTTGATAGGATAGGGTGGGTGGAGATGAGCAGTACCAAGGATGAGAATTGTTGCCAGATTGAGTGTTACCAAAGCAGACTGCAGGTCTGGAATGATCCCGCGGAGAGTGAGGGAGGATTGGCTTGGAGTATTTTTTGATGATGAGCCGAGGCAGAGGAGGGATGAAGGATGGATGAAGTGAGCAAAGTTGCTTGCAACTTTTCCTTGGCCCAAAAGGAAAGGAGTAACGTCAGAGAGGGGGATTTGAACACAGGACCGGGCGCTAGGCACCCAAGAGATGATCCTAGACAACTAGGAGATTAGGAGCTGGGAGTTTGGGAACTGGATATGGGAATCATTCCGGATTGAAAAGTTTTTTTTTTTTTGGATCTAAATGGAGGCTATAGAAAAGTTCATAAAAATTTTACTTTTTCTGTACTGGTCCAGAGGTGTCCCAGATTGGGCACCACAGTGTGGCTCAAGTATCTGGTTTTGAGGTACCCAGAAAAGAAAACTGGGTCTGGCATCTCAACAAATCCTTGTATGGAACCAAGAAGGCCACCCAATGCTGAAGAAACATCTCACAGACACCCTCATGTTGCTTGGATTGTTGCCATTGACTGTGGGCAAATCAATTTTTCACAACTCCTCCAAATCACTTCTACTTCACATTCATATAAATGATGGTCTTGTCGTGGGAAAATTGTGTCAGGAGGTGGTCTCATTTCTGGAAGGTCTGCATGCTACATGCAAGATAAAGTCTGAAGAGAGGCCCAGTCAACATCTTGGCTATAACCTTGACTGGAAGGAGGACTTCTCTGTACTTATCCACCAACAGGATTACGCTGAGAAGATCTTAGACATATGCTCAATTTCCAAAGCTAATCCAGTCAAAGTTCCAGCCCCAATGAATCTGATCAATATGGCTTCCAAAACTGAAGATCCTTTAAGGGTGAATATCATGTAGAAGGAAATTGGTATTCTCAATCACCTAGCGTTACACTCCCAACCCAATATCATTTACACTATCAACTTGCTATCTCACTACTTTTCCAATCCAACAACAAAACATTGGAATATTTTCAAGCATCTGCTACAATATCTCCAAGGAATGACTGGTATTGGTCTGTTGTACACAAGGACCCCTAGACAAGACAAGCACTTGGACGTCTGGGCCAACTCTGACTACACCAACTTCACAGATATGAGGAAGTCCACCACCATGTTTTTCATCAGGCTATGTGGGAATCCTTTTAACTGGGTAACAAACCAAAAATCTGTCATCACTCAATCAACAGCCAAAGCAGAATTCATAGCAATGAATCACCTTGCCAGGCAAATCAGGTTGATTTTGGGTCTCATAATAAGTTTAGGGGTAGCAATACCAAAACCAGTCATATACAATGACAACGCAGGTGCCAAATTCATCAGCAAAGAGGCTCAGCTCAACCCCAAATTGAAGCACATAGAAATGTGATACCAATACCTAAGAAATATGGTTTCCAAGTCACTCCTCTGAATCAAACAGTTAACCTCCAATGACATGATTGCCAATATCCTAACCAAACATCTTGGCCACATTGAGGTATCCGCTGCTTGTGATCAAATCAGACTATGCCCAACTGAAGTCAGGAGGAGTTTAAGCACTGAACTCCAGTTTTCATGTCCAAGGGAATGTGGCTCTTGCACAGCTTGTTCTCCCCCATGGCAGTGGCCTTCTGCCTAGCTCAAGTTGATCCCATCAGTCAGGAGCACTTGTCCTGGGACCCTGACCTTGCTTTCAATCTCTTGTCCATCCCAAGTCTTTGACTATCCTCAACCCCACAGAACCATTCCATCAAGCTTGATAGCGTCTCCAGTACCCCAGCCACTTCCTTATCACACCAATCAGCACCTCTTCAGAAGTTCAGGAGGAGCCTGAAGCGGCTTAGCTGGAGGTAACTAAATCCTTGATTTGTTCAACTCTATCAGTCTCTGCTCTCTTTGTGTTTCCCCTCTGTTTTCCATATTGTTCTATGTCTCTCCTTTCTTCCCGTCAATCTCTTCCTAGTTCTCATCTTAAGTCAATCCCCGCTCACTTGTACCTCTATCTCTGCCAACTTATAACTCAAGATCTAAGTACACATTTTCCCCAACTCCTGTCCAAGGATACCTGCCCTGAATTACTTAGGTCTAATAGAACTGTAGGTAAATTTTGCGCAAATCACCCTCAGTTCTGGAAATTGTGCCAACTTCTCATTTCATCTCTAGTCAAGATCATTTCAATTCTTTTCATCTCCCTCCATATTTCTGTCTTGTAGTTGTTCTTTACTGTTACTGCATTTCAAGCTCAGTGTTGCAATAAATATATACTACTCAATTATTAAATATGCCTACCTTGGAAGATCCTTTTCAATCCTCCTTGGCCAATCCCCTTCAATCTCTGCATGCTGTACCTTCAATTTTCATGCACTTTTGTCCCAAAGGTCACCTTCCAAATCTGAAACCCTCTTGCATACCCCATAGTTGGTTTTCAAATGAATAATTTATATTCTGTTTATTGCTTGCTTTTCCCATAAGCTTCTCTGCACTCCTTTCACCACCATAATAGGCAAGAGTTAGGCTCAGAAATCTCCCCTTTGGACAGCAGATCTGGAATTTGCATGCTGCTGATCCTTTTTCCTTCTCTTCTGGAATAGGCAAAATGTTGATCTCATAATTTCTCCTATTGTGCTGCAGATCCTGAATCTTCCCACTGCTGAGACTGTGTCTTTCAATGTATATAAGAAGCCACCACACTAGTTTAAATGAAAGAGGTTCATATAAGACAACTTTTTTAAATTAATACAAACCCATTGATGCTGGGTGAGGTGTAGGAAGGTTTTCAATCTTTTTATAGGAGTAGATTAGCCCATTATTGAATTGATATATATGGAATCTTGAAAAAATAGATTGTGAAAAAAAATAAAAAATTGATCTAATTAAATCACTATACAGAATAAACTTATAAAAAATTTTATTACTTCATTCAAAAGAAATGGAGAATGATGAAATCAGAAAAACTCTTGATTATAATTTAATAATGTCATCCTAAAAAAAAAAACTATAAAACAAGTATTTCATTTCTGTTAATTTAAAGAAACCATCCATTTATTGCCTTAGGACTGGATAAAAAAAATATATTCAAAAATGACAATATCTTCCAGTAAAAAATTAAACATATGCTATTAAGAATCATTTGGTTTGTTTTATTGATGCAATATTTTTCATTAATTCAAATTTAACTTTACTTTTAAACATTTTCTAGTTTCTTATCTTGATTTAAAATTTTAATTCCTGTATTCATCTGGAAAACAATGAGCTCCAATTCACTCAATTTTAATTCTTCCATCTTGGTTATGAAATCTCTATTTCTGAAAGCCAAATTCCCCTCAAAATTCTTGACTTTTAATCCTATTCAAAAGAAATTTATTTGATACTTGCAAATGAGAAAATCTGGGTAAATTTTTGCACCAACGCAAAAACTTTTGGAAAATTTTTGATAAAATACTTCCATTTAATCACCTGAAATATTTCAATCTAAAACTTTCATTGATTCTTTTCAGAAAAAATTATCCAGATTATTTCATTCATTTACTTCATGAGGACCCAATGCAGGAACATAGTTCCTACTTTATTCTGAAAATTCTCAATGATTTTCATATACATTGAAATTATCAACAAACTTTAAAAAAGGTTTTTTGGGGAAATTACAAATCTGTAAATTGAGGGTATGGAAAAAATTAAAAGTAAAAAAAAGAGCCTTATATTCTTTCCAAGAATCATAAAACTTGGTCAATATTTGAGGATTTTTAAATTAATAAGGAAAAGGCCCAAATTCATCATATCTCAAGCTCTTAGAGCCTTTTTGATTCATTTTTGTTGTTTGTTTAAAATTTTTGATTAAAAATATGTGTTTGGTAAATGACTACTTTTAAATTTATATAATTTATTTAAAAAAAAAAAACTCTCCAAAATATACAACACTAATGAATCATAGAATAAAGGAATAAAAATTATATAAATTACAGAAAATCAACTAATTCCCTATAATCATTTCCGCTGTTCAATCAATTTTTTATTTTACTTCATCTTATTCAATCATATTTTTAAACATACTCTCATCATCTTTTTCAGATATAATCTCATTTTATTTTTCAAATATACTCTCATCATATTCTTCAGATATACTCTCCTTGTATTTTTCAAATGGGCAATGTTAAATTTGCAGCCCGCTGTGACCTGTTCACAACCCAAAATTGGTTGTGTGGTGCATTTGCAACCCAAAATGGGTTTTGAATGGCAGTTTTCAACCCATTTTGGGTCTCAAACCGCTCCACAACCCTTTTTGGGTTGCAAACAGCAAAAAAATAATCAATTTTTTATTTTTATTTATTTTTATTTATTTTATTTTTTTATTTTTTTTTATTTTTTTTATTTTTTTTATTTTTTTTATTTTTATTTTTTTTATTTTTTTTATTTTTTTTATTTTTTTTATTTTTTTTATTTTTTTTATTTTTTTTATTTTTTTTATTTTTTTTATTTTTTTTATTTTTTTTATTTTTTTTATTTTTTTTATTTTTTTTATTTTTTTTATTTTTTTTATTTTTTTTATTTTTTTTATTTTTTTTATTTTTTTTATTTTTTTTATTTTTTTTATTTTTTTTATTTTTTTTATTTTTTTTATTTTTTTTATTTTTTTTATTTTTTTTATTTTTTTTGTTTTTTTTTATTTTTTTTATTTTTTTTATTTTTCTTATTTTTTTTTATTATTTATTTTTCATTTTTTTCATTTTTTTTTTATTTTTTTTATTTTTTTATTTATTTTTATTTATTTTTATTCATTTTTATTTCATTTTATTCATTTATATTTTCATTTTCAATTTAATTAATCAATTTATTATTTATTTATTTATTTCCTTATTAAAATAAAAAAAAGGATATAATAGAAAAAAAAGTAAAAAAAATGTTTAAATAAATATATATATATATATATATATATACTATATCAAATGGTTGAAAACGGCCATTTACAATCAGATGGGTTATGAATGGCCATTTGCAACTCAGATGGGTTGAAAATGGTGTTTTGCAACTCATATGGGTTGCAAATGGTGTTTTGCAGCTGTTTGCAACTTCAGGGCTGCAAATTTAACAGCAAATTTAACATTGCCTTTTTCAAATAGACTCTCATCATATTTCTTTTTTGTGGGATTTCAGGATCCAGATCTTCTTCTGATTGAATCAACCTGTCTTAATTTTTTTTCATATAAAAAAAGGCCTGTTTCAATATTTTCAATCATGGTTTCCAATTTCAATCTCTTATTCTTCAAGATGGATTATTTTTAATAAGGATGAAATGGTCTCAAAATTCTGTGAAGTTTGTATTATTATTATTATTATTTTGGATTTTTTTGGACTATGGTCAATAAAAAATAAAATCCAAATTTCTCAACAAGAATTTCTAGTTTAAAAACTTTGGCTTGTTTATTTATTTTAATTTTTGTATTGATTTTCTTTTTTCCCACAAAGAAATCCACTTCAAAATTTGGAGAAAGCTCATCAGAATTTGAATTAGTCATATATTATTTACCACATTGATGTTAGTCAATTTTTTTGTTAAAAAAAGCAATTAAAACCCTCATATCACCGACATCAGGAATCATTTGAGAATGTGACATGCCCATGAGTAATTTGATTTTTAGAAAAAACTTGTCTCATTTCAGTATAATCACTGATTATTTGCACCATTGAAGATCTTTCAGATTTTTTTAATTCCTGTCTTGTGATCTATGTTGCCTAAAACTAGAGTGCAATCTATTCACAAATATTTATATTCTTCAATCTATAATCACCCCTTGAGTGTTTAAGTCTAGTGTGTTCTTTATTCTATACTGGTTAGTTATAGATCTAGTGACATCTTTATCTTTAATCTAAGTGGGTTATCATCATCTTGCTCTTGAGTGTTATTGTCTAGTGACCTCTTTGTACTGTGCTAAGTAGTCACTGTCCTAGTGGGTTATTTATCTTTAATCCTAGATGCTTTATCATATCACTACCATGTTGAGTGTTGTTCAAGTGAGTGAATGTTCAGTGACACTTTTGTCCATGTTGACCATTTCCTGTTGTGAAAATCCTGCTTGTAGTTGATACATACTTTATTCATTATTGTTTCTCAACCACTTTTCAGCCATCCTGTACTTAGTCTATTTATAGTGTGGCCTGATCAAGTGAAATTCATCATCCGTTCTAACTCACAATGAACCAGAGTGCCCTTCTCTGACTCCCTAGATCTGCTCCTCTTAGCGCTATAAGATCCCCTTCCTCATCCTTTCCTTAGTCAGAACCACAGTGTCCTACTCTAAATTTAACGCAGACTCACTACTTGATTTTCACTTTCAGATTGAAGGGACCTTGTTTGTGACACACTGTTTGAAAAAAATCAATTGAATTCTTCCTTGCCCAACATTTAGGTTCATCATGTCCCCATTTGTATGCTCACCTTTTTTTATTTCCAACTTGAGACAAATGCTTTTCACTTGAGAACTTCAGTAAAAAAAATCCCAAATTCCATCCATCAATTGAAAGCTTTTTCTTTGAGACTAATCAAGTTTCATTTTCTTGAATGTGACCCAAAGTCAGATCCTTCACTTGATTCTTTCTATATTTCCATTATTTACTCAAAACTATATCATCTCAATCTCTTGGGATACCAAAATGATGGTGGGTTTCTTTGATGAACAAAGGCTTTGGTCAAAATCTGCGAGTAAGACAAACCTTGTCAAAAGTTACCTTGGAAAGAGCACAAATTCTTTGCCTATAACCAGGCCCCAACCAACATTTATGGTTGCTGGGTTAGGAATTCAAATTCCAAAAGTAGTTACCATACCCATTCAGATAGGTGCAGGGCGCAAAGACCCTGCTGGTTCCAGTTGGTTGTTGTTTGCAAAAATTCTGCAAAACTGCTTTATCTCAATGGTGTTTGTTTTACAAAAAAGATACATTTGCTCGTTAGTCTGGAAGCCGGCAGCCTTGGTTCATTACTGGAAGACTTAGTGACGGCGGCAAAAGAGGTTCAGTCGATTTTGCCGGGTTGCTTTTGTCCTGGGGCTACTTGATGGATCCGGGGACATAATGGCAGAAAGTTTGCTTGGTTTGCTTTTCATGTACCTTATTACCGGATAGCCCGGAATATTTCAGTCAGAAGCTTACAGGAAGTAAACAATAGACCTAGCAAAGGATCCCAATTATGTTCACAATCATCAAGTCCAGGAGTTGGCGCACACAACTTCTTCAAAGACCTCTTACATGACCTTCGGTATTATCAGGAATGCAGAGGTTAAGAGACTTTTCAAAGTGAACAGATACTCATGAGTTCGGATGTTGGTTGGTGATGGTTGAATGGGATGTCCTCGTGGGATTGATCAAAGCCCCTCTTCCCAAGCAGAATCATGGAATGTAGTTCATACTACGCCAGGTTAGCTAAGAGGGCGAGGAGGCATTTGACTGGGGTCGTACAACCGCGTAATTGCAAGATTTTCTTTTTAGGTATGATGCGTATCGATATCAAATACTTCCTTAATAAAGTGTAAGGATCCCACACTTCTCTAAAAATTTAATAACCGGAAGATCACCTGAGAGATAGAGAGACTCGCTGGGATGGCCCGTTCTAGTTTGGTTCGCTAGTTTTCGGGAACACCTGTTTTGCTGATAGTTTGAAATCGTAAGTTGTCAAAGATATCACGATTGACACATGAGCGGTTTAGTTTGAAAAAATGAAGCCGCACATGTCATCGATCCCTGGAGTATCGGCTCTTTGTGGTGTTGAAGTACCTGCGCCACCTTCCACGACCAATTTGGGGCCCTCGAACAGCTGATTCATCCGACTCGCGCGTTCTAGGACATCAAGTTCCTCCAGTGAATTCTGCCACCATAGATGAAGTTTTTCCCTGGTTTTTTCATTCACACTGCCGAGTGCGAGGTCATTCACTTCCTTGGTGCCTATCAACTTCGGTAACTCATCTTGAAACTTTTGGTTCGACCGCCGAATGAAATATTCCCGAAAGTTGTAAGAGCTGAACCGAGAGGAGGCGTTGAGAAAGGAGGAGTGGAGGGAGGCAAGGTGATGCTGCTTGATTTGAGCAGGAACGGATGATAAGGATCGCAGGGCCATAAGTTCGAGTATCGGGCTTTTGAGACTGAGTCAGGTGTGTGTCTTGGGTACAATCGCTGGTGCTGGTGCGAGCACCAGTCGACCAGGGGTCCTCCATCCTGAAGCTTTGAATAGAATTGCATAATGAATTCGAGAGTATCTGTTGTGGGGCAGCTTCCTAGCGCAGCCATACCGCGAGGTGACGACCAGCCTGGAACCCGGACGAGGGCTGGACCCCGACTACTCGATTTCGGGCCAGAGTTGGGTCAGGTGTCGTTCTCAATCATTCTTGTCAACGGGTATTTAGGCATGTGATATTGCAGGGGACACACAGCTTTCACAAGCTAGAAAAAAAAAAAAAAGGCATTGCTTTTCTCACACCCCAAACTCTTGTGACTTTGATGTTGCGGGGATTTGGGGCGTCTCCCCCGCGGGAGGTAAACGGCAAAGCTAAAGCCAATTTACCTCCCGACCGCCCAAAAATCAGCTGTCCCGCGGGTGCTATCTGCAAAGTCATTTTACCTCGGGAGCTAAATCAGTAGGTTGGGGTACCAGATCTGGCAACACTCTATCTCCCATGATATCCTTGATATCCAATAACATCCATCTGCAATACGCGCAAATCCTACTGGGCATCTGCATGTCCGCCTCCCCCCCCAATTTGTCACCGCCCCTCCCCCCCCCCCCCCGAAACCGCTCAATTGTTTGGTCCGGGTGGCAGGGAATCACATGCAGATACCTCCCTGCAGTTTTGGGACAGCGGCTTGTGGAGGCAAAACCTGCTGCGCAAGCCTTAATTTTATGGCTTTCCTCCCAACTTTTACCTCCTGTGGGAGAGATGCCCTAATCTGCACAAACTAAAATGCTTAAACCCCCACTGTTTTTTGACTTTTTAATTTTGGATCATTGATGCCACAGCTGGGTGGAATGCATTTCAAGAGCCCCAAAACTGCTTATCAGGAATTTTGGGCGGGTTATAGACCCCTTAAATGATCATTCAAAAATCAAAAAAGGGGGGTTGCATTTTTGAGCCCTTATTTGGAAGGTTTTTGTTTGAACTGTATTGCAATTTTTATGCTGCAGTTGTTTTATCAGTAGATAAAAGACCTCAAGATATATTTTGGGGAAATTTTACAAGCAGGCAGTTTTTTCAAAGCCTCTGAAAACTTAACAAAGCTCAAAAAGGCCAACAAGAAGGACATGATTTAGAAACTTTTTTGAAAATATGTTTTGTAGGTTTTTTTTATCTTTTAAATGGTACAGGCCTGTAATCCACATGGAAACCAAATAAAAATACTTTCATTTGAGGATTTCTTGAGGGTATCTGAACCCCTCAAAATCTGTCTCATGACAAAATTAACTCATGAAAGGGTTTCTGGGGACCTTTTTGGACCTTCAAAACAAAAATTATTGAATAATAAATAAAAAAGGAAGAAATAGAGAATATTTGAAAAATAATAAAGAAGACTTGTCAATGAGTAAGAAGGAATAGAAAATCAGATATTTAAAATAAAGAGAGTAGGCCCAGGCTAAATTCATGCATTCAGAATCACCAAATCCATGAGCTCCTTTGAAGAAATGCATGATTTTTTTCATTTTTTTTGCTAAATTCACACCTTTTTGAAATAAAGGTGTGAATGAAGTAATTTCTTTTACTGTGTTTTCCCAATCAAGCAATTTTGTTAAACCTGATTTGTTTTCCAAATATATGAAAAGGCATGAATATAGAACTTTTAGGTTTGGCACCACTTTTTGAGGTTTAGAGATGTGCCTGTGGTGGGAAAAATGGCTATTGAGGGTAGGTGCAGGCCTTTGAAAGTTCAAGGGACTTCCTGAGATAGGAAATCCAGCCTCATAAGCACTTGGTTTGGGAAAAAACACCTTTTCACAATGCTTTTGACCCCCCAAAAGTCTTATTAAAGTCAACTGAGGCCTTGGGGAGCTAAAATAAGGCCCCAGACATCCTGAAGGTTCTGCATGGGTAAAATATTTTGTGGAATTCAATTATGTAAATAAATCAATTGAATTTCAAATTGAAATTACACTAAATATTGGTTCTGGCCTAGCATAAATTCAGAGCAAAAAAATTCTAAATCCATGCCATTCTTCAAAAAAGGCATGATTTTAGCAAATTATTTGCTAAAATCATGCCAAAAGGCACCATTTGCATGATTGAAGTAAAACAAATTACTATATTAAGGCCAACTGGCATGCTCTCTAATTTCAGGAAGGAAGTTGAAGCCTTTTGAAGATTTAAAAAAGTGCCTGGGGTGAAAGAACATGCCTTTTCAGGGCTTATTGGCCCCCCCAAGGCCTGCAAACATTAATTGAGGCCTTGGGGGGCTCATATAAGGCCTCCAGACTCCCTTTGGGTTCTGTCAAAGGTGGAACATTTTTGGAGAATCTAATAATGGGCACCAATTGAGTAAATTTTACACATAAAAATGCAATAGATATCAATTTTTCTCAATGAGTTTAATTCTAGATTCAAATTGTTTAATAAAAAACCTCATACAATGTCAGAAAAATCAGAAAAAATATAAGAATTCATTATTTTGTTACATAAAATTGAATATTTCCAGGGGAATTCAAATATGTATGGACCAAACATAAAAAAACATGCCAAAATTCTACTCATACCAGTTTTATTATGGGAATTCAGATATTTTGAAATATGCAAACAAAAATATCCTCCAGAACATAAATAATCATAAAGAATATGGAAAATAGATTTCATGGAAGAAAATTCAAGATTTCTCATGGGATGTCAATAAATTTTTATCAAACATGAAAAAAATATAAAGATATGAATTTAATAACAAGAACTCCAATATGCTTAAATATTCCAACAAATTTTTTCACAACCACACAAAAAAAAAAACCAAAAAAAACCAAAAAAAAAAAAAAAAACTGCAAAAACTAATAAAACTAACAAAAAAAAATTGTTTTTTTTTGTGTAATTCAAAAAATGAAATTTTAGTTTTCATTGAAAATTGGGTATTGACCCAATCCTCACAGGTATTTGGTTAGGCCATCCAAAATTAATACACAACCAACAGGCATACCCACAGGTTGGGTATTGGAACTTTCTGGGTTGGTCATGACCCAGGGTTCAAACCTAACCCAGAAAAACATGCATTGGTATTTTAAAATATTCTAGAATAATGACTAGATTATGAAAAATATTTCATAGAATATTCTAGCTTGTTACATAAAAATAATTTCAATACATAGCTCACATCTATATTTATCAAATATTTTGTGAATTACTTCATTGAAGCAAGGGAGTTCCCATATTTCCTCTTCAAAAAGGTTAAGAGACAATTAAACTCTTGAAATCATCATCTGGCCTTATTAATCATTATCATTAAAATCTTTGGGGAAATCATGAAGTGTGTAGCTGATTTCAAGTCCATAGAACTCTTGCCTAGCTGCTTCTGGTGATAAAACCAAAAGCACAGTCACCCCCTTTTCTGAATCAACCAGAAAATTTGATCCAAAAAATATTTTCAAAAAAGTATCCCAAAAAAGAAAAACAGATAAACAGGAGCTGGAGTTTGTAGTGCATCAGGTGACTTTTCCCTCAAAATTCATTGCTGTTACCAACTTTCATTCAAAATTTATTTGAACTAAAATGAAATCCTATAATAATATTATTAAACAGTGGCTTTCATCTCTAAAAAATAAAGTAAATTTAGTTCTGAAAATACCCCATTTCATTTTTAACAAAGAAAAATTAATTGAATTTCCTGCAAGAGTTTATTCTACAGTAATTAATCTTGTCATTAAAACAATTGATACCAATCTGTTGAAATTTTTGGGTGATGTGCTAAATTCTTTTGAAGTACTCTAAGTCATTAAAAAAATGGGAAAAGAAAATTGGTTCAAATTGATTGAAATTATTGATAATCTCATGGAGTGGAAGAGTCCCCCTAACTACACTAATCAATTCAATCAATTGTTTTGAAACATATTGGAGCTGAATGCTATAGATTTATCAATTCCTCTCCAATTTCAGTTTCTCCTGATTCATTCAAAAAATCATTCATCAAATTTAACCTCTAGATCAGCAATACAAAACCACATCCTGTCTTGATTGAAGAATTCCAAATATCCAGGCCAAGGTTTTTACAAGCAATCAAGAATATTCTGAGTGCATATGAAAATGGGGATGGGACAGAAATGGAACATTTTCAGATAAATTAAATTTTTCCTGGAGGAAAATATTTACCTCCAAACATGAAACAGCTAGTGAAAAAGAACCTTGACCAGCAGCAATGGCCAGCAAGTTAATCATCAAACAATAGATCACTGGGGGGAAAATTTAAATTCCAGATGGAAAATTATATATCCCAGTTTAATACATTGTACAACACAAAATGTGAAACTACTGTAAACTACAGGATAATTAAAGCAATGACTGCACATATAAGAAGGGGGAACCCAGTGGTGTACCTGATATGTCAAAGAGACCCAAAATACATATGCCACTGGAAATTTAATTTGCAGTCCCCCAGACTTATTAATAAGGTATTTCTGAAACTGGGGAAAACTATCATTCCAGTGGAAACTGTGATCTATTTCTTTAATCTGAACTACTTTAGAATAATGTATCACTTGAATTGGTTTGTGAATTTTCATTTTCATTTGCTTTAAAATATGAAACAATAAGGGTCCATTGGAAACAATCAAAAATAAGAATTGAAAAACTTCTCAAATGCAATTAGATATAACTGAGATTAATCTTGCTTAAAAACTTACGTAATCAGGGTTTAGTGGAGATCTTGAGGGAAAAAATCTGGAAGTATTCAAGGAGAATGGGGAATTTTTCATTTTTTTTGTTTTAAAACAGGAATGGTTTCTGGTTCTATCTCCAGAATAAAAAATAATCCTTAGAAATTAATGTGTGTTTTAGAATTTTTCAACCATCCTCTCACAAGATATCTCTAAGTAACTGGAATGTAATTTCTTCTTGGTCCATGTGCCTGATAAAATAATTTGGGAATTCTTAAGAAATTTTTTCTGGAATTGGACCAATGAGGCTAGGTTTAATTCTTCTGAAGAAAATATCCCATCAATTAAAAGGAAAAAAGTGGTGCACCCAGCTGTAAACTGAGATATAAAAAAAGAGGATGAGATCAATATTTTTCATTGAAAGGCTAGGGAAAGTTAAAATTGTGGATAGTTTGGAAAACAAGTGTAATTCAAAATCTAAATACCATTTAAAAATTTCCTCAATTGCTTTGAAATGAATTCAAGTTTAAAAGTGGAAATTAAGCTATCAAATTGTCTGAATATTTTACAAATTCAATTGAATTTGCCAAATTATGTAAACTGCAACAATTCAAAAGAGAAAAACCAGGGAATATTTAGATTGTTCTTGTAATTTATTGGAACCAAATTGGCCCTCAAATGTGCATAAACCTAAACCAAATTTAAGAGTTTGAGAGATCTAGAAGAACCTTGGGGTACATTTCCTGGGCCATTCTGAAACACCCTGGCCTATCTTGGTCATCTTAGCAATTTTCATGTAAATCAGAAAAACTCCTTCATAAAAGCATCCCAAATAAAAAGATGAGATGGAAAGGCATAAATATAGATGTGGAAAGTATTTTTACCTCAGTCAAAAATCTCTACCCATTTGGAAAAAAATAATATGTAAATGTCCCAAAGAATGGAAAAAAAAACTTTATGAATATTTGAAATTTGGCTTTCTTGTTGAATACCTTGAAGATGGAAATGGATTGAACTACCTTGATTTCCAAATAAATGAAATGATTGTGTTTAATGTTGTATATTTCTAGAATTAAGAATTTTAAATAAGGATTGGATTACCAAGTTCAGTGAAAAAAGGGAAAATTAGAAGATCTTGAAAAAAAACAAGAGGAGTTACCTAATCAAACCTTTAATTAGGAGTAGAATGTCCAATAGAATAACAATGTGACATATTTGTGCAAGTTAGTAAATTATTCAGAATATTGGTCAAAGTATGGGTAAGAGATGATTTTGGTCAGTTGGGAAGTTGATGAGGATTGACCTCTGAGGTTTAATCCCTTGATGGTGGTTTGAGATATTTAAAGTGATCCAACTTCATTGACTTTGACTGGAGTTCTGATTTCAATTTTTTTTAAAGTGGTTGGTGTTTGTGAAATTTTTTGTGTTTATGCTGCATGTTTTGAGAGAGAGGTAAAATTTGAAGTTTGAGCAAGTGAGAACCTATGTCTGTATAAAATTAGTGAGAGAAGAAGATGTGAATACATAACAGGAAAAAAGAGGAAAAAATTACCTATGGGATGAGAGGGTTTTAAACAAGACATAAATAGATTTCAAAAAAGAATTTGGACAAGAAAAATAGAGTGATCACATAGGAGGAAACAGCAGGTAAATGAGGGTGAATTTTTTATAATTTGGAAAAAAGTGAGATATTCCTAAAAATGAGGACAATGGCATTTCAAAACATATTATGAGAACTATTAAACAGTGTCCTAGAAAAGCAACGACTGAAAAAAAAATTACTGATCAAGATTAAATGATCAATAAAATCCCTCAAATACTGGAAATGGAAGTACCAAAATTTCTTTTGAATTAATGAAAATAAAATAATTGGCCTTCATTTAAGTAGTATTTTTGTGAATAAATTAAAAATTTTGGAGGATTAGGTGTCCAAGATGTAGTTTAAAAAAATGTTTGAAATGAAAATCCTAGATATCTGCTTGGTCTTTTCTCTGAAAAATGATTCCATATCTTATGTCTCTTTTATCTGAGATATGATTCCATTAATTTATTTTTATGGGTAAAATTATGTATAGTGGTCAAAAAAATCTGCAAGAGCTGAACCCACAGGATTCTGAAAATGAATTGTTGGGAAAATATTCTCTGAGGGGTTTATTAGGATTTCTCAAGCTAATTTTGTGAGCTTCAGTATGGATTAAATGGATTAGATGTTTTTTTATGTATTCAAAGCATAATTCAATGTAAAAATTAATGAAAAAAATTCACATATAAACACATCTTGAATTAAGACCAGGTGTTAGATTGATATTATTCAGAGATATCTGACACAGTAAAAAAAGACAAAAACAAAAAAAAAATGAATATTGATAGTTTTTATAATTAATCATTAAAAATAGAAATAATTTGAAATGACGGAAGGGGGGGGAAATCTGAAAATATTAATTTATAAATGGATTTTTTGGCTCCAAATTAGGGTGTATCATAGTTAAAAAATGAAACATTGAAAATACTGGATTTCTGAAATAAAAATACCACTTGGCTGGTTCAATTAAAAATGGTGTGTTTCATTTAAATGGTAGATTTCAAAGATAAAATATTCCATTTATTTATCATCATCCATCAACATGAAAAACACCTATCCACACCTCCAAATAATCATGAAAAAAAAAACCAAAATCCTCACTCCATCACGCCATACACCTCATCACTTCAAATTGCACACATCACCACCACTCACACCTCATCACTTCAAATTACACACAGAACCACCATTCATAAAAATCTTCCCTCTCAGCATGTCTAAACCAACCTCCAGAGAGCCAGTGGAAAATTCAATGAAGCTGATAAAAATTCTGTTACTATTTGACTCTGATTCAGACTCCAATTTTGAATCCAACTGGTTATCATTGACTTCTCTGTTGGAAAGGTGCTACTTAATACCCCAGATAAAAACAGTGAAGAACCTTATTTATGAAAGGCAAAAGCTCCATCCCCTCCAGGAATTAAGATTTCAATTTTTTATTTTTGAAATTTGTTCTCATCATTTGTGAGAGTTTTTGGGATGATTAAACACTATCATGTCCTTCAAAATGAATCTTGGAATCCACAAAGTAATACTTCTGTGAAAATTCCTGTTACTCTTTTTTTATTGGGATCAAATTTGAATTGAAAATATATTCACCATTTGGAAAAAATTTTAAAAAAATTTTATGCAAAAACTCACTGATATACCCAAAGATTCATTACTGCTATCAGGAATTTACTGACCAAAGAGGAAGATTGAATGAAGACATCTTAGTTGATAGGGACTGGAGTTTTTCCAGGTTGTATTTTTCTTGTTGATGGAACAACCACTACCTTGAGTATAAATCAAAAGCTTGATGGCAACCACTATGTTGATTGGGAGGACTTTGAATCTATTCTTTTATTCTCAAATGTGTTCTTTGAGACAGTGACCAACTATCCTTCCTTTGATAGTTTAGATAATCTTTTTATTTTCAAATTGATTGTGATCACACACATGCACACAAATAAAAACAAAAATCATTTCCCTCCATGCTGGCCTTCCAGGTTCCTTTCAAGATTAATATTTCTGTGATCAAATTCAAATTTCTCAACAAACATTTGACTAATTTGATGAAGATAAATGCCTTCTGGAAGCCTGTTTGTATGCCAGTGGTAAATCTGCAGTCCCAGAATACCACAATTTTCTTCTGATGGTCAACACAAAATCATTTCCACTATCATCTGACCCAATAAAGAGTCTGAATTGAGAATCATACAGGAGTCCTCAAAGGGAGATGGGCCCCCTTAATAGAAAGGTAGAACCAGCTCCAAAATTCCAAATAAATGAAGATACTTGTCATGTGGATTTTCTGCTATGTTATTCTGCATCCCCTATTGGCTGAAATAAAAGATGTTTCAGCTGACTGGATCTCAAGCTCCCTGTTACCTCCTAGCTACCAGAGGTGATAGAGTTGTAGAATAAATATATCATACAAAATTTGTAACAAAAATCCTTATAAATACAGATATTGTCATGTTCAAGGGTGTTGGTTTGTTTATTATTAATTAATTACTTAATTAATTCATAAGAAAAAATAGGGGTCACAGTAGCACTAGGAGTCTTTGAGAGCTCTTCTTCAGGAGATTAACTTTGTAATTGGTATACCTGGTCTCTTTGCAACATTCAATAAAAGCATCATTATCCAGAGATATAAGTAGAATTATGTGGTGGTGCAGCTGTGCCTTGTAGCAATTCAGCCACAGCAGAGAAGATTTAAATAACTGCTTGAGTATAACTTCCCTGGGTACTTGCAACAGCTTACACTAGTTGGTCTTAAGCCTGTTTGGGTTGTTTAAAGACTTAAAACATCACAAATTGCTTTACAATGGTTTGGTATGGGAAAAAATTATCAGACTAAAGTCATGAATCACTGACTTATCTACTAACAATTACTTGATGGTGTTATGTATAGTCAAACTGCCCAATTATGTCACAAGCGGGTATCACAGATTCAGTGACAGTTGTACATAGTATTTCTACCTCACGCGCAACAATACACAGAATAAATCATGGTTCCTGACTTCTACATCTCTACAGATGGCAAGGTGTCTGGATGTATATGTAACTGGGTCTGGGGTCTAAAGATCATTGAAAGTGGCCTATGTTTTTTTTTACCTTTTGTGTCCTAGTCCATCCTTCTCAGGTCTATAGGGGCCAAAGGGGCCATTTTCTGAGGCTAGTAGTGCAGCAAGGGGTAGCCCAGTATGTGCTCTAGGTGGTTCAGCATGGGTTGATACTGAATCAGTCTGGATTTCGGATTATCTCCAATAACAATTTGTTATTTTCATTGGACTCACTGTCCAATAATTCACATGATTCATTTTTACTGATACATTTCATGGGTATTTCACCTTTCTGATTGGATGTTCAGATTTTAAAAACATTTTGATTTCATGTAGCCCCCACGGAGGTCACTTTTGGTGGGGGTTGGGATGATAACGTGTGTGCTCAAAGCTCACATTGAGACTAGCAAAGTTGGAATTTCATTCTTGGTCATAATGGGCCACTTCCTTTTCTGCTGACAGAGATTGAATGCCACATAAAAGCTGTGAATGGTAACACAATCTAACCGGGAAACCGGGACATGCTCATGATGGCAATTAGGACTGTCCTGAGACCTGTGAGGGTTACTGTTGTCCCTCAAGGCCTGCGTTTTGGCTGGTCAAAAAAATCACGCACCTCTGAGAAACCCCAGCATGACTGTGGTTGTATTCACACTGCGATCGATCCTAGTGCCTCAGGGTTCAAGCCTTGCTGGCTAAATGGTGGCAGTGATGGTAGGCATAACAGAGGCTGGATTGAAGGAGCTTGGTTTCACCAACGCGGAGGCATTCTCCCGGGCGGTAGGCCCAGGCCACAACTTGCGCGTTTCGTTATTGAGAGTTTTCAATGAATGGACAACCTTTATGGCTGGATGGCAATACGCGAACGAGGTACTGTGCAATGGGGTCAGAGGCGTGGTGGGTGTCGATAGATGGAAGCACAGCTGGAGCGCGACGGGCATCACAGCAAGATGCAGCAATCAACGACCGCAAAGGCAATCAGAGCCTTGTCACGCCGACTGATAGCTGAGCGCAGTCGGATCCGCGACGCGTGAGGATGGCTGTAATGTGGGATGTATGCGTCGGGTGCTTGGGAGGTGGAGCAACTTTCTCTCGGCGTGGACTGGAAAGGTATCGAAACCTGACCAATGACAGCCCACCACTCGCAGGGGGCCACGCGTCCTGGAAGATTGCACTCGGTTGGAGTGAGCTGGGCCAGCTGCAGCGGGTGACCCCCGGGGGGGTCGAGAATCGCTGCTTGTTCTCAACTGCAACAGCCCTTGGCAGTGAGCCAGCCACAACCGTTGGAGCGGTGACTGAACACGCTGACAGAGACGTCCCCTCGGTCGAGGGCCGAGTGCGGGTCGCAGGAGCGGTCGGGGGCGTTGGGTGGGTGAGCCAACCCGCGAGTCGAGACGCACCAGAGCTGTCGTAGCACAGAGCACATAGCATACATCCTGCTCTCCTGCAACCACACTGCACTGCGCTAACCCAACTGATAGCCCTCCAGCTCCCTAGCCGGCCAAACATAGCCACTCCCCTCGCGCTCAGTCCGAGACTGCTCGCCCGGATTGAGTTCAAAAGGGCCTCCCCATCCTTCGCTTGCCTTCCGCCCCTCCCCACCGCCCATCGATTCCAGTGCTACTCTCTTGACCATCCACCCCCTGCCACTTGCACCCTCCCCCCTCCCGCACCCAGCGCCCGCGCCCTTAAATACCCCCATCCCTCTCCCCCAGCTTGTCCTGATTGCCCCCTTCCGTCGCCGAACGATTGTGTCTCTTATCCACCCTCTCCAAGCTACCGCCTCTCCCACATTCTAGCCATGTCTGCCTCCCCCTCCCGCCCTGCTCCCATTGACCCCCAGGTCATCGCTGCACACCAGTCTCCTGCAGCCCCCGCCTCCAAGCCGAGCTCCAAGGCTGCTAAACCCGTCTCCAAGTCGAAGCCTGTTTCATCGAAGGCCAAGCCTGCCGGCTCGGTCAAGAAACCCGTCTCAGCTTCCAAGAAGCCAGTCTCATCGACTACCAAGAAAGCCACCGCCTCTAAGAAATCCTCTCCGTCCAAGGTACATTCTTTGGTGCCATATGCTCATCATTATCTGGCGCTAACAAGCATTTCTCCCCAGGCTTCCGGCGATACTAAACTCTCCTTTGAGGATATGATCAAGGATGCTATCAAGAATGACAAGGAAAACGTCCGAGGTGGTGTCAGCCGGCCAGCCATCAAAAAGTCAGTCTGTGTTGGCTCGAAAAACCCAGCGTCTTCGTCTGACAACTTTGTGTCATTGCAGGTATCTTGCTTTCCGATTCAAGATCCTGGACACTCCTTCCAACGTCAGCCGATTGAACAAAGCCATCACTCGCGGTGCCGAAAAGGGCATCTTCGCGCTTCCCAAAGGCGCCAGTGGTAAAGTTAAATTAGGCAAGACAGCACCCGAACCTAAAGTCTCGGTAAGTATTCCTCTGTCATCACCCAAGCTACTTGGTTTCTCACTCAGTCTCCGCATGTAGAAGCCAGTCAGCAAGGCTCTCAAGCCAGCCAGCAAGGTTAGCTCCAAGAAACCGGCCTCCGCGAAATCTGTGGTTAAGAAATCTCCCAAGAAAGCTACCAGTGCGGCCGTTAAGAAATCCGTCAAAAAGGTACCTACGGCTTCAGGCAAGAAAATCTCAACCGCAAAGAAGGTATGCTAATCCCTTAATTGCAGTGACTCCCTCAGATTAACTGACTCGTTTCTGGCTTTCGTCATGCGTTTAGTCGGTTGGCAAGAAGACGAGCTCGACAACGAAAAAGGCAACGTCTGTCAAGAAATCATGAAGTTATCATTTACTTTGGTCTTCACTTCTGCTTTTCCACTGTTTCTGTTTTAATATTCTCTGTTCCGCTTGAGTTTGCTCTTGTCCCTGTGTCACTTGCTTTCCTTTATCCATGACTGAAATGAACCAAAGGGCGTTGTAGTTTTTCTTCTCTAAATGCGGCTCAATCAAAAGTTGGAACTTGAACACAGAAAATATTGCCTTCTCATTTTCATCTATCCATTATCCTCTTTTCGCTCTCGTTGCCTTTTTTGAAACATTCTCCCATTGTGTTGTTTCTAATACCAACTTAAGATTTTTTTTGATTTGTTTCCTCGGTGAGTTTTTAGCACAGTCAACTGCGTGGTGCTCACGCGTATTGTGAGTCGACGAATGCATCATCATCTTTGACTGTTGCTTTGCATCAATCGTCTGCCCTTGGGGGCCCAGCTGCCTGCGTCGTGTCCTTTGCTCGTTCGCGCAAAGGTGCGCTGGTGACGACTGCTCCCTGGCCGTTCAGGATACCCCTTGGATAAAATTTCCCATGCGGTGTTAAGGCGTGGGCACCTGGGGGCGCAAAGCGCCGGTCGATCGAGAAACGATAGGTTCATGAGATAAAGGAAGTTGAGCTGCTGTAAAGGACGTGGTGGCGTAAATCCGGGCTTGTTTCCAAGATCATATGTGATCTGATGCTCCCCAGCCCCGCAGTATGGTATGTATGGACATACGGCAACTCCAAATGGGTGTAGCATCAGCAGATTATGGGGCAAGATTTAACGATTGATTCTTTTCGAGCTGCTTGCCCCTGCTCTTCAGTTTTCACGGGCTCGTGTCGTTCGAGCAGCTCGGAACAACTTACGAGTTCGAATGAATTATGGGGAGGATTAGCGTCGATAGGGGTGGGAGACTTGGGTCAGCTGAATCCATTGATGGGTCGAGTTACGTCATGGGGTCCCACCCTCCCCGCGCCCGCATACGGCCTAGCATTTGAACTGCGACCGCACCTGGTGGAGGGGCGTATGTACATACATACACCAGCAGTCGAGTCGAAGGGGCCAGTGCGACCTGCGCTGCAAGGGGGTTCTTGATCACAGGCTCTTCCCCGCATGAACCTTTCAAGGGTTGTCTGATGAACACTTCCTTGGCGCTTCCTTGTCAAAAAAAAAAAAACCATGCAAGGACTATGATCATATTGTGAAACTGGGTTTGGACATGCAGTCAGCACCCTAGTTCCCATGAGAGGGTGAGATCTACAGCCCGGGACACTTAAGGATGGTGTACATACAAGAAGCAGGCTCACAAATCATCAAAGGACCAAATTTGAGGTGAACAAAAGATGAACGGTTCTGTTGGATCAAAAAACCTTGTATTGTGATATCTGTAAGGTTCTAACTGTTGAGAAGCTGTTTTTCCTTTCTCTATGTATAGTCTTTTCACAAAAGCTGGCACCCTCTGCTCAATCAAATGAAGCTGACATCCCATCAAGTATGTTTATAATTTGATTCTGACCATGGTTTTTATAATGATGGATTGATATTGTGGATCTGCATGCATACCATCTGCCACAATGTTAGCACAACCTTCTGCCAGACTTTCACCTCAAACTCTGGTTATGTATTACTAACCTGCACGCACACCATCCGCCACAATGTTAGCACAACCTTCTGCCGGACTTTGACCTCAAACTCTGGTGAGGAGAGGCTTGTCCTGGCAGCAGGTTGTTTCTGGCTTATATACATGATGGTTTTAGCTTATGGGCATACATGGTTTGGTTATGTTTATATCAAGTATGTAATATGTCATCTAATCTGGTTCTTGATGCATACTTTGTAATTTGTGTACCTATCCATCTTTACATCCCCCCCCCCACACAAATTATAAAGAAATGCAACAAACAAGATTCAGATCACCCAATGCCTTTTCCAGTTTGTTGGGTCCAAGGCATTTGGTCAAGACATTGGCCTGCTGGTCATGGGTGCTTGTTCATCTAAGGTCAACTTGGTTTTGACACACAAAATTGTTCACAAAGTAAAACACTCTGGAGAGGTACTTGGTATGCTTCTTTGAGGAGTTGTTGCTTGCTATCAAGATTGCCGCCTCATTGTTGCAAAAGATTGATAGTGGGGCTTTGACTTGCAAGCTGTGGAGGACATTGCTAACGTAGGCCAGCTGTTGAGTACCATCAGACAGGGCTACATATTCAGCTGTGCACTTTGATAGGGCCACCATGGTCTGATGCTTTGTACCCCAGGCTATTGGATTACCATAAAACTTGATGATGTGGCCAGATGACAAACATTTGTGGTTGCTGCCCCAGTTTGCATTGCTCCACAGTACCAGGCCCTCTGCCCCCTTTCTAAAGGTAAGGCATCTATCCTTGGTTGCCTGCAAGTAACCCACAAGACAATCCATTGCCACCCAGTGTTGCTTGAAAGGGTTATTTGCCTATTGTGATAACAGATTGACCAAGAATGAAAGATCAGGCCTAGTCCCGACAGCCAGATACATGAAAGATCAAACAAAATGCTTAAATCAATCAACATCCATTGGTTCACCATCATGTGGCTCCAAAGGAGTCTCCGGCAGTGGGCACCTCTTAGAGTGAGCAGCGCAGTCATATTCAGAAAGGATTTGCCCAGCCAGTAGACTTTGCAACAGGTTGATTCCATCCAATGCACAGGCCAGCAATATACCCACAATTTTGGTTGGGTTATCCTGCCATTCCAGCTTGGTACAATCCTACATTCCCTTCCTCAGCCTTGCAAGTAAAACCAGCAACAAAGCAACAACAAACCCATTGTTAATGCGCATCCACACAACAATGAATCTGGTTTGATTGTGAAGGAAATACAGAGATGGTTCAATCTCCTGCGCTTGAAAGCCAAGTCCACTCATGATCCCCCCAAAAAACTTCCACCAACATTGAGCCGCCTTCTTTGTCCTGTAGAATGCCTTCTTGGGTTGCATGAAAAAGTGCTTAAGGTTGGGTCTGACTTCCACCGGTGGTTGCATATACAGTTCTTCTTCAATAGGACTATACAGGTAGGCTGAACTGAAGTCAAACATGGCCATGGGAAAACCTTGATTCAGAGCCAACAATAGAAGAGTTCTGAGGATGTTTAGGGCTAGCTGTTGGGGCATAGGTTTCATGGCAGTCTTCCCCCAGGTATTGGTTATAACCTTTGATGACCAGCCTTGATCAACGCTCTATGAGATTACCACCAGCATCCAGTTTGTTGGCCAACACCCATCTCATACCTAGCACTTTCATCCCGGGATGAGGCCTGATGGGTTCCCATACATCAAGCTTGTCAAATTTGTCAACCTTGTAGTTTTCCAAGGCTTGCCATTGCGTAGCAAATTCTCCACGCAGTGCTTCAGGTGGAGAGAAAGGTAGGTGATGGTCATACTTCACCGGCATAGGTCTAATGAAGGGAATTTCAGCAGCAGCTACCTTGTTGGTTGGTCCTTTCCCAAGCTGTAGGGACAGTTGTTTCAGTATGAAATCAACTGAACCTTTCTTCTCCTCTGCCTTCACCAGGAGAATTTGGAAATTGGGGAAGACAGTTGATGTTGAGTGAATCACATGCCGTTCCTTAGGCAGCCAGAAGAGCCACCCAGCCCCCGCTACTGGGTATGCAAGCAAGCAACAAGGTTGGCCATGTTCTTCCAGTTTTGATGACCAACACTCCTTTGGGGTATGAACTATTGCCCTAGCACCAAAAGGATAGAGGACATTTGGGTCAGCCTCAATACCAAACAGCAGCATGAGAGGACTGTCCGGAGCAGTCCTGGTATTTGGTAGGCAATTGTGGATGTAAGTAGCCATATGGTAAGCATAGCTCTGATACTGATTTGCCATCCAGCTTTTGTTTAACATGGTCCAAGAAACATCACCAATTGTCCAATTTACCTGTTCTGCTTCTCCATTCTGCTCCAGGTAAAACAGTGGTACTGGTGCAAGGCGTATGCCAATCTCATCAAGACAGGATTTTAGCGGGCTGATGTATTCAGCTGCATTATCACAGCACACATATGTTGTAATTTTACCCATTGTGGTTTTGAGGTGGTCAATCCACAACATAATCTTCTGTGGTACTTCACTCCTGGACTGGAGAGCTGCCCCAAAAGTATAAGTTGTTGAATGCTTTCAGAATTTCAACCAGAACCGCGCGCCATTCAAGTCCTTCTCAAATGGCCCAATCACATCTGTAACACACAGCTGCAATGGCTCCTTGTGGGGAATGTTGGAACAGACACACAGAGCCTTGTGATCCAGGGATTTTGATGTTGCACATCTCTTGCAAAAATATGAATTCCATGTTCCCCTTGGTTGCTTTGGGAAGTGTTGTTCAAGGAAGCAACGCACAACATCCTCAGATACATGTCCTAATCTCAGATGCCATTGATAAGGGTCAAAGGACGGTTTTTGAGTCACAATAGAACAGTTTTCACTTTGCAAAGGTTGTATTTTCCAGCAGAAGTTTCTAAAGGTATTCTTGAAGCGGTGTCCATTTGTATCAACAACATCAAGTCTGGTGCCCCTATGATTCAACTTCCACCCATCACTGGCAAGACAACCCAACAAGATTATTGAGCCCTTGATCCCCTCACAGAAATAGAAATTATTGACAGTCATTGTTCCCTTCTGAGTGGGTATCTTCAGGCTTCCAACAAAGCAGACAGATTCAGAGTTGGTAGGAACAGCCATGGTCAGAACCACTGGTGTGTTCAATTCATGTGTGATTTTGAAGAAAGGTGAATTTCCACTCACATGAGCAGTGGACCCAGAATCAAGCAAGACTTTGCCTTTTTTAACAGTCTCAAGGTTGAGCTGTCTAATTCTTGCACTTGGTATCCAAGAAACATTTGGTTGCTGCGGTGGTAAGTACCTTGAACCAACCTTGAACCACGTTCTGCATGACCATCCAGTGGTGGTGGTATGACTCCCATCCGTACATGGTCCCAGAAGTTGTTGCAATTGGCTTACCAGTGGCCCAACTTCTAGCAGTAATGACAAGAGTATCCATACCTCTTTAACAACAAGTCGCGCTGTGGTTTGCCCTTGTAATAAGATGCCTTGTAAACCAACAATTTTGGAGACTCTGGGGTTGATGATGTTTTGTTGTGGGGAGAATTATGCCGGGCCAGTGGGATGTAGCATGGCAAAAACCAATGGTGTAACACCTGCAAGCTCATCTCAACATCAGTGGGCAAAGTGCCCACTGGTAAAGTGCCTCTGGACTTTAGACGGTTGATACTTGATTGGATGACCATGGAGACCTTGGTAAAACTGGGAGGAGAGACCAAATCATTGAGTTGTTGTCCAACAGTGTACTCAAAATTCTGACGATCAATGCCCAAGGGCGCCATTGCGCTTGCTTGTATGAGTAAACCGTATATCTTGTCAAGATTCAGTTCCACTCTGGCCAAGTCCACAATGATCTTGTGCCAGTTGGAAATCAACACTTTGTCAGCCCCATTCTTATCTGTGATGGCACTGAAAAAGCAGTCAACTATTGCTAGTTTGTGTCATCTATCCATCTTGCTAAACTTGCATTTGAGGAGTTCCATAAGAGGTTGGGTGTCCTTGGTTCCTGAGCCCTCAACAACACTAAGCAAGGTATTGTCGGTGGTGTTACATAGCAGGATTGCTATGGCTTCCTTCTGGTCTTTGTCAAGTCAATTAAAATCATCCGGGTGACCCACAAATGTGTGGTCTTGTCGTAGCCCTTGCCACAGGGTTCAATCAATTGAGTTCTACCACTGCGGATAGTTAGCACCATAAAACAAAAGAGAAATATTCTTTGGGTTCATAACATTGTAGACAGCTACGGGATTGTCAATAAGCTTCTTTGACGCCAAATCCGCTGTTGTCTGTGGGTGTTGGTGGTTGTTGTTGTTCCAACTGTTCTATCCTTTCCTTGAGTCCATTAATGACCTCCATCAGGGATTTGATGGATACATTTGTTGCCCTATTCATGTTGGGTTTTTCAGGTATAAAGCGGCCATCCCACATTGAGTATAAAGAAGATTTGTTGGATTTTATCCTGTTGCTTGATTCCAATTGATTGCTTTACGCAAGAGTATTATGCAAAAAATCCATGCACGGCCTTGGTGATCCAATATCAAAGGTCCGGTATCTATCCTACGGTTGGCCGGCTTTGAATCTATAATGATGGATTGGTATTGTGGATCTGCAGGCATACCATCTGCCACAATGTTAGCACAAACTTCTGCCGGACTTTGACCTCAAACTATGGTTATGTATTACCAACCTGCACGCATAACATCCGCCACAATGTTAGCACAAGTTTCTGCCAGACTTTGACCTCAAACTCTGGTGAGGAGAGGTTTATCCCGGCAGCAGGTTGTTTCTGGTTTATATAAATGTTGGTTTTAGCTTATGGGCATACATGGTTTGTTTATGTTTATATCAAGTATGTAATATGTCATCTAATCTGGTTCTTAATGCATACTTTTTAATCCGTGTACCTATCCATCTTTACAGTTTTGGTGAGTTTCTGCCATCTGCACTTGATATCCCAAGCTGCATGTCCCCTTGCTCATCTGACATCCTCATCCCATCATTTATTTGAAACAGGATATCATTTCCTCTGGACCACCTGATTCCCCATGATTGAAGAAAAATGGATCCAATAGCATGGGCATTTCAAGAATTTCTCAGAAATACTATGCTCTCCTTTCTTTGCTGTCTTCTTCAACCCACCCTCCCCCCTTCAAAAAAAAATTAAATCCACACTAATCATGCTATACAAGCTTCTGATTGTTTTGTTGTTTCATTTTCATGTCAGAATATGAGAACCTAGAAATATGCTGAATCCAGTGAGTTTAGGTGGGTGGTCAACTCCCACTGGTCATGTGACAAGCCGTGGTTAATGGCCAGACCAAATGGGTTGATGGGGCAATAGCCAAGGGGGCCCAATCTTGTTGGTTCATCAAACTGGCTTGGTTGCTGATCAACTCAGGGAAACAAGAGGTGTTTTTTCTGCTGTTGTGATCCTCATGACTGTTACAACCAGTAGGATGGCCTCCAGTCAATGCCAAACTCTTGGTGCAGCCAAGTTGATGGCACACCCCCATTGGTTGACCACCTGACAAGCAGTGGTTTACTAACCACCATGGGGCTTTGAGCACCCACCAACCCTGGTTTAAAAAATAAGCACTGAGTTGAAAACCCAACCAAACTCAGTGGACACACCACATCACCCTTCACCCATGCCAATACCATCCTACCAATCTCATTTAGTCAATCACCTTCAATCCCATCTTGCTATTATTACACCACTGAGGTGATGCTCACCAATTCCAATTTAAATGACCCTGCCCCCTTTCAACTGCAAACCCCTTTGAGTTCATCATCCAACTTTGAATTCCACATTTCATTTTTCCTGTATGTATCAGAGAAGAAAAAGAAGATTAAAAATTGGGTTCCTATTGTGGTGGCTATTTATAGACATGAATAGACATAGACTCAGAAATAGACCAGCAGACAAATAAGAGCTCAGCAGTGGGTGCATGCAGGATCTTCAGCACAATAGGAGAGAGGCTGAACTCAACCTTTTGCCTGTTCCAGCAGAGCCAGGCAAGGGCTCAGCAGCAGGATGATGCAGGATCCACATCACAATGAAAGAAATTCTGAGCCTAAAATTGCCTATTGCAGTGGCAAGATGTGTTGTGGCGCAGGAGGTAGTAGCTGCCCATCTTCTGCAAATATAGGGACTTGGATATTTAAAGCAGGATTGTATGTGCATAGGTTCACAGAATCTTATGGCCAAAGTAAGCAATGAGAAAAATATCAATTATGTTTTCAAACACCAACTATGGGGTATGAGGCTTGCAGATTGGGAAGTTGATTGTTGGGATGATAGATTGTGGATTTTGAAGGCAAAATATGGGGAGGTAAAAGGGGATCTTCCAAGGCAGGCATGCTGGGGTGGATAGGCTAGTAAACTATTGGAGATGGCAAGCAATGGCATAAGTGTGTATTCCAAGAGATTGGGGCTAGGTGGATCATAGCTGCAATCAGTCAGATTCAACTTTGGAGGTGCATAAGGAGGAAAGGTAGTGCAGAGGGAGTCTTTTGTTAATTTTATTTTCCTTTTTTATTGTTTAATTCAAGGGTTGTATATACAATGCCATTGTTACAAAAATGAGGAGGGGAATTGAATGATCTCCTCATGGAATTATCAAATTGGTTGAACTCTTATGAAGTGGAAGTGTCAGCACAAACAACAAAGAAAGGAAGGATTATGATTGCTCTTCAGTAGAATTTTTGCAGAGTTGTGTCTAAGAAGTCTTGCTGAGTAGTTTTTACTAGCTCTTAGTAGTGGAGATTGAATAAAGAAGGCCAGGAGTAGAATTATCCAGGGACAGGAGCAGGATTGAGTTGGATATCTAGTTCTTTCCACTCTTTTGTGCCACACCATACAGCAGAAAAATAATACTATTGTCACCTTTGATCCAATCATCATGCAGTGGGATGATTTAAAGAGTCTCATTGAAAACAAATGGAACAAGCATTTTGACTCAATATTCAAGCTAATTGTTGATGGCATCAATTCTGACCCCCCCCCAAGATTCACTGGTTTGGATAGATTATAAGATCTAAGATATCCAACAAAACTTCTCTGGAACAACTCAAAAATGATTTAAGCTTTCTTCAATGGTTGGATGAGTTTAAAAAGCTTCCATCTTTCCATGGAGGCATTGAACTGAAGATGGTCAACCCATGTGAAGAAGCTGCCAATGAAAATAAGGCTGAGTTGGTAGCTCATCAAAGTCAAATTATGATTACTTTCCAAGCCAAGCAACCAATTTCCATCCATAAAAATGGTGAAAACCAATCCAATTATTAAGTAATTTAAACTAGTATTAGGCATGTGCAAAACATCCAGCTGACTGATTTTTTTTTTTTTTTTTTTTGATTCATAGTCTGAAAGTAGTGGCCCTGATTTTTTTTGATTTTGCACTTTAGAGAAAGACAGAAAACAGAGCACAAAGAAGACAACTAGGAGATTAGGTTGAGTTGAGATGAGATGAGAAGCAGTTTGAGGATAAACTTTAGAGAAAGACCCAGAATGGTTGACAGGATTAAACTGAGCAGGTGTACAGAGTGTGTAGGTTCAGATCTCTAGTTGGTAGAGTTGAGAGGAGTCTGGTCAGGAATGGAAATGGAACACAAGATAAAGCTGGAGAGAGAGAGACTTGCCAGACTCAGATCCCAGGATGCTATTGGTGCAGAGTGAGAGTGGCACAAAGAGTAGCATCCCTTGTTCTGAGACAGCAGTTGGAGTTGGGTACAATACCAGAGGTAGGCGGAGTGGATGCACAGCGCAGGTGTGCGCATCAACCATCTCAGAGGGAAGAGGCACCCGCACGCGTGGTCCATCTGAGTGAGTCTGGGGGCAGTCACAAGTGCACCAAAAGGCTGAAGGCATTTCAGTTATACCAAAACCCACCCTGGCTTCAGACATTGGGGCTTAAGGCACCCACACCAAGTTGCTTGAGTTGCCAGATGAGCAAGTTACTTGACACAGGTTTGGTGAGACAGTCCACCGAATTGCACTTGGAGTCAATTCTCTTGAGGGCTATAGTCTTTATTTCTACTTCCTCCTGCAGGAAGTGATACCGCAGTGCCATGTGCTTGGTTTTGAAGCATGCGTGATAGGCCATGTTTAGTGCAAGTTTGATGCAGCCCTCATTGTCTTCATACACTGGTATAGGCGTGCTGATCTTGGGCTCCAGGACTTCATCCGCAAGTGACTTCAGCCACAGCAGTTCCTTAACTGCACCCCACACAGCCTTGTATTCCACTTTGGTGGTAGAGAGGGTCACTGTTGGTTTCTTCCTTGATTTCCATGTGATCAGGTTGCCATTCCACTGGACTTCTATCCCGCTGATGGAGCGTCTTGAGGTTGGAAAAGTGGCCCAGTCCGCATCAATGTACATGCTGAGGCCCAAGTCAGTCTCCTTCCAAGAATAAGTGAGTCCCACTGCTGCTGTGTGCTGAAGGTAGCTCAAGGTCAGGAGTGCGGTGTGAAAGTGTTGTTTCCCTGGGGTGTTGAGGAATTGAGATAGATAGTTGGCTGCAAACGTTATGTCCGTCCTGGTGCTACAGCTGATGTAGTTGAGTTTCCCTACTATTTTCTGGTAGTTAGCTCCAGAGGATGCAAAGCTTGCATGCTTGGCCTCAGTTGCTTGGAGGAGTTTGCCAAAGGGCTTGAAAGGGGTTGAGCACCGCTTTTGGTCAGGGAGATTGTACTGAGTTGCCAGTGACTTGATGTACATCTGGTGACAGAGGTGCACTTGGTCCACCAATTGGGTGACATTCATTCCTAGGAGGAGTGAGGCCAGGCCTAGGTCCTTGATTTTTAATCTCAAACCAATAGCTTTGACAAATTCCTTGGGTTTTGGGCTCAGGATGGCTATGTCTTCCACATGGACGTACCAATAGGTTTCACCCTTCCAGAAGACACACCTGTTGGCCTCACTCCGCTTGAAACCTTCATCTAGCAGCCAGGAGGTTAGGGTGTTGTACTACTCCTGCGGTGCTTGCTTCAGGCTGTAGAGAGCCTTCTTCAGGCGGGAAGATTTTCCAGGTGAGATTGGAACATTGGCAGGGACTTAGACGTAGATGGTCTCCAACAGCGGGGCATTGAGAAATGCATATTTAACATTGAATTGGTGGAAGCAATACCCCTGTTGGATGCCGTAGGAGATCAGAAGCCTGAGAGAAGACTTTTTGTCAGTTGGGGAAAACACACTGGTGTAGTCAACCCCATATTTTTGGTGGAACCCCTGCCCACATATTTGAGCCTTGAACTCAATGATCATGTTATGCTTTTCTTGTTTTGTGCAGAAAACCCAGACAAATTTAAGTGCCTTGAGGCCGTCTTGAATGTCACACTCTTCCCAAACCCCATAGGACAGGAGGTTGAGGATTTCCTTATCCATTGCCGCAATCCATTCAAACCAATGGGGGCTGGCCAGGGCCTCTTCTAGAGATTTTGGGTTGTGGTCTTGCGCGTATTTGAGATTAACCAGTGGAGTGATGCGGTGGTTTTGGCAAGAGAACGGAAGGATGTTTTGCTTGGAGATCTTGCCGTAGTCAGGAGTGATGGATTTTCCAGGGTTTTTGGTTTCCAACAGTATGGGATCAGATGGGTTAGGTGGAACAACAGGAGCTGGATCTTGATGCAAAGTACAAAGGGGACTGCAAGAGAGATTACCATCAGTCCTGCTGGAATCAGAGAGTCCACCAAATGAGTCCTTGACAAATGTTGAGTTGGTGCTGATGTGAATCCTTTGAAATTTGCAATCCAGAATCTTGTAGGAGGAAAATTCATTCAAATATCCTAAAAGGACACCCTTAGAGCCATTTGCTAGGAGTTTAAAGTCTCTCCTCACCTTGGGGTTGAGGGAGTACATTGTGCATTCAAATGGTTGGAGGCACTTATAATTGAATTTTCTGCCTGTCCACAGTTCATAGGGAACCAAGTGATTTTTGGAGGCAATGGATAGTATATTGAGAAGATCTATGGCAGTTTTTGCGGCCTCAGCTCAGTAGGATGGAGTTAGTTTGCTTTGGACAAGGAGACACCAAGCTTTGTCCAAGATGGTTTGGTTTTTTTGCTTGGCTAGCCCATTTTTCTGCGGAGTGTAAGGAGGTGATAGATGATTCTCTATTCCAAGTCCCTTCAGAAAGTCCATAAGGTTGGTGTTGACAAACTTGCCACTGTTGTGAAACCCCCTCCTACTGGGTTTCACATAACAGACTTTTCAGATGATTACATAACCCTCCTCTGTTCTACATTATTTAAACCCTTGTTCCCACATTCCTCACCTAGCTCCCCAGAGACTCTGACTTCCATCCTCTTTGAGATAGGTGAGCTTATGCCCTTTTCATTTCCTCATTCTCCTCACTCATCTTGTATTTATAGCTCCTCAGAGACTCTGACTTCCATCCTCTTTGAGCTAGTTATGCAATTTATATACGCCCTGGTTCTAGAAACTGTCTCTCAAGCTCAGCTTGGTTCTAGAACCCCCTAATGCTCCATCTGTTCAGTGAAGGGCTAGACGTAGCCCTTACACTTTTTTTCTTGAACCTCCCAACCTCACATGCCTACACAAGCAAATCCTGGCAAGATTCTCCCCCTTTCTAATCCAGAAACTATTGCCCGCGCAAACCATTGACAGGTTAGACTTAGAGCCATGTTACAAGTGGAAAACTCAAACCTTGTTGATCTGCCTGCGGATTCAAACCTTACTGCAGATTTACATCCAACCATGACCATTGATCCCAAGCCTTCCTCCTCTCCCTTTGAGCCCACACCAAAGACCACCGTGAGGTCCCTCAATGACTACTTGCAAGGCCTCATTGAGCTGCAACATTGCAGCATAGATCAGTCCATTGCCAAACGTGCGGAGGCCGCGGCTTCCTGCCAAGCCAAGGAGGCCAGATGCCTAGCTGATGACTCCAGGATCAAATGCTTGGAGGAAGCACTTTTACAACTCTCTGTGAAAACTGACACAACTGAAACTCAGGGCATAACCAAGGAGGTCCGTATCCACCTCCTCAAATTTAGAACAACTGATGGCCCCCTCTTCAATGGGCCATTCCAAGAAGTGGAGCCACTCCTCAAATGGCTCCAAGCCGTTCAGATTTTCTTTGTGGTGAAAGGCGTTACCCATGACGCCAATAAGATTAGACTGGTTGGTAGCCTTGTCCGGGAAAAAAACCTGGTATCCTTTTATGCTGAAAATGTCAATAATTGGGAAACTGGAAGCTTGTCGGACTTCAAATTCAAATTGTTGACTCTTGCGCTGCCCCCTCTCTGGCGCACGGGACTTTGAGCAAAGCTTTGAAAATTGAAGATGTTGCCTTCCAAATATTAGTGTGACTATAGTACTTGCTTGCGGACATTACAGTCCATGTTAAACTTTGACCACTCTTTGGTCAACTATTTTGCCTTAGCCGAGTTGATGACCCTTGGAATGCCTGGCGAGTTGCAGGCTGAGGTGAACAATCACCAGCTACTTTTAGCAGACCCCTTCAACTTCTCTACGTTTGATGGTTGAGCCAGCCTCTTCTGGGAGGGAATCAACAAACGGTCTCCAACAAGGGGAAAATGGACCAATCCCACAAGCAGCGCATCAAAACCCCCGCCTCTCTAAGGAGGAAACCATCTGGAGAATTTGCTCCTACCTTGATTCGGTGGGGCGCTGCCACTACTGCAAGGAAACTTGGGGCAGTGCCCCAGTAGCCTGCCCAGGGCCGTTTGACGGGTTGTTTGTGGCGATTCTGGACTCTTTCAAAACCCCCCTAAGCCGGCAAACTATCAATGTCCTACTGAAAAGGGACCAAGTAATCAATTGGCCGGTGTAGGACAACCCACACTGCCTCCGGCAGGCCGTCCTTCAAACAGGGCTTCCACTGTAGCGGCAATCTCTGAAGACCAGATGTTCCCAGAGCTTGATCAAGCGTCGCTGGCAGCCATTTCTGAGATGGAAGAAGAACTTTGACTAGCCAAGGAAGAAGGGGGCATCCCCCCTCCCAATCAACGCCATATTGTTCTAAGCCTGGCCGTTGGAGACTCCCATCTCCTGGCCATGATAGACACGGGCTCTGATGTCAATTTAATCTTGACAGATGCAATCCGCAAGACAGGCTTACTTCTTAAACCCTTAATGAACCCAATGGTAGTAAATTTAGCGCTGAAAGACAAAAAGAGAGACCCCATAGTGCTCTGACATTACTGCACGGCCAGCTTAGGCAACAACAACTCCGGCTTGCAGTTTGATGATGTTATGTTGAAATTGGGACAAGTGCATGGGAACCACAATGTGATCCTCAGGACCCCCTTCCTTTCCTGTTTCATGCTCTCTTTGTCAATAGCCAACGCCTCTGTTCTTTGTACCAACTTGTGAAAAAAAATGTTTGATTATCACGTTGAATCTTGCAATACTATTTTGGTTTTGCCCTCTTCTCCTGATCCGCAGGGATTACCCCCACCTCCTATCACTTTGGCCCAAGCAGCCAAGAAGAAATTATTGATTGAATTTTCCAACCTGTTTCCGGTGGATATCCCGGCTCTATCTGACATTTTGGACAATAATTCCACCCTAGTGGATGGCTCCTTCCCTGAAAAGATGCAACCCAAGAGTTCTGTCATGCGCCATAAGATTGTGTTGACTAACCCCAACGCTGTGATCAACAAAAAGCAGTACCCTTACCCACAGAAACACCTTGTAGCCTGGCGAACACTTCTGGACCAGCATCTTGCAGCGGGGAGGATACAGGGTTCTAGAAGCCAATATGCCTCCCCCAGCATGATAATCCCCAAGAAGGACCCGGCAGCATTACCGCGCTGGGTGTGCGATTATTGCAAGCTAAACAGAATGACAGTCAGGGACCGCTCACTGTTACCAAATGTGGACAAACTGGTCTGCTTAGTGGCTTCTGGCAAGGTTTTCTCCATCCTTGACCAGACTAATGCTTTTTTCCAGACTTGCATGCGCAAGGCCGATATACCTTTAACTGCTTTAAAGACTCCTTGGGGGCTCATGGAGTGGGTTGTTATGCCCATGGGGCTCACCAATGCCCCAGCAACACATCAAGAGCGACTGGAGGAAGCCCTTGGGGAAGTCATTAATCAGTTCTGCGTTGTGTACCTTGACAACATTGTTTTTTTTTCCAATTCCCTTACACAACATGAAGAACATGTACGTGCGGTGCTATTGTGCCTTTGCGCAGCCAATCTTTACTGCAGCCCAAAGAAGACTTGCCTTTTCCGCAACTCCATCAAATTTTTGGGCCACAACATTTCTACAGAGGGTATCATGGTTGAAAACTCCAAGGTTGCCAATGTTCTAGGCTGGCCATCACCACAATCTCCTAAAGGATTCAAGAAGTTCTTGGGCACCATCCAATGGATGAAGAAATTTATTTGGGGCTTACAGCGCTACCTTGGGACTTTGACTCCTCTCACTAGCAGCAAACTCAATCCAAAAAAGTTTAGATGGGGGGATGCTGAGGGGCTTTTTGCAACATGAAAAAAATCATGACCTCACTTCCTTGCCTCAAACCTATTGATTACAAGTTGAAAAAACCTCTTTGGCTCTTCACCAATGCAAGTGGATCGGGCCTAGGGGCGGCCCTATTTCAGGGAAAAGGATGGAAAGGGGCCTCCCCCATTGCCTACGACTCCCATTTGATGTTTCCGGATGAGCGCAACTATCCTGTGCACAAGCAGGAGCTGTTAGCTGTTGTGCACGCGCTTCAGAAGTGGCGCATGTTGCTACTGGGAATGAAGGTCAATGTTATGTCCAACCATCATTACCTCACCTATCTCCTCTAGCAGCAAAACCTTAGCCGACAACAAGTGCGATGGACCAAGATTTTGGTGGATTTTGACCTCCAATTAAACTACATTAAGGGGGAAGACAATTCCGCTGCTGATTCCCTTTCCTGCCGGGATGTTAACAACAACAACCCGTATATTCAACCTCATTAAGGGGGAAGACAATTCCGCTGCTGATGCCCTTTCCCACCGGGATGTTAACAACAACAACCCGGACATTCAACCTGCGGATGTAGCTGCAGTAGCAGCGCTGTCAGAAATCTCAACTGAACTGGATTTGGCCCTTGTTGCCCAACTTTGTGTGCTGTACCCATTGGACCCATTCTGTGTTGGTTTCAAGAAAGCCCTTCCTCTGAGGGAAGATTGTATCAAGCGTGATGTGCTGTTTTTTGTTGAAAACCGCCTGGTCATTCCAAATGAACAGGTGCTCCGTTGTTTGCTCATCCAGGAAGCCCATGACAGACTTGGTCACCTGGGCTACCTTAAGACAGTTACTGAGGTGCGCCGTGATTTCTTCTGGCCTGGCTTAGCCAAAGACGTAAACTCCTTTTTTCAGCAATGCAGCAACTGCCAGAGAACTAAAGCGCAAACTACCGCCACACTTGGACATATGCTCACTCTGGAAATGCCAAGGTTTCCCCTCAGGTACCTGGCCATTGACTTTTTCGGCCCGCTGCCAAAGTCCAATCATTATGACATGATTCTGACCTGCACGTGCCAATTATTGGGATTTACGCAAGTCATACCGGTTTTCCAGACAGACACAGCGGAAAAAATTGCGTCGCGCCTTTTCACTCACTGAATAGCAATTTTTGGGACTACTTGATCAATTCTGAGTGACTGGGATAAGGAACTCCAAGTTCTGGAAGAAATTGATGGACCGGCTCAAGATCTCTTTCCATTTCACAATGGCTTTTTATCCTCAGGCGGACGGTTGGAGAAAAAGGAAAAACAAGATGGTCACTCAAATTCTTTGGACATTCACGACTAAAAGGCAGGGTAAATGGCTAGATGCCATTCCCGCTGCCGAGTTTGCAATCAACTCCGCTATCAACGTTGCAACGGGTGTTGCACCGCTTGAATTATTATTTGGCCACACCAAACCCATTTTCATGGATTATTCAACCACCAATCCTTCCCCAAGAAGCATTCAAGACTGGCTGAAGCTTTGAGAATCAGCCTGGGCTAACGCTTGGGGTGCTCTCTGGACCAGCAGAGTCCGCCAGGCAATACAATGCAAAAAACGTTCTTGCTCCCCTCCACCTCTCAACCCCGGCGCGTGGGTTCTACTTGATTCCGGTGACTGGCAAGAACGCCACCGGGGTGGCGTCAATAAGCTTAAAGAAAGGTTTGAAGGACCTTATCAAATCTGCCGCGTCTTCAATTTGGGCCAAAACGTCAAGCTTGAACTTCCACCAGGGGATTGCCAAAATGCAACGATGCATATCTCTAAAGTCAAACCGTTTGTGGAATTGGAAATGTTGGAAGGAACTCCAAAAGTAAGTTCCCTCCAAGCAGTTGCACCTCCAAAGAATTCTATGTCTAGGAATGACCCAGCCACTTTGTGAGCCGCCCGCAATTGTTTGGTTCTCTTCTCAGGGCTTGCCAATGGACCCAATTTGACAATCTTTGGGTCCTCTCCTCAGGCTTGCTGACAGGTCCCATTCAACTGACGTCGGATTTGTCCTAAACTTCAAACTTTCCTTTTTTCTTTTGCTCTGTTTTCTCTTCTCCTTGTTTCATTCCACCTTTTGCATATCTCCCTGTCTCTGCTCTGCAATTCCATTCCTTTGATTTTTGATAGGGGGGGAGACTGTGAAGCCCCCTCCTACTGGGTTTCACATAACAGACCTTTCAGATGATTACATAACCCTCCTCTGTTCTACATTATTTAAACCCTTGCTCCCACATTCCTCACCTAGCTCCTCAGAGACTATGACTTCCATCCTCTTTGAGCTAGGTGAGCTTATCCCCTTTTCATTTCCTCATTCTCCTCGCTCATCTTGTATTTATAGCTCCTCAGAGACTCTGACTTCCATCCTCTTTGAGCTAGTTCTGCAATTTATATACGCCTTGGTTCTAGAAACTGTCTCTCAAGCTCAGCTTGGTTCTAGAACCCCCTAACGCTCTTTCTGTTCAGTGAAGGGCTAGACGTAGCCCTTACAACTGTTGTCAGAGATCAAAGTGGATACTTTGGCGTTTAATTTCCTTTTGGCCGTCAGTATGAAGTCCTTGACTGCATCTGGGGTTTGGTCCTTGGAGAAGAGAAATGAGACTGATTTGAAGCCAGAGAACTGATCCACTATGGTGAGAAAGAATCTTCAACCCCCATTGGATTTAGTTGGAAATGGGCCCACCACATCCATGTGCAGTACTTCAAGACATTGTGAGGCGGGCTTGAAGTGACCATTGAAAGGTGTGGAGGTCATCTTGCAAGATTGACATATATTGCACTGTCCGTTGGCCAGTTAGTTTGGGAAGAGGTTTTTCATCACCTTGTTGCTAGGGTGGCCAAGCCGTTCATGCCAGTGTTCACTGGAAGGGAGTTTGAGATATGTGTTACCAGGAGGATTTTGCACAAAGCATGTGCCACACAGCTTGACCAGGTGATTTGTAGCAGTTCCAATGAGAGGATACTTGTCCAGGAGTATTTCATATCTGGAATATCTAACTTTTCTGATTTTGGCAGCCTTGTTGGTGAGCTTGGAGAGAGAGATGAGAAATCTGTTGATTGATGGAACCAGAAGGACATTGTTGATTTTAATTCTATCTCCTTGGTGATTCACAAGAATTGCCTTGCCAATGGCCGTGGCCATTAGGCTTTAGCCAGTGCTCCCAGTTCCAATTTGGACCTCTGTAGGCCTGGAGTTGATGAGGAAGTTGGCCCTATTCACTATGTGGTGGGTTGAACCTGAATCCAGTACTGGCAGGAAATTTATCCTTCCTACCACTGGCAGCAGATAGAGTTGAGCGTTCAAGATTGTCTGAGGTTGGCAGGTCTCAGAGTGGCTTGGGTTCTCTTCTGCTTGGTTTGCCGCATGTAGATAGGATAGGCTTTTGGTCCTAGAGGATTCAGGTCTCAACTCAGGGTGAAGCATCCAGCATTGATCTTCTGAGTGTTCTTCCAGCAGATTGTGCCTACCCTTTGAGCACGGGTGTTTGGGTTGGTTCTTGTTGCATTGGCTAGATTTGAGAAGGGTCACAGGGTTATTGCTGTCATGGGTAGTTTCTGTTTTTTCCTATTTTCTTGAGTCTTCCAAGTGGATGACTTCCCTGAGTTTGTTGAGAACTCCAGTGGGGCTCTTCAGCAACTTGTCATTGATGAGGATAGTGTCAACAATGTGGAAGAATGTGCTGGGACATTTGGAAAGGATGGTGTAGCTCAAGATATCCTGGGGAACTTTGAGCTTGACAACTGAAAGTTTTTTCATGAGCTTCCTGCATTTGTCAATGTATTGGCCCAGGTTTCCCTTATATTTTTAGAGTATGAAGTTGAGCCAGATGTTTCCTCTGTTGTTGGAGGATTGAGAAGCATAAGGATCATGGATGGCCTTGGGGTTAGAGTCATTTGAGGTGTTGACTATTGCATCAAAGGCAGTGTCCCCAAGATGTTGAATGATGATGTCCACAGCCTTGTAGATTCTCTTCTTGTGAGCAGAGGTAGCTGGCTGATCAGGATCATATTCTTCAATGATTTACAGCAGGCCTTTCTGTTGCAGGTAGCTTCTGATTCTGAGGAACCAATTGGGGAAGTTGGTTTTGTTGAGCAAGGGAACGTTGAGCTCATGGTTGTCCTCCTTGTTGGCCATTGTGGTTCTTTCTCAGAGAAACTGGGACTGTAAATCTGTTGATTTTGCACTTTAGAGAAAGACAGAAAACAGAGCACAAAGAAGAAAACTAGGAGATTAGGTTGAGTTGAGATGAGATGAGAAGCAGTTTGAGGATCAACTTTAGAGAAAGACCCAGAACGGTTGACAGGATTAAACTGAGCAGGTGTACAGAGTGTGTAGGTTCAGATCTCTAGTTGGTAGAGTTGAGAGGAGTCTGGTCAGGAATGGAAATGGAACACAAGCTAAAGCTGGAGAGAGAGAGACTTAAAGGACTCAGATAGCGGGATGTTATTTGTGCGGAGTGAGAGTGGCACAAAGGGTAGCATCCCTGGTTATGAGAAGGTGGTTGGAGTTGGGTACAATCTGGGCGGTAGGCAGAGTGGGTGCACAGCGCAGGTGTGCGCATCAACCATCTCAGAGGGAAGAGGAACCCCCATGTGTTGTCCATCCAAGTGAGGCTGGGGGCAGTCACAAGTGCACCAACAGGCTGAAGGCATTGCAGTTATACCAACAATTTTAACTCCATAAAGATCCACATAAATTCAATATTTTTTGTTTACAAATTAAATATTGCGTAAAATTCTTGCTTTTCAGTATATCCTCAGCTTTCCCATATATCCTCACCCTTCAGACCCTGAACTTTACATTCTACTAACAACCAAGAAAATGCAACAGTGGGCCTCAGACCTAGTAAGTCCTTAAAGATTTGATACCCATTGTTGAGAATTTCTGATGCCACATTGGGAACTCCCAGGCCAAGCAGATTTCAGGTGTCTCTTTAACATCTCCCCCACCTGACCTCAAATTTTTAACTCAATTGCATAAAAAAGTCTTCCCATCAGATGGTGAAAGTCCAGCACACCATGTATCATCACCAATTGTTCCTTCCTAAAACTCAGGTAATCATGAGACCATTGCAGAATATGTTGATTTTGTTGGGATTAAAAAAAACAAATGGATGGCTCTAGAAAAATTAATCAACAATGAAATCAATAATTACCAAATGTTTGGCAAGAAGTGGCTTAGAAATACCCAAATCTATGAGCTTTGTATGTCTGTTGATTTGATTGAAAAGTTTCACAAGGGTTTGAATAAATATAGAAAGCAATTATTGTTTTACTAGTGCTAATCTTTGATCAACTGTCACTTTTCTTAAGGATTCCTTTTTGAATTATAGCTTCCTGATGAATAGTTTTTTAATTATGGATTGCTTTAAGGAATCTATTTTTCTTCTAAATTTACTGAAAATATAATTGCATACAATAGGGTGTATCAGAGTTAAAATTTTGAAAAATATAAATTGTCTATTTCAGGAAAGGAATATATTAATTTTTCAAAGGATTATCCTTTATCAAAATAAACAATGAACCAACTGGTTTAAGTGAATAAAAAAAATAATTGATAAGCCTCAAATAAGCCATTTAATTTTTTGAAAATTGTAACTCTGATACACCTTTATTCCATTTTTGGTGGAAAATTGTCAGCCACCTGGATGCCAAGGCCCTTGCTACCTTTTAGCTATCAGAGGTGACAATTTAAGGAATAAATATATTATTCAAAAAGATGCTGCAATAATCCATAAATATATGGATAAAGCAAATGCAAGGTGAGATGGTTTGGTTAGTAATGGTTTATATTAATAGATATTAATAAATTAATTATTAAATAAATAATAAGAGGGGTCAAAATGATATATTGGGGATATTTAACACCTCTTCTTCAGGGAATTCAATTTTTAATCCATAAACCTGGTTACTTTGGAAACTTTAATTGATATTCTTAAAGGAGTAATTGCCTAAAGATAATATATATATATATAATATATAGTGGAGTGGCAGGGATTTTTGACCAAGCTGCCACAACAAAAAAAGTATAAGAGACTTACTGTTATAGTATTCAATCCGTTAAGTACCTTTTGGAGATGTAAACTGATGGTTTTAAACCTGTGTCTGGGGTGTAAGGTCTTTCAGCAGCATAAATTGATAAAAAGAGGTTTGGGATGGATAATATTCATCAGAATAAAGCCATAAATCACTTACTTATCACTTTTCAGTATTTGATCACTTTGGAATGGTGTTTGGATGTATATATAACTGGTTCTGGGGTATCAATAACCTCAAAAGGGTCCTTTATCTATATTTCTTGGGGGTCCCAATTCTGTCTTTCTGAGAGCTATAGGGGCCCAAGGGGATGGGTGCTAAGGCTAGAAGGGAAACCAGTGCTGGCCCCGCATGTGATCAAGGTTCTGTAGCATGGATAGCATAAAATTCTCCTTGGTAAGGGAATCATCTCACTTTAGATTGAGTGATTGGCATGTGAGAATAACCTTATTCATCCACCTGACTTATCTTTTATTACCTATTCTTAGTGGGTATTCCAAGATATGTTAGTATATTTTCATAGTAGATCTTTCTATGGGTGATTTGATTTATTATCAGATCTAATTATGTTTTAGTAGATGGGAACAAGAGCATGGTAATGTTTTTGGTCTTTATTTTTGAATTTTTTTTATTTAATGAAAATAATTGATTGAAAATATATAATCTGGGAAAGTATGTAATATTTTTACATATTCATTTTCCTTCAAATTTCACAGATAGCTTGATATCCTGAAGTTCTCATATTTGTCATTTTAAGCTATGTATTATGATCTTTCAATCTCTTTTTATCTATGTTCAACATTTCCATGTTCACTTAATATATTTTGTAAAAATATTTAAACTTTTCTATTTAAGTAATTTTATATTCTTTTTATGTATTTTTACCTATTTCCTACTTGCGGGACATTTATTACATATGTAGCATGTCCCCATCTAAGTAGTAATATGTCTAGGTGGTACTTCATTTCTCATGCCATCAATTTTTTTAAAGCTAGTGCGTAGTCCCGCGTCTGCTTACTAGTCAGGTGCCCAGGACTGCGTACCATCCTGTTGATTTGCTTAGAAAGGGTGAAAAGTCTGTATTCAGCCGTGCACAGGAATTTTAGCTGCTGCGGCTGCATGCAGAAATTGTGACAGATCCCCTTTTCATGTGTAACTCCTGAAATAAAAATAATTCACCAATTATGATTAAATGTTTAATGTGAAAAATATACATGAGGAATCACGTGAAATATAAAAATGGCCAAAATATCATAGCAATGCTTAATCTGAATTTTTCATTAAATATTTAAAAATATAAAGAGTTAGAATTCAGGGTAGGTGTCAGTGAGTGACCCCACCTTAATTTAAATGGAAAATATAAATTTGAAATAATATTTTAACATTCTCCACTAATTAATGTGTTTTTATTATTTTTCTAATTTTGTTACTTTTGCAGATTGCTCTGTAATACTAGCAAGCTGACAAAAATAGTATTTTGAATCAGAATATGGGATCCAAAACAATTTGTGTTGTGACTTTGGAAATTTGTAGAGATGTGAAAAAAGTAATAGCTCTCCTCTGAGTCAGGCATGTATACATCTAATTTACTCTTGAATATTGCCTTAGGTACTGTTGGGTGATCTTTTTTAAGCTATGAGTATCACCCAAAGCACAACAAAACCTCATTCTGTAGTTTTTTTCTATTTTATATTGTGAATGGAAATTCATTGCAAACTTTCTCAGGAGTATCAGTGCTCTGAATTGAAACTGTCTTTCTGTATTGGGATCAAAACCAAGAGAATCTTGGATATTACCTTGAATATTTTGTGTCTATATTGGAATCAATACAATTAATATAAATATAATTCCAGCCAGAATTCTGTGTGATCTTACTTATCTATCACTCTAATACCAACAAAAGTATAGTCCATGTCAGCCTTGCCATTGGATATGGGGAATAGCAAGTCATGGGTGTGCTTATAGGATTGATGGGGTCATGGCTTGCAGTCAAAACTTGAAAGAAATTCAAAATTAATCAAATGAGGTTTATTTTCACCTCTGTCCTCAATAATTCAATCACCCCATTGCCTTTGAAATATTTAATTTATCACCAAACAAATTAAGTACCCCATTATAATTTTTCCCAAATGAATGCAAGAAGCAGAAAACCATCTTACCCAATATTTTCTCATGGTTTGCTTGATTTCCACAAAGTATACACCTCTGCAGATTTAATTCTAGGATAAATCTTGCTCAAACCATTGAACAGTCAGTATGCATAATTTTCAATTATTGCTTCCATTGGGTTTGGTGGGTTGGATGAAGAAAACCCACAAGACATTGCCTTTGGAATAAATGCAAATGAATCTTGAATTAAATGTTTCAAGGAAGTTAACATTTATGCTGCAATTGTTAGGCTTTTGAAGAATAAAAATTAAGAAACATTTGTAGAGTATTAAACACCTGGGCATCCCTGAAAAATACACTCAAAAATAATTGTAGGTGTTGACAACTTGAAAAAGATCACAAGGACAGGTTGTGGTATTTTAACACCAAGAGAATATATATCAAAAGCCAAAGGTCAGGAGGAAATGTTATTTTGTATGATAAATCAAACCAATTAGTAATTACAGGCACATCTTTTTCTGTTTTTCTGGGTTTGGAAGGGGTTGCTTTGGCTAAAGCATCATTACAAAATTATTTAGAACCATACAAATGTTTATTTTTATTTTATCTACATTGTTGTAAAGAGGGGTGTATTGGCCAATGTGTTTGGTCTTTTCCAACTTGGAAGAGAAGTACTGGTAACAGGAAAAATCATTTATTGGGATTGAAATGAGGCCACATGAATTGTGAAAGTGCGTATGCTGAAGATTTTGTGGAGTTGAAAAAAATTACTATATAAACTAACACAATTTCTTGTTCAGAAAAACACAATATTAATTACAAATCACTCAACCAAGCTGGTATTAACAAAGCCGGCTTATACTAGAGAGCAGATAGAAAATACCCCAAAGAAAGTGATTTGGTAAGTATCACTCAACATTTTTTACTAAAAAGAATGAAATTTACATTTAATCATGTTAAAGGTTCATCATGTTAAAGGTTCAAGGGAAAATCCAACAGTTCTTTTTCATCAACCATATACAAGCCAAATAGGAATGAGGAGGAGGTTTTTGTTATTCCAAGTAGATCAAGTTCTAGCAATTTTGTTCCCAAAGTCATCAATGAAGGAAAAGTCAACATTGAGTATGGTGAGATTGAGAAAACTTCATTTGAGAACAGCTATGCCAAGAAAAGGACCCATACAGAAATCATCCAAGAAATTTGAAAGAATAAGAATATGAAGGGTTGTTAGGGATAGCAGCACAAATCCATGCCCAGGAATCTTATTACTAGCAGAAAAAATCTATGGAAAGGAATCTTATTCTTTTAGTGTATTTAGAAAACATGGTCAATTTCCTTTATTTTCTGGAATACAGGATTTTGGAACCTATAAAGAAATTAAATATTTTAACTATTGATCATAAATTTCAGAAATTTCATTTTCAGGGGGTCATTGGTAATGAAAATTCTGATACCAATTTGAGAATAATGATTGAGTGATGACTTTAAATTACACTCCCTGATGATCTTCATTGAATTTAAAGCCAAGCTAAGGCCTTGTGATTGACACAGGTATGGTTTTATTTGAGGAAACAATGTCTCAATAGGATTTATCTCCATGGAATTAGGGTGTTAAATACAATAAATTGGCACTGGTTTCACAGCACAAAAGTGCTACTTGTGGACCTTTGTGAAACAATGTTGAATTTTTTAGGGTTTTTTTCAACCTGGGTCCATGTTTCAATGCATCCTCTGGAATTTCTGGAGAAAAATATCAATAGGTTGTGACTACAGAGAGTGGATTCATCTATAGTATATCATTTCAGACCATTATTTAAACACAAACTCTGAAAGAAAGGTTTGTGAATCAGATACCTGTAAATAATAGAAACTTGGCAGGGATTTTCTGAATTTGCTCTATCCAGAGGTATTTTGAGTATAATGAATTGCAGATACTGAGATTATGGGCCTTCTTCAGAGTGAGTTAGAGTGTTTCAACCTCATTTTTTTTAAGGCTGATATTCTGACCAAAGTGCAATTTTAATCATACCATTTTAATCATAAAAGTGTTCTAAAATTCTGTCCAAGAAGAGGTTTTTTTCCAACCAAATCAATGAAATCATAAAATAATGGTACTCTTTTTACAGAATAACAGGGGAACCTTGTTTCTTGTATGTGTGTAAATCAAAAAATACCACTTTTGTTTCTTGGTACAGCTCCATCAAGCAGTTTAATGATTTCCTGGAGATGCATTCCCTCAGAAGTTTGCAAATAAAATCCTATGAGAGTTCCTGAAAGGAAATTTGGATGGCAGAAACTTGGGCTGATGGGAAGTATTGATGATAAACTATGGTTATCTGAAAAAAGATTAGAGAAACTTTTTCAATTTGAGAAAACACTTTCTAAATTTTTCAAAAACAAAACAATTTTCAAATAATTTGGTCTATGAATTCCTTAATTTATTTTTAATTATGAAGTAAGGCTCAGAAAATGAGTGTAGCTGGGGCTTGGATTAGGAATGTGTTCTGCCAATATAGAGCTTATGAGGAAAGATGGCTGCAGAAAGATAGGGGGTGTTTTGTGGGATTGATGTGTTGGAGCTTTCTTCAGGTGGACTGATGGTAAATGTAAATAAGCTATATATATGGTTGAGTGGTTGATCAGTTGATATCTGAAATTTCAGAAATATCTTGCAAAAATTTCTTAGATTATTTCTTTGTATACTAAATGCATGATTATGATGGAACAAGGAAAAACTGGGTCCATGATTTTGTGAAAATAATGTATGTACATTCATTTATCCAGTTCAATTTATGGTTCAAGACAGATTTTTCAAGAAACATGGGTTGGTTTCTACATGGAAGCTGGCTGGTTGGTACTTCCTCATTCCATTCCAGAAATTCTGCTATTCTTACTAACTTTTTACAGCTAAAAATAAGCAAATGGAATAGTACACAATGATTTTAATCATAAATATTGACTGGTAATAGAATAAAGCAATGGATTTCAGTCAACCAAAAAAAAAACAAAAAAAAAAAACATGATAACATTTGAAAAACTTGAAAGGACAATGTTAAATTTTCAACTTTGCAACCCCCATTCACTACCTAAAAGGGGATGTGGCACAATTTTCAACCAAAAATGGGTTGCAAAAGGCCGCTCACTAGCTTATACAGTTGTGAACAGTGGGTTTCAACCTAGGCCAGTTGTGAACGGCCTCTCACAACTTTATTTGAAGTTGTGAACAGCTGTTTTTGACCCTTTGGGGTCGCAAAAGGCTGATCACTACCTGTTTGCAAAAAAAATTAAAATATATAAAAAAAATAGAATAAAAGACAAAATAATCACAAATAAAAATCAATAAATATGAACAAAAATAAATCAAAATAAATATTTTCATTTATTCCGGCCTTTCATTTATTAACAAAAACACCAAAAAAGAACAAAAAAAGAAAAAATGAGTGCCAAGAAAGGAACAGAAATGAAAAATGCCTGAAAAAATAAAAGTTCAACTTGACTAGTGCATGAAAAAATACAAACAAGTTCAAATTTACTAGCCCTAAAGTAAAAGTCCCAAAAAATACAAGTTCAACTTGACTAGCCCTAAAGTAAAAGTGCCAAAAAATACAAGTTTTTTGAGCAGCCCTAAAGTAAAAACACAAAAAAAAACAAGTTCAATTTGTGTTAAGCTGATCCTATCACAAGAAGTAAAAATACTCCTTATGATGGGATCAGCCCAGCACAAGTTGAACTGAATTAAAAATAAAACCTCATTCAAAAAACTCATCATAATGATGTTAACTAAAAACACTCAACATAATGATGTTAAAAATGTAATAACCCTTGATATTAATAGAATTAAAATATCAGCATCAGAACCCAAATCCAAATGATGAAATTAATCTATAAGTTAAAATACAACTAAAGTTGTTCTTTGAGGTGATCAACCCAAAAAGCTGCTTTTTTAGAGATCATGGAACGTGGTTTGGAAACTATGGGTGGGATGAGAATCACATCTCCCTCAAGTAAAAGCTGGAACCAATGGTTATTATCAAAAAATGAAATGAATATTGGGTCTAATGGTTCTTTTACACCCATTTTCATAGGTGTATAAGTACAACATGAATCCAATGAAATGAAAAATATTGGTCTCCCATAAGTATCTGCTATTATTTGAACCATGTCCAACTTTGAAAGCCATTTTGATGATTGAATCTTTTCATTGATTTCATTAACATCAAGTTTTTTCTATTGTTTCAATGTCTTTAATGCACCCCAGGATCTTAGAATAGCACCCCTTATTTTTCCTCAATGTTTCAAGCAATTCCTTTTGTACATTAAACCATCCATTCTTTTCATACTCAAGTGATTTGGAAATGACTCTAATCCAAAATTTTGATAACCAACTGGATCCCAAACCTCACCCAAGAAATTATGTAAGTTATCAGGTATTTGATTGAGGTAATTCACTTCCTAAAAAGAAAAGTAGTTGGCCACAATTCTAATCTCATTAAAGGAATCAACACTCACCAAAGATGAGCTTCTTTTTGACTCCTCAATTTCTTCTTCTTCATAATTTGAAAAGGAATCTGATTACAATGCCACTAACCCCAATAAACTTTCAGTTTATTTGACTGAACTATGAAATTTGGGTTCTGAGCCTAAAGAATAGTATTATAATCATTATTTCCCATCAGTTAGCCAATAAAAATGAACATTTCTCAAAATAAAAGACTTACTGTCTTTGGTCTTTTTGATCCCCTTTTAATCCTTTTTTCAATATTGTCCTCTGAAATATGAGATTCTGATGAAGAGCCTTCCTTGCGCTACAGAAATCAATTTTCCATCAGTTAATTAAAAAATAAAAATGAACATTTCTCAAAATAAAAGACTTACTGTCTTTGTTCTTTTGGTTCCCCTTTTAACCCTTTTTTCCCTCTTAATTTATCTTTCAACATGCTCAAATTTTGAAAACTCACAATGTGTTGCTTTCAATTTTGGTCAACTGCGGATTGACTTTAACAACTTTGGCTCAAGCCTTGGCTTTGCAATCAAAGCAACAATATTCTTGAGAATTGACCTTAGAATATCTAAACTAGCTTCTTTAGGTTGTTCCCTATACATGGAATTCCACTTTTTAAACATTTGAGATTCTTCACCAAGCCCTGGATCTGTTTCAAACTATCAAAAACCAAAAAATTTATCAATTTTTCAATCCAAAAAATAATCTGTCAATCCAATAATTGGTACCCTTCAAAAAACCCTAATTACTTCATTGGAAGGGTCATAGACTAACTGCCACTGAGGACGAACATCCTCAGGCACAAAGGATCCTCTTGATGCTAGTATTTCACCTAAAATGTGGGAACAAGGCAAGCCCATTTTTTTTGAAAATGAATTTAAGCACACCTTGCAATTGTGGTTGTGCTTTAACCTCTAAAAATTTTCCTTAATGAGTTTAATTGCCTCAATTGAAAATTTTTAACCCAAAGGTAATAGCTCTGTTGGAAGACCTGTTTACAAATTTATTCAAGAGTCTTTAAGTGCTGCATGGACTGATTGGATTTGACTTTCAATATTTCCTTCAAGGTGTTTCCAAAAATCCAAAATTTTCCCCAAAGATGCCACTAGTAATTGTTTGAAAGTGGAATGGGCCCCTTCTAGCCAAGACGTAGTTTTATTTACAAAGTCTGGGTAAACAAAAGTCCAAGCCGTTTCAAACGTCTCTTTGATAGGAAAAATATTCTTTTCCATATACTAAAGTACATCCTCATGGTCTTCCAAGAAACACTGTATACAAGTTTCAAAGTAAGCACTCCCAACAGAGATAAATTCCCAACAGATATGAGTATTCAATGAATTGACTTACTCTGAGCTCAGAATCATTTGCTTCTGCCTCCCCCTTGGTTTTAGAGGCCCCAAACTTGCCCCAAAGATTCATAAACTTTTTCCAACCTTCATTTTCATTACTGAAGTTCACTTTACAGTTTGATTTTATGTTTTTAGACAAGTGCCATGTACAAAACTTTCTAGATGACCCAGGAAAACTGTGTTTAATAGCACAAATCAGAGCATTTTCAAGTTACATCACAAAGAATTTTGGAAGACTCTTGGGATCATAATCCAATTCCTTTGATGTGTACAACACCCAACTATAAAAATAATACATTTATTTTGTTATAAAAACAAAAGCCTTTGTAAAAGTTTTTTTGTTAGCAGTAATTCCTACAAAATTCAATAGAGGGATGTTGTACCTATTTGTTTTATAAGTACAATCCAAAAAAGCAAGTTGATGGAATTTTTTGCATAGTTTTATAGACTCAGGATGAGCAAAGACTAAGGACTCTAAGTGAACCTCTCCACCAAATTTGGACCTGGAAACCCACTGGGATTCCTGGAGCATTTCCAATAGAGTGTCCATAACACCTTTCCCATTCAGTTCAGAAAGCTTTACCTTTTGCTTAGTGTTATAGATTGTTCTATGATAAATGTATTCACCACCATAAATATTGCTGTATTTAATTTTCAGTTGAACCGTATTGATCCCATCTTTCATGCATTCCCTAAGTAAATCTAATGCTTGAGCTGATATTCTCCTCAGTTGAGGATGAACCAAAGGACTTTCTGATGATTGATAATTTTTGATTTGCCCCAAATGGGCCTGGAAAAAACATGAAACCCCAATTGCAAACCCCTGTTTTCAACCAATTCCACATTGAAAACCCCTGTTTGAAACCCCTTGGGGGTTGCCCCAGTTGGAAGTAACTTGGATCATACTTTTTGGGGAGTTATCTGGTGTTTGCGACTGCCTACGGTTTTGAAAGGCCATTCACAAATGTTTTCAACCTTTGGGTTGAAGATTTAACATTGGAACCTTGAAGAGGTGTGAAAGGAGTATTAAGGAAAATGATCAGGGTCTATTGGAATTTTCAAATCTGAAATTCAAGAATGATGAGTTTCAGTCAAATATACCACCCCCACCAAAAAAAACTCCTATTTCATCAGAGGTGGGTCAAACCTTTCCACTTTTTTTTTCAAAATTAGTGTATGAAGTGATTTTAGCCTAAAAAAGGCCTTTCAGCCCCTATTTCCTCTCATTAATTCCTGCTTGATTCCATAACCAGTGTTGGTTTACTCAATTACAAGGCTTTCCTTTCTCCCTTTTAACTACTATAGGTGATAGAATCAATAATGGCATTTTATATGGTGTTAAGCAAATCAATCCAGGAGGATATTGATTAATTGAATTCAATTAATTATTTTTTCAAATAGGGAAGAAGATTATTAACAGGTAAATAAATATAGAAATATATATTTAAAGAGGTTTCCAAATCAATTTTTGGATGCTGACTGTCTCTTTAAGGTAAGTTATCAAAGACTAATCCTTGAACCTGAGGTAAGATTTCAAATGATGATGGAGAAAATAACTTCCAATTTATAGAAATATAAATAGAAGAATGAATGAATTAAACTCTAGATACAAATTCTGCAAATCTTTTTTCAAAAATGAAGCAACCTGTAGTTCTGAGAAATAAATAATAAGGGGGATGAGAGCACTTACCAAAGTTCAATAGTTAAAAATATTTTAATGAGAAAAAATTCATTTTTGAGTCACAGGAATTAACCAAAATAAATTAATTATGTATTTATAATTAATTGCTAACAGTGGTTTGGAACCCAGTGCAATTAATCTGAATTATTTTGGGTTAAATAAAGCTGAGGTGCAGATAACATTGATCCCTTTATGTTCTAAAGTTTTAAATAATTTTTTTCCTTGAATCATTCTGATTTTGGAGCATGCAATAAGGCCAGAAAGACAATCAGGGGTTTCCAAGTTATTGATCTGGTTTAATTTTGAACCAAAATTCCTTCTACTCTAAGAATCATATTATTTTCTTTGGCTTTATAGTCTATTTGTGATAGAAATAAATAATCAATAAATACAATAAATTTTGAATGAATTAGGAATTAATTATAATGGTGGCTCAAATCCCAAATATTTCATCATTTTAGATTATTGTTAAAGATTCAAGCATTATTTATTTCAATATTTACATGGCAAAACTCATCAAATTATTCTTCCAGGATCATGGATAACAATCAGATTTATGATAATTTACTAAGAACAAAGTATTTTTTCTAAGGTTGTTTTTAATTTCTGTAAATATATAAATCATTTTATATTGTTTGATGAAATTTAAAACCCTTAGGTTTAGTTATTAAATATACAGTAGAACTTTTCCTAATCCATAATTGTGACAATCCATAACTTGCCCAAACCCATGGCAAAATCAATCCACCAAATCAGTGCCAGCCAAAATTTGACTCTGAACCCATGATCCTTCCAAACATGGTAATGCATAGTTAAAAAATCAAAAAAACTAAAATTTTGGCTGTAAGCCTTATTTTAACCCACCCTCCTAACCCATGATTTTTAGCCCACATATTTCCCATATCATTTCTGATCTACACCATCTCCTTGGATTCATATGTATGGCCTCCCAATATATTGTAATTTCTTCACCTCTATCTACACCAAATAATGATTGATATTCATTTCTTGATATCCTCACCACATATCACTTTTCTTCCTGTGCTTATCATGCCCATCCTTCACCTCAAAGCACCTCAATCCCCCCTTATCAAAATTTTTCAGCAAGGAAATTTGATTTCTTTCTCAAGCACCCATTATTTCTCTTTTTCAAAAATGATAGATAAAACTGAAATTTACCTTTTTGAAGCCAGCCTTGAAAAACAAATTTACTTTGTGCCAATTGCCTTTCATAACCCATGATTTGAAAGGGTTAGTAAAATTTTCTGCTCAAAAAAATGATTTTCATGGGTTAATATGGGTTCCTCTCCAATCCTATAAGCCGGCCTAACCCATAGAAAAAAAAGTTCACAGAATGGAATGGTTTAGGACAAGTTCTACTGTACATCAGTTCCAAAACTCAGTCATAAGTAGTAACTGACATTCCTAATCACCAAAAAGACTGGATTTCACTCCCCAGATTGTGGAGTGCACAGATAGGATGCTTCATGTGATCCTTGGGAAAAAAATCAAAAGCTTCAGATATACTATAGCTAATCATCCAGCTCCATGCAGGAATTTTAACAAAAACCTGATATATACATTAATCCTAAACTTCACAGCTTCTGAAAAGATTTAAATACCTGAGATGGCCCAGACAAAATTCACCCCTGAAAAATGGCCAAGGCTATAATAATACCAAAATAATTACTAAGAACACATCAATGATTCCAATAGGTTTAATTTTAGTGAAAAGAAATTTTAAAATGATGTCAACAGGTGTCATTGTTGTCATTATGGTACTTTTTTTTCTAAAATGAGGCCTTTTGGTGTGCCCTCCCACCCCAGAAATTTGTGCTGCCTTTTCAAGTTTTAAAGGGATTCCTGGGATGAGAGAAAATAAAATTTGAAGGATTTTTGGCCCCCCATAGGGATGTGAAAATTAATTGAGGCCCTGGGGTGCTAAATTAAGGCCTCCAGACCCCCTGTGGGGTCTGCCTGGGTTAGAATATTTTTTATAATTCAAATATGGATACCAATTGAGTAAATATGATATGTAAAAATGCAAAAGTATCAATTTCCTGCAAGGACTTCAAATATGAACTCAGATTCAAAAAAAATCATCCAACGTAATAAAAATGAGAAAAATGTCAAGAATCCAGTTTTTTTTACACAAAATGGAATATTAGGGCGTATCAGAGTTATCAAACCTGCCATTAGAAACCCCCCATTGAAAATGGCGGGTTTCTGAAATACACATACCCCCTAACTGGTGTATTTCAAAATGGGGGTTTTCATGAAAATGGCAGATTTCAAACATCAAAGCTGCCATTAGACCCGCCATTTATGCATCATCATACATCAACCATCCATCACATCCAAAACACCCATCCACATCAGAAAATCCATACCAATCCCATCTCCATCACATCACACACATCTCATCTCCATTGCTTCACATCTCTATTGCTTCACATCTCCATCTTCACACAAATCCCATTGTCATCTCATCAATCCACATCAAATTACCATCTTTCTCAACATTTTACATCAAAATTCCTGGAAGCAAGTTGACAATGCCAAAAAGCTGACTGAAATTTTGTTAGTATTGGACTGCTATTCAGACTCCAATTCAGAATCCTATTTGGAATCAACTTGGTTGGCTTTGAATGCTATATTACAAAAGCAATAAATGGTTCCAAGAAGACAAACTCTCCACAACTCTATGTATGAACGGCAAAAGCTTCATTTCCTCCCCAACTTAAGCTTCCAGAAACTTTTCCAAACTCTATTACCTTCATTCATAAAAATTTTGGAGATGATTGAAGACCACCACATCTTTCAGAAAAATTTTTGGAATCCTCAACGCAATCCAGCTATCCAACTGCCTGTTTCTCTTTATAGATTGGTATCAGATGGAAATGGGGAAGCAATCCATCAATTATAAAATCTATTCTCAGTTGGTTATGGAACCATTGACTTATACACCAAAATAGTCATGAGTTCTATCCTATCTTTCCATTGCTTGGTCCTTTCTTGGCCAACCAAAGAATAACGCAAGGAGATATCTCAAGTAATGGAGACTGAAGGCTTTCCTGGTTGCATTGGGTTTGTTGACGGAACCACAATCCCCTTGAGTCAAAAACCCAATCTTGATGGCAACCACTATTTTGATTGGGAAAAAAAGGCAATTCATTCATTTCTTTTCCAACAACTTTGATAACAACTTTTATAAAACACTGACCAAATATGTTTTATATTTCTTTTTAGATACTCCTTGGCACTAAAACTTGTTTGTGATAACAACAAGAAGTTCATATCACTCCATGCTGGCCTTCTGGGTTCTTGTCATGATTCATATGTTTTCAATTGGATGCAGATTTCCCCAAAACCAGAGAACTACTTTGACCAAGATCAATACCTTCTGGCCAATTCAGCTTATGCCAGTGGGAAATATGTGGTTCCAGTATACCGGAATGTTTTGTCCAACAATCAAGGAAAAACAAATTTCAAATATCATCTTTCCCCATCACAAGTTTGGATTGAGTATGCCATAGGAATATTAAAAGGAAGATGGGCCAGCTTAAGGGAAATGCAAAACCAGCTTCAAAACCCCGAATACATGAATTTCCTTATCAACTGGATTATAACTTGTGTAATCCTTCACAATCTTTTGGCTGACATCAAAGATGAATGGGACAAAATATTTGAAGATGATATTCCTGATCTGCCTCAAGTCATCCCTGTCTCATCTTGTCCCTCATCTTCTTCTATGAGAGAAAGGATTCTTCCTCTCACACTTGCTTGCTTTGATGATTAATGTTTGATTTTGAATTAGGTAAAAAATCCCTTCACCAATTTTTTTTGGTTTTGGTTGTTCACCCAAGATTCCTAGGCTGATTTGGTTTTTTTTTCTCATTTGGTGGGGTGACTTAGGCAAAACAGACTCAAAAATTCTAAACCCCCCACCTCACCTCAAAAAGCCACCTGTCAAACCACCCACCTCACCCCACCAAACCACTGGGTGGTTCACTCCTTCCTCCTCCTCACCAACAACCTCCACCTCACCCTCCACCTCCCCTCCTCCTTTGGTTAGAACCCCTGGTAAGCTTCCCCCTCTCCTCATCCTCCCCATCATACAATGCTCATCCTTTGATTCATCCACCTCCATCCCCCTTCAGGCCCCCCCACCACCTTGGTTGATTCCCCAGGTAAGCTCCCCCCTCCCCCCTCCTCATTCCCCTTTTCCCTCCCTCTCACCCTTTCTCACTCTCCCACTCACTCACCAACACCCCCCCTCTCCCCCCTCCCATCTTGTTTGGCTTTCCGGCCCCACCCCCCCTTGCTCCAATCCCTCCCCCCCTCCTCGCTTGGCTCACCTGCCCCACCCTCCCCCTCAGTCTTGCTTGGCTTGCCGGCCCCGGACCCCCTTGCTCTTGCTCTGGTCCTCCCCCCCCTCCTTGCTTGGAACCCCCTCACTCTTGCTCCAGTCAGAACCCCCCTCCTTGATCAGCTTTCCGGCCCCGCCCTCCCCCTTGGTCTTGCTTGGCTTGCAGGCCCTGCCACCCCTTGCTCTTGCTCTGGTCCACCCCCCCCCTGCTCTTGCTCCGGTCTGCACCCCCCCCTCCTTGCTTGGCTTGCCGCCCCTGCCCTCCCCTCCTTGCTTGGCTTGCCGCCCCTGCCCCCCCCTCCTTGCTTGGCTTGCCGCCCCTGCCCCCCCCTCCTTGCTTGGCTTGCCGCCCCTGCCCCCCCCTCCTTGCTTGTCTCACCGCCCCTGCCCCCCCTCCTTGCTTGGCTTACCCCCCTACACCCCCCTTTGTCTCCATTGGCTTTCTGGCCCCGCCCCCCCTTGCTCTGGTCCGCCCACCCCCACCTTGCTTGGCTCACCGCCCCCACCCCCCCTCACTCCGGTCCACCCCCCCTGCCTGCTCAGCTTGCCACCCCCGCCCCCCCCCCTTGGTCTTCCTCCGCTTGCCGGCCCCGCCCCCTGCCTTGCTCTCATCTGCCCCCCCCCTTGATCCCCTGCAAGTCACCCCCCTCCCTCGCCTCACCACCAGGCGCCATCCCCCCTGGCCCACCTAGCTCTTCCCAAAGCCCAACCCAAGGCCCGCCCCAAAGCCCAGCCTGATTTCCTTGCACCCCAGTATTTTTTTTTTTTTTTTTTTTGGTGATGACATGACCCTTTTTTTTTTTTTTTTGGTGATGACGTGAACAGTTTATTTTTTTTGGTAATAAGCCTGGCCCAATTATTTCATGCCCACACCTACTAATTTTTTATTTTTTTATGGTGATCATGTGACTGACATGGTTTTTTTATTTTTAACCCTTATTTGACCCCTTTTCCTTCAATCCTGTCCCTTCTCCCACTGCACTCCAAATTTTATACTCCAATTTGAATCCCTTCGTGATCCTCACCCCAAGCAGAGAATTTTCCTGGGAGGGAACAAGATGGAAGGAGATGAGGTGAAAAAAATAAAGAGAGGTGGCAAGCAGAGGGCTTTGAAGCAAAAGAGAGATCAAAGATATTTCTGATGCCCTCATTTGGAACTTGCAGAGGGGGGCATCAATGAAAAGGTTGTATGGTCAGGACGGAAACTACAAACTTTGGATCTGTATCCTTCCATCACTGCCAAAAAGAAAAAGAACAATCAAAAACCCTCACCTGCTGAGTTCAAACATGCCAAGCAGACAATCAATCAATCACATTTCTTCAGCCATGGAAAAGTAATTGTTCTCAATAAATCTGATCACAACAGTCTTGTTGAAATAATTGAATTCTTCCCATTGGAGAAACTTCCTTACCAAGAAAAGAAGGAAATCAACTTCGTGACACCTTTCCTTCACCAGTCAAAAAAATTTTCAACATTGTTGGTCCCTCAAGATCTTGGGGTGGAAAAATGTGAGAAATTGGATGGAAAAAATTGATGGACCCGTTTGAGTTATTTGGAAGCTATGTGAATAAATCATCTTTTCAATTACCCCCTCAAGAGTATGCTTTTCTCAATCTTAAGGCAGACAAAGTCTATCAACTTTTAGGACAAATGTTTTGCATTTTTGTCAGACTTCACTTGGAATCAAACGGTGAAATAATGAAGGTAAATGGCATCCCCTCCTTCTCATTGCTCAAATTTGGTTCTTGGCCTACTCCCTTTTACTGATCTCTACATGTCACTTTCACATCCAACTCTTTTTAAAATTCACCTCACATTGACAAAGGTGAAATATCTGATTACTCCTTTTTAATTGCAGTTCAAACCTGGAAATCAAATGGAAAACTTATCAAAAACACAGAGAAATATCAAGTATCTGATGGCCAATTCATTTTTCCTGACCTGGTCTTTGGAATTGACTTCAAGCAAAAAGGTGTGATCAAAATGGTTTGGGCAGCCAATAAGTACAAGCACTGTACTTTTCCTGCTGTGGAGACTGCCACTCATACAAGAATGGCAATGTCAATGCAAATCAACAAAACAACTTGAAACACTTGCAGGGACTTGGGGAGTGGGAAAATATACTCCAGGAAAAAATATAAATAAAAAGAAAAAATATTTTTTTATTAGTGGGGTTAAAAATAGTCTTAAGCATTGCTGTAATCAAAAATGATTTTTTTTTCTGTTCAAGTTTTTCATCAAAGAGAATATATTTAGAAGCCCAGCATTTGAGTAATCTGCTTTAATTCATCTACTGTTCTACTGCTACAAATTTCTGCCACAGCCATTGACCACTTATCCTTTTTTTCTGTTGCAATTCATTCCCTCTCCATTTCCAGTTGTGCTTGCTGTTGATCCTTCTCCTTTTCCTCTTTTTGAAATTCTAGCTCAGCCTGTTTCAACTTCCACTCAGCATCCCATTTTTATTGATGAGCCAAACTCTTGGCTTTCTGCTTTTGAAAATTGATAGCCAGTTGATGATCCCACTTCTCATTTTCAAAATAAAGTTTCTCAGATTCAATTTGCAATTTCACTGTTTTTCAGAGGGGAATAGGAATGAGCTTTATTTTGAAAGCAAGGAGAATCCAATGGGCTTACGTGAATCTTGATTCTACATGATCTCCTCAAAGCCCAAAAAAATTTAAAGTGTTTCTACTTTTTTGAATGCTATTGGGGTTGATGTTGATGGAATTGGAGGCCTTTTTCTTTCCCTTTGCAGAGGAGGTTTGTGTGGGACATCATTGCTCTCATTTGAAGGGGATGTGGGAGGCCCCATTGGCTTGAGTTTTTGGACATTCAGGAATGGATGAGCCTGTTTCTTTTGAATCTAAATCAGTCAGGATTAACCAGACATAAGAGAAAAGAAATTTGTTCCTTACTTGAGCAGATGTTGATGGCAATGGTGATACGGGAATGACATCCTCCTCATTGGCCGAGTTCTCCAGTTCTTCCACCCCAGGAAGAGAGAAATAAAAAGAATTAAGTGAGGGGTCCAAGGTTGGGTTTGACTCATCAATCAGTGAGGAAGTAGATGTGCTTGGAGCTGATTGTGTTTGAATATCCTCCTTGGCATTGGATGGGGGCCACTCAAAGGCAAAGTTTTCATCAAGGTCCTCATTGCTAGCCTGAGCTTCCCCAGCCAAGTCCTTCAACTGAATCAGATTGTTGGGTGTCAAAAGCAGCTAGAGGGTTGATTTTGGCCTTCTTTCCAAAGATTTCATCCATTTTAATATAAAAAGGACTAATGGAGTCCAACTTATCAACCACCAAGTCAATTCCCTTTGCTTTATTGGAGTCGGTGATACCAAAGCCAGTGGAGATTGAAATGGAGTGGGCCTTTTTGCACTTGGCTTGATAATTCTTGAATTGCTCCCTCATCTGTTTGGATGAAAGATACAGCCTACCTTTTGTTTAATTCTTGAGTTCATTGGCCATCAGTTGACCTTAGAGAATTGAGGTTGGCCAACATGTGTTTTATTGTTGGATCCAAAGCAAGCATTGTAGTTGGACTCAATTTTGATCCAGTTTACCAGGATGATGTGATCAGCTCTCTTGAGCTGACTTGAGCCTTTGGAAGCTGATGGGGGAGGATTGTTGTATTTTGATTTCCTGGGGGATTTTTGCTTTGGTCTATTGTATTTTTTAGTGGTCTTGCGGGGGGAGGATTTCTGAGGGGCCATTATGAGAGTGATGAAGAAAAGAGGATAGGAAGAGATGGGAGTGATGAAGTGACAGGAGGGATAAAGAAATGAGAGTTAGGATGTGATGAAAGCAATCAAGCAATGAGGGTGAGGGAGTGATGAGGATAGTGATACAATGAGAGTTAGCTGGATGTGAGTAAAGTGATAAAGGGATGAGAGTGATGAAGTGATGAGGATAGTGATGCAATGAGATTTATCTGGATGTGATGAAAGCGATAAAGTTATGAGAGTGATGAAGTGATGAGGACAGTGATGGAGAGATGAAGAGCAATGAATCAAATTTTGTTCCAATGGGGTTGGAGGTAGAATTTTTCCATGGTCAGAGTTTGAAAACCAGGGGTGTATGAAGCGGACCGGGGGTGGAAGCCTTTATATACTTTACTTGAAAAAACCCACTTATTTCCAGGTAACTCTGACACGTCTGATGTGAAATAATTGGGTTTTTTTTGATGTTTAATGGCAGGTTTTCTTAACTGTGATACACCCTATTTTGAGTGTAATCTGAATACCTTTTCACCAAAAAAAGAAAAATAAAAAAATTCTACATATAACATTGTGTTTTTGATAAAAATTTGAAAGCACAAAATTTCTTTTTTTTTAAATATTTTAGTGTAATTGATTTTCACCCAATTTTAATCTCTGGGTTTCAGGGAAGACTGAAAAAAAGCTTGGTTTGAAACCCAGAGATTAAATTTCAGAAAAATTTTATTAAAAAAAATCCAAAAAGAAAAAAAATTTCCTGGTCCAAGATTTCTTAAAAAAATATTTAATGCTGAGAATTCAAATATTTTGAAATATTCAAAAAAGAAAATATCATTTGGTACATAAATCATTATAAATAAATTTCTTTTTGAAATATTTCAACATATTTGAGTTCTAATTTTGAAACATATATATTAGGGTGTATCAGAGTTAAAATTTTCAAAAAACTAAATGGCTGATTTCAGGCTTATCCATTTTTTTTTCAAATTTTATTTTTTTCAGTTAAAACCATTTATTCATTTTTTTTTGATAAAAAAATATTTTTTGAAAAATTGATATTTTTCCTGAGATAAGCTATCCAAATTTTTCAAAATTTTAACTCTGATACTCCCTATTTAGTATTTTTATATTATTTTTTGTTCTTGTTAAAAAGGTGTTTACATTCCATTAAAAATCTTGGTTTTTGTTCAAAGAAGTATGATTTATTTATTTCTTATAATTATTTCTGTACTGGTTGATTTTTTTTGAATATTTTAACATATTTGAATCCCCAGAATGACAGGTATATTTGGCATTTTTTTTATGTTTTTTACAAAGGTATTTACATTTCATTTCATATATCTCACTTTTTTCAAGGAAATTGATGTTTTGTCATTTTTATTATTCTTCCTTAAATGGATGAATTTGTTTTTAAAATCTGATTCAGATTTGAATTACTTGCAAAAGAATTTATACTTGTTGCATATTTAAATACAAAATTTCCTGGATTGGTCTCCATATTTGAATTATCCAAAAGTTTCACCACGGACAGACCCCATAGGGGGGTCTGAAGGCCTTATTTTATCTCCCCAGGGACTCAAATAATGTTTAAAGGCTTTTGGAAGGCCAAAATGCCATAAAATTGTGTTTTCTTCCACCACAGGCACCCCTTTAAACCTTAAGAAGGATTCACATCTTCATGGGGTGGGAAGGAAAACCACAAGGCTTCAATATAGCAAATAAATTTCTAAAATTTCACCAACAGGCCTCACTGGCATCATAGTACTTTTATTTTCTAAAATGAAGCCTTTGGGCATCATTGGTGTGATTTTGGTAGCTTTTTTGGTGTGATTATAGCCTGGGCCCTAAAACAATTACTGAATCCACATCCTATTGTGAAAAAGGTGTGATTTTAGCAATTTTGTTTTCTAAAATCATGCCAAAAGGCGCCATTTGCATGATAATTGTAAAACAATACTATGTTCATGCCAACTGGCCTCCTTCACCACCCCAGAAAGGTGTGTAAAATAAAATATATGGCAATTTGAAAAAAGACATGATTTCAGACATTTAAGGTTTTGCCCAAATTTTTAAGGTTTACAGGATTTCCTGGGTTAGGAGAATGCACCATTTGATGGCTTTTTTGCTCCCAAAGTCCTTTAAAAATTAATTGAGACCCTGGGAGGCTAAATTAAGGGTTTTAGACCCCCTGTGGGATCTGTATGGGGTAGAATTCTATGATGAATTCAAATATGGAAACCAATTTATTTGATTAAAGATGTAAAAATGCAATAGAAATCAATTTTTTGAAAGGAATTCAAATCTGAGCTCAAAGTTGAAAAAAAAGAAACTTCATCCAATATGAGAAAAATAAGAAAAATGATAAAAATTCATTTTTTTGCACAAAATGGAATATTTCCAGTGGAGTTTAAATAAATTTGCACCAAAAATAAAAAACATAAAAAAATTCTAAAACTAAATATTCAACTTTGATAATTAAAATATGAAAAAGAAAATATCATCCAGTACATAAATCATATTAAGAAAATATAAAAAAACAGATTTCATTGGCAAAAATTCAAGATGTCTCATTGAATGTGTATACCTGTGTATCAAAAATCAAAAAAAAAAAAATCAAAAAATAAAACATATGTTTGATTGATTTTCTCATGGGTGCAATACTTTAAATCATGGAATTTTATGTCTGCACGCCAATGCTATTACAGGGACAAATACTTTATTTGACAGTTGTTTCAAGAGGGTTGTTTCAGGAATTGGTTTATTTATAATTTTTAAGCCCCATTCCTGTATCTGTGCTTCATGCACCCTTAAAATAAATATTTACTAATTTTTGAGGCATTATAACCACTCCAAAAATGTAATCAAAAAATTAAAAAATACAAAAGAATCAATTTTTCACTGAAGTTTTGGATGTTTATTTTTGAATTTTTAATTGAATTTAATTTTTTATTTCAGATCTGAAATATTTAAAAAACAATCAAACATCTTTCTTCAATTTTTTTAATATTTCTTGGATTTATTCATTAAAAAAATCAAAAAAATCAAGAGAACCAAATTTGTCATTGGACTTTTGCATCCTTTTATTTGTCTTTTTAATTCATTTTTTTTGTGAGATTCAAGCTTCCAAAAATTTTTTAAAAAAATCAAAGAGATTTATGATACTTTTTGAATCTATCCTTTTACCTTAAGAAATTCATTCAAAAAATCAAAACAATTAAAAACCTCAAATTTATCAACCACACGTTTGGATCCTTTTCTTTGCCTTTTTAATTAATTTTTAATGATGATTAAAGCTCTGAGAAATTTAGAAAAATAAAAAAAGATATTCATAAAATATATTCAAGACTTTTGGATGAATACTGGGCCTCAAACAATTGAATAAGACGTAAAAACACTTCAAATTAACACATCCATTGCATTTTTTTTTTACATCTGGCATCAAAATTTCCACCAATTCTTTTTGAAAAAACTTCAGAATGGAATCCAAATATTCAAATTAAAATTATTCTGACTGCTTTTCAAATGTTTTATCTCTCAAATTATCTAACACAATGAAAATAATCCAAAAGAAAAGGGATTTTCTGTTGTTATTTATCCTTTTTTGATTTTTTTCCTGAAATAAATTGTGATTTCCTGGAATATTTGAAGCTGCATATTTGAAATAATTCCCTGAAGCTTTCCAAAAATTATTTTTTGATAATTTTTGAGGCACTCTTTGTGTCTCAAAAACCAAACCAAAAAAGCATTAAATTAAACCCCTTTTGGGTTCTGTCCCCCTTATTTGAGCCCTTTGGCATGCATAAATTCAATATGAATCAAAAATTTTTCATGGGACCTCCAAAAATCTTGGAGCACTCCAATAATCTTATAAACCATCACCTTGACCTCTTCCACCCACCCATCACCCCCCACCACACCCCCTATCACCACACAACCCCACTGCCATACCACACCACACCACACCACACCACACCACACCACACCACACCACACCACACCACACCACACCACACCACACCACACCACACCACACCACACCACACCACACCACACCACACCACACCACACCACACCACACCACACCACACCACACCACACCACACCACACCACACCACACCACACCACACCACACCACACCACACCACACCATACCATGCCACACCACACCACACCACACCACACCACACCACACCACACCAAACCACACCACACCACACCACACCACACCACACCACACCACACCACACCACACCACACCACACCACACCACACCACACCACACCACACCACACCACACCACACCACACCACACCACACCACACCACACCACACCACACCACACCACACCACACCACACCACACCACACCACACCACACCACACCAAACCAAACCACACCACACCAAACCAAACCACACCACACCAAACCACACTACAACACACCACACCACACCACATCACACCATACCACACCACACCACACCACACCACACCACACCACACCACACCACACCACACCACACCACACCACACCACACCACACCACACCACACCACACCACACCACACCACACCACACCACACCAAACCAAACCACACCACACCAAACCACACCACACCACACCAAATCACACTACAACACACCACACCACCCCACACCACAAACCACTGATTATCCAACACCAATCCTCAATAAAAAAAACTCAACACTCCAAAAATACCTTTACAAAAAAATCTTTTCCCTCTTATATCAACTCTCTGAATACCTTTTTTCACTAAATTTCTCCTCAATTTCATTCTGAAAAATTAAGTCCTATCTTCAATTCATTTCCTGAAAATTAAATATCTTTTCACAATGGCTCAAGAAAACATCCACCCACTTTTTAGAACTGCTTCACCAGTCCCACCCTCCATTATCTCATATAATAAAGCTAGTTATTCAACTCCTCTTGATCCTTCCTCATCTAATCACACTCCTAATTCCAACCTTTTGGGCGCTCCTTGTGAGCTATCATATAATCAAAAGGACAAGCTGGTTGAGGCTATCAAATCATGGGAAAAGTCACATGGATATGCCATATCTGCCAGAGTATCAAATTGCAAGAAAAATATATACACCTATCAATGTGATAAATCTGGTGAATATAAACCAGAAAATATAAAACAAAATTTAAAAAATCAAGAAAGACCAATTTTGCATTAAGATTATCTGGAAATTCTTCCAAAAGATTGTTTTTCTGGCTGGTAAAGGTTATATGCCCAGACCACAAATACCCACCTTCCAATGATCCTTCCACTCATCCTGTCCACAGAAAAATTCAAGGAAAGCAAAAGGAGATGGCTGAAAGTTTAACCAAAGTTGGATTACCCCCCTTAAATATTGGGTGATTGTAAATTCACAACTCCAGTCGTGTGGGAGTTGTGTAGGGCCCTACACGGCTCAAATGAGCCATGGGGGCCATTCAAAACATGTGCAACCCCCGGGGGGTTGTATAGGAGCCGTTTACCCCCAAAACATGGCAATTTCAAGCCTTGTACCCCTGTACACGGCTCAAAACTGCCGTTTTTGGGGATGCGCAACCCCCTGCAAGTTGTGCCAGAATTTTGGGCACCCCCTGGACCACACTTGGGTTCCTTCAACCCAAATTTGGGATCAAACATAATTTGTGGGACTGTTGTTCCACACCTAGTGATTCCAAAGTGACTTGAAAGTGAAACTAAAGTGAAAGTAAAGTGAAAATTGAAATCATATACAAATCTGCAAACAATTCTTTCTCAACTCAAAAGTGAGCAAACTTTGTTTGTTTGATTGAAATTTGGATTGAATACTGAAGTATACCATTGCATTTTTTTGCATGGGAACAGTGGTAAGCCCTCCTTCTTCTGTCATGGCTGCCTGGAATTTCTACATAAATAGTGCCATCAACAGAGCTTTGGAAAAAGAAAAAAGGATTCCTTTAATGATACATTGGAAACCCCAATTGCATCCTCATCAAGGGTGACAATTGAGGAACAAAATGTTTCACAGTGGGATTTGACCTCTGGTTGTGAGTAAAATTTTATTTTACTGAGGCATTTGCTGGATTTAATTTGATTGAAACTAATGGGTGCATGTAACTGAAACTATGACTTAACCAAAGAATGTTTACTAGATCCACTTGACCCACCTCCTGTGGGAACTTTTCCTACTAGGGAAGAGGCCCAAAATATTGTCAAACATGGACTATGAAGCATGCTTAAGCTCTGACTGTTTTAAACTCAAAGAAAGATAAATATGTGGATTTGGCCTGTGATTGCCATGGTTCCTATTCAGGACAACTTTTTACCAAACGGTCTAGAAAAAATCACACAAGGAAGGTTGGGTGAAAGTTTTTAATCCATGCAAGTTGTACAAAGGCAGACCCCTTGTGGCAAATCTCCTAAAAAGAAACCCAACATCACCATCAACCATCTGAAAGTCCCTCTGTGCATCCTCAACTGAGGATAATCTCAGGGCTGGCCTTAGACAATCTAATACAAGTCATGAATGATGGGATCAATATGTTACAACTTAAGATAAAATTTAGCAATATTGATGGCAGCAATTATGTTGATGACCAAACAATCTATAACACTAAGCAGAAGGTAACGCTTGCAGAACTAAAGGGGAAAGGTCTTCTGGAGGTACTCTATGAACATCTTGAAGAAAAATTTTGGATTCCCCAGTCAAAGTTCAGTGGAGACAGTCACTTGGAGGCCCTGTACTTAGCACATCCTGAGGCAGTAAAGCCTTCAAAACAATTCCATCATATTGCTATTTTGGATTGTACTTATAAGACAAATAAGTACAAAAAACCTCTATTGAATGTTTTAGGAATGACAGACAATGGGAAAAATTTCACAAAAGCTCTTGTTTTCATAACAAAAGAAATGTTTGAGTTCTACAATTGGTCTTTAAATGTATTGAAGGAGTTGGCTTATGATCCTGATAGACTTCCAAAAGTCTTTGTGACGGACAGTGAAAAAGCTCTGATTTGTGCAATTGAATCTAGTTTCCCAGAGTCATCAAGACAATGTTGCACTTGGAACTTGTCTAAAAACATACAAGCAAACTGTAAAGGGCACTTTTTTAATGATGTTTAAGGATGGAAAAGCTTTATGACTCTATGGGAAAATTATGGGGCCTCAAAGACCAAGGAGGAGCTGGAGGTAAATGATGCGGAACTCAGAGTAAGTCCAAATCACTGCATCTTATTCCTCCTAGTTTTGAGTCCTGACCTTTTGACTTGTATAGTTTTTCTTGAAAGACTATGAGGATGTAATCAAGGATATGTAAAATAACATTTTCCCTATAGAAGAGATGTTTGTAACAATGTGTACTTGTATAAACCCAGATTTTGGAAACAAAAAAACTTCTTGGGTTGAAGGGGCCCATGCCAATCTCAAACAATTCCTTGAAAAATCTTTGGGGAACAAGTTGGATGTTTGGAAAAAACTTGAAGGAAAATTTGTGAATCAAATTAAATTGGTTCATGCATCACTACACAACTCTTGAATTAAGTTGGGGACAGTTCTCCCACCCAAACTGTTAACATTGGGATACAAATTGTCTTTAGAGGCAATTCAGCTTATTAGGGAACAATTAAAGAAGTTCAAACGTGATCATGATGGTGAAGTTTGCACCAAGGCATACTCCAAGACCATGGGTTTTCCCTGTTCCCACCAAATAGGTGACCATCTAGCATTCAGAGGATCCATGGTACCCAAAGATGTTCATCCTCAGTAGAGTTTGGACTATCACCCTTTCAGTTCTAGTTCTGTAAGTGGGCTTAAGTTGGATTGTTCAAATCACTATGTGATTGATGAATTTTGATTAATGCTTTTTGATTAATTATTTCTAATTCACTAATGGTGGATCCTTTTGAATTTTTGAAGTGCAGGGTGGAAAAAATTCTGAGAATTCATCAGTTAGGTGAAAAAGTGAATGCAATGATATTGGAATCTCCAGATCAGGAGAAAGACAGCCTATTGAAGTATATCATTTGAAAGATCACAAAATATTGATTGAAGCAAAGACTTGAACCTAAAGTCTTACAATCAAGTAGGGGCCAACCAAAATTGACAGATACGTGGAGAGAACCATCTTGGTTTGAGCATGTTGAAAAACAACTCAAGAGGTAAAATAGGACTGGAAGGGTGCCAAATAAGAAAAGAAGAAAGATTGTAAGTCTTTTCTTTTGGAAAATTTTCATTTTTTTGGTTTAATGAACTTTGAAGTTGGCAGGATAAGGATCTGAATTCCATAGTTCAGAGGAAGAGACTGAAAGTGAATTGGGATCACTTAATTTGGAATCGGAATTCTCTTCAGAGGAAGACTCCGTGCAGAAAATATCAACCAGAAGCTCATCTTTGGTGAGTATTAATTTCATTTATGTGATTAAAGAAATGAATACTAAGTTAGTTTTGATGATAGGAACCAAATGTAAAATACCTCAATCAAATACCCAAGAAACTCCATAAGTTCTTGGGTGAGGTTTGGAATCCAATTGGAGATGGGAATTGCGGACTTAGAGTCATTTTTAAATCTCTTGGTTACAATGAACATGGATGGTTTAAAGTGAGAAAGGAAATGATTGAAACATTAGAGAAACATAAAGCATGCTAAATTAAGATGATTGGTGGTGCAAAAAAGGTAAAAAAGATTAAACAAAGTCCTGATTTTGAAGACATCAATCAAAAGATTCCCTCTTCAAAATAGTTGGCTAAACTAGATATGGGGAAAATATTAGCAGACATATAGGCCAGACCTATATGTTTCATTTCATTGGATTCATGTTGTTCTTATACTCCAATGAATAATGGTGTTACAGATCAATCATACCCTATCTATATTTCCTTTTTAAACAATAACCACTTGGTTCTATTGGTACTTGAGGGAGAAATGATTCCAATCACGCCCATTGTAGCAAAACCCCGTTCCTTGATTTCTAAAAAAGCCCCTGGTTGGGTTGATCATATCAAAGATCAACTTCAACTGTATTCTAGATTATAGAGATTATAGACTTTGAATTAATTTCATCATTTGGTTTCATATAAATACAAATTCTAATTCAGCTAACAAGTTCTATTAATATAAAGGTTTATCACATTTTGAACATCATTATGTTGAGTGTTTTGAGTTTAAATCATTATATTGAGTGTTTTGAATGAGATTTTAATGGTAAGTCAGTTCAACTTGTGTTGGGCTGATTCCATCACAAGCTTGAATTATTTTAAGCTTGGCATGGGATCAGCTTAACACAAGTTGAACTAGCTTTTTTTTTGGTGTTTTTACTTTAGGGCTTGTCAAGTTACTTGTCTTTTTTTTGGTGTTTTGAATTTAGGGCTACTCCAGTTACTTGTCTTTTTTTTGGTGTTTTTACTTTAGGGCTTTTCAAGTTACTTGTCTTTTTTTTGTTTTTTTTTTTTTTAGTTTAGGGCTAGTCCAGTTACTTGTGTTTTTTTGGGTCTTTTTACTTTGGGGCTAGTCCATTGGATAGTACCAGTTTTTTGTTTTTATTTATTTATTTATTTATTTTTTAACCAAAAAATGAACATTTTTTGATTTTTTGGTTGATTTCTGTTTTTGTGGAAGGTTTATTTAGTTTATGGGTTATGTTAGTACCTTTTCATTTCATTTTTTTTGTCTCACCACGGTCTGGTGGCGTGTGGGATTCCACACAACTACATTTGAGCTGTGTGGAGTTCTACAAGGCTCGAATGTAGTCGTGCGGCATCCCACACAAGCCCAGACCATGGTGTGTGGGGCCAGACAGCTTCCACACAACTACATTCAAGCCGTGTGGAGTTCCACATGGCTTGAATGTAGTCGTGCGGCATCCCACGCAAGCCCAGACCGTAGTGTGTGGGCTGCGTGGTTCTTTGAGACGTGTGGCACGTGGCACAGCTTGAATGTGGTTGTGTGGCATGCCACACAGCTCATTTTGAGTTGTATCCATGGCTCAATGAGCCATGAATTTGACATTACCCATACAAAAAATCAAATAAAATAAAATATAAAATATAAAATATAAAATATAAAATATATATAAAAAATATATTAAGTATATAAAATATAAAAAATATAAAAAATATAAAAAATATAAAAAATATAAAAAATATAAAAAATATAAAAAATATGAAAAATATAAAAAATATAAAAAATATAAAAAATATATAAAATATATAAAATATATAAAATATAAAAAATATAAAAAATATAAAAAATATAAAAAATATAACAAAAATATAACAAAAATATAAAAAATATAAAAAATATAAAAAATATAAAAAATATAAAAAATATAAAAAATATAAAAAATATAAAAAATATAAAAAATATAAAAAATATAAAAAATATAAAAAATAAAAAAAATATAAAAAATATAAAAAATATAAAAAATATAAAAAATATAAAAAATATAAAAAATATAAAAAATATAAAAAATATAAAAAATATAAAAAATATAAAAAATATATAAAATATATAAAATATATAAAATATATAAAATATATAAAATATATAAAATATATAAAATATATAAAATGCTCACCCAAAAGTTTCTGCGCCATCCTAGATTCTCCAAGACCTCTATTGATCCTTCATGACCTCTTTGAATGAGTACTCTTTCTTTTTGTCCTCAACTCTTCACTCTTAATCTTTTCTTTCTCAATATCATGCTTCCATTCCCGATCTTCCTTCTCAACTCACTATGACCTACCTCATCAAAGATTCTGTCTGGTAAGACTGTTTGCCATATCTTTCAACAACTGCAATCTCCACTCTCACTACTTATGTCGACTCATTTTCTTTTCAAGATCTGAACCTGTCTACTCTTTTGACCAATTGAACTTCACCTCCGCTCAAGCTCTCACCAATATTCTCTCAGATCAACATGCTAAGAATCTTTCAACTTGATGTCTGTTTCTCATCACTCTTCTTCTTGTCTTCTTTCTTTCTTAGACCATTTTCCACTTCTCAACTGATTCTTGTGTCTCTCAGCCCTCTTTATGTCTTTTCTTCTATTTTAATCTCTCAGAAATCCAATACGGTTAAAAGCCAAAGAACAAATCCAAAAAACCTAACCAAACCAATGGAGGGATCAAGTAACAACGGCTTTTGCCAAATCATACTTAAAGCCGCCCTCAAAGCTGTGCCAATACTCTCCAAAGAGAATTACTTGATTTGGAAAGACAAGATGTCCATCCTACTAGAACTCAAGGGCATGAAGGAAGCCCTGGAAAACAATTCAAAAATTCTTAGCCCTATAGACGATATGGAAATTTGAGTTATTCTTTTATCAAGAATTGATTCAATTACCCACAACAACGTAGTCAACTCCTCAAACATAAACTCTTCAAAGCTTCTCTGGCGAACTATAAAAGAAAGATTTGCATCGTCTCAAACTGCCAACCGCGCTTGTGTATTCAACAAAATTCCTCTATCAGCAATTCAAATTGGACTCCATCAAATCTTTCATCACCAATTCCAAAACCTCAATGAAAAAGATGGTCAATGTGGGAATCGACTTACTGGACAATATTCTTGCCTATCATCTCCTATTCAAATTTCCACCCTCTCTTCATTCCCTCAGACAGCAAATTATGCATTTGGATAAGAGTGTTACGGTGGACTTAGTTCTAAATCACCTCACGCAACTTGACAATGAATCCCAGGCCAAGTCTAAAGATGTCCAAATTTCAAGTACTGCACTAATCACTTCCAATAATCAAAAAAACCCATCCCAAGAGAATTTTGTTGCACCCACGGATTCCACAACCCTCTCTCTCCAGATAATACTGAAGATAAATGCTGGCACAAGCACAAGCATCTTGCACCCGCGTGGTGGAAAGAAGCTCAGGATAATTGGAAAGCTCAATCTAACTCAAATCTGAAGAATAAAGAGGTTGCTCACTATCACGCTCTGCTCACAGCTTGGATTGAAGAGGCTAATCCCAATAATTGTATTATCCTTGACTCCGGCGCATTGTGCCACATGTTTAATTCTCCGGATTTCTTCATTTCCCTTACTAATAGTCCTGGAGACAAATCAATTAACACCGGCAAAGAAGGAGCTCAATTGCCTATCAAAGGAAGAGGAGATGTCCAACTGAAATGGAAAAACTCTGATTTCGTTCTCTCCAATTGTTTCTTTGTTCCCAATTTAGTGGTAAACTTAATAAGCCCCGGTGAACTAATTACGTCAAAAGAATGCTATCTTTCCTCTGCGCGAAATTAATTCTTTCTTTTTAACAAATCAGCTCACCTTGCTTTCTCTGGTTTCATTCAAGGAAATCTGTTTGTGCTAAATCAACCCTCAAGTATAGGCCATAACTTAAAGTTCTGCTATTTAACCAAGAAGGAATAAGCAAATGATCAAATCAAGTTTCTTCACCAAGCATTTGGACATGCTAACTCTGTCCGTCTCAAAAATCTGTTTCCCAAACTCTGTTCCAATCTTCTCTCTAATTTCCAATGTGAAGACTGCGTCTTCTCCAAATTAACCAAATCTTTATTCAAAAACACGTCAACTCCTTCTTCTAAACCATTTCAAAAACTTCACATTGATCTAATTGGCCCAATCAACCCACCAGCTAGAAACAATATGAAATATATCATGACAGTTGTGGACAACTTTTCTGGTTATATTTCCGCTATTCCGCTTCAACACAAGTCAAACGCCTGTCAACAACTGATAATAATGCTTAACTTCGAGAAACAGAAGAGAGGTTGTTTTCCTGCCACCATCTGCACAGATGGTGGAGGAGAATTTACCTTGTCTGAACTTAAAGATTTCTTCCTTTCCAATTCTATTCAACATCTCGTCTCCAAACCATATCATCACAAACACAATGGGAAAGTAGAAAGAGCTAATTGCACTCTTACTGAATCAATTAGAGCCATTCTTTGCATCTCAGGTCTTACAATCAATCTGTGGGCCAGAATGGCAAAAGCTGCTTGCTTAGCTCTCAACCAAATTCCAAAGAATCCTTCCTCTCTCTCTCCTTATCAACTCTTCACTAACAAAGTGCTTCCTCAAACGTATTTTCATCCAATTGGCTCCAAAGTCGCTTACCTTGACACCAAAATCTCCCAAGGAAAAAAGTTCAAGGACCGGGGTCTTGTGGGCACCCTTGTGGGTTACAACCCTGCCTTTCTCTCTTATCAAATTCTTAAACCTGATCAATCAATTATCTCTTCCAAACATGTAAAATTCATCAAATCCAAAACCTTTTCCCAGTCATCTTGTCCAGACTCTCAATCTTCTTCTGAAGAAAATTTAAAGATTCATTTTGACAAAGATTTTCCTCTCTCAAACATCAACTCCTTCCCAATCAATTCTAACAACTCTATCAACTTGGATTCTTCTCCCAAAAACAAATCTAGTCCTGTTTCTCCTACAATTCATGAAAACTTCTCCAATTCATCCTCAGATTCCTCTCACTCTCTCTAAACCCAACTCATTCCCCAGTACTCGCTTAGAGATCAATCAATTCTGAATCCTCCTCAGTGGTTTGGATACCACCACTACTTTGTTCCCAAGATGTACAAACAGGCAAAGAAGTGCCCTGACGCTCCAAAATGGGATTTATCCATGGATTCCAAACTTGATGGAATCAAAAGACTCAAAGTTTGGGATGATTACAAAGGTCCTGAGCCCATGAACCCGTTAAACACAACATGGGTTTATTGATTGAAAGACAATTGCCATGGCAATCCTCTGATTTTTAAAAGCCGTCTCTGTGTCCAAGTTTTTGATCAAATTTACGGACTCAATTACCAAGACATGTTCTCGCCCACGGGAAAAGCGGCTCCTCTTCAAATGGCCCTTCTTTTTGGTCTCTATCACTCCCTTCCTATCACCCAACTCAATGTTAAAAGTGCTTTCTTACATGCTCCCCTCTCAGACAAAGTCATTATCAAAAGACCAAAAGGCTGCAAACGCGAAGCAAAGTTTCTCATTCTAAAAAAATCTCTTTACGGTCTCAAGAAATCACCGGAGAACTGTTTTTCCACTCTTACGTCATGGATTAGTGAGCAAGGATTTCATGAGTCTATCTCTGACCCTTGTCTCTACATTCATTCTCAAGCCAATTTGGTTCTCTTCTTTCACGTTGACAATCTTATTTTAGTGGGATCCAGAGAGAATTTTCTCTCTAATTTTCTGTCAAGATTTCCCAACTCCAGTCATCACAAGCCTAATACTATTCTAGGGATGAAGTACAAACAAACCAAAGATTCAATTCTCTTATCCCAACCAAATCATATCAAACACAGACTTGAAGAGTTAAAACTGACCAATTGCAAGCCTTCTACGATTCCACTATCCACAAATTTCAACCTCACTCCTGCCTCTGATGACAAACATGAAGAGTTCAAATCTCTTAATATTAATTATTGCTCTGCAGTTTTTCTAATGAACTACATAGCATGTCTCACTTGTCCCAACTTGAGCTTTGCAGTCTCCAGTTAAGCTTTTTTCTGCAAAAAACCAGGTATTTGACACTGGCAAGAAGTTAAGCAATGCGGGAAGTACCTCAAGTCTACAAAAAATCTTAAACTCACTCTTAGGATCTCGGATACTAACACTCAAATTAAATGCTACAGCAACGCCTCATGGGGCAACAATCTCGACACAAGACGTTCTCAATCCGGCCACTTGTCCATTCTTTTTGTTTCCCTTTTATCTTGGAGCAGCTACCGTCAACAAAACGTAACTCATTCCACTACCAAAGCCAAGCTTAATCCCTTGGTGGATTTGTTTCTCAAAACCATCTGGATGAAAAGTCTAGTTTCAGAACATTGGAAAAAGAACATCAAACCCAGCCTGCATTTTGTGGACAACAAAGGAATCAACAAAAAATTAAAAAAGTTTGGCTGCCATTTGAAAACTTGTCATATCAATATCAAGACCAAAGGCTTACGTGAGGAACTGAAATTGGGAAACTTAGTGGTTGAATTAATCTCATCCTTCAACATGAAAGCTGACAGTCTTACAAAGGCCCTTAATGCATCCTTGATTACAAAACTGATTCATTTAATTGATCCAGCTTTCACTCATCTGGCTCCAGTCATACCAGTCACGGGGGGTGTTGAATGTTAAAGAAATTCTCTCTGTCTCTCTACTTCTTTTATTCTGTTTTATTCTCTTTCTTTCTTTTTTTGCTTTCAGTCTTCTTCTATTTCTATTTCTATTTCTTTCCACTTCTTTTTCTTCTTTCTTTTCCCATCTTTCACAGTCTCTTAGATGTCACCCAACCTCTAAACTCAAGCGCGCTCCCTCTCAAACTCACTGCGCTTTCACATACATGTTATAGACTCTAAGCTCACCAAAAAGGTTCCGCGCCATCCTAGATTCTCCAAGACCTCTATTGATCCTTCATGACCTCTTTGAATGAGTACTCTTTCTTTTCGTCCTCAACTCTTCACTCTTAATCTTTTCTTTCTTGATATTATGCTTCCATTCCCGATCTTCCTTCTCAACTCACTACAACCTACCTCATCAAAGATTCTGTCTGGTAAGACTGTTTGCCATATCTTTCAACAACTGCAATCTCCACTCTCACTACTTATGTCGACTCATTTTCTTTTGAAGATCTGAACCTGTCTACTCTTTTGACCAATTGAACTTCACCTCCGCTCAAGCTCTCACCAATATTCTCTCAGATCAACGTGCTAAGAATCTTTCAACTTGATGTCTCTTTCTCATCACTCTTCTTCTTGTATTCTTTCTTTCTTAGACCCTTTTCCACTTCTCAACTGATTCTTGTGTCTCTCAGCCCTCTTTATTTCTTTTCTTCTATTTTAATCTCTCAGAAATCCAATAAAAATTAAAAATATAAAAAATGAAAAAAATAAAAAAATAAAAAAAATAGAAAAATAGAAAAATAAAAACAATAAAAAACAATAAAAAAAATAAAAAAAATAAAAAAATAAAAAAAATAAAAAAAAATAAAAAAAATAAAAAAAAATAAAAATAAAAAAAAATAAATAAAATAAATAAAAATAAATAAATAAATAAAATAAAAATAAATAAAAAAAAATAAAAAACATAAAAATAAAAAAAATAAATAAAAATAAAATAAAAATAAAAAAAAAAAAAAACCAGGCACAAAAATGATTAAAAAATATATAAAATTAATTTTTTTGAAGAAAATTAAATAATTATTATTCTATGTGAAAACCTTTTTCCCAAAGACAAAAAAAAATCAATATTCCTTTTTTATGAGATGAATTAAGACATTTGTGAAAAGTTTGACCAAAAATCAATCAAGTAAAGACATAATGACAGAAAAAATAAAATAATAATTCTCTTGAATAAAATTCAATAATTTCACTAACAGTTCAAAAACCTTCCATCAGAAAAAAACTTTTTCTTTTGACCAAACCCACCATTTTAAAAGTGGATTTCTGAAAAAAACATACCCCCTAAATGGTATATTTCAAAATGGTGGTTTTCATAAAGTGAAAGATTCCAACCATCAAAAATTCCATTTATCATTAATTCATCCATAAAATCCAGAAAAAAGACATCCACACATCAACACATCAACACATCAACACATAATCAAACAACATTCACTCAAACAATCTCACTTCTCATCATTTACCAATCCAAAAATCATGCTATGGCATCAAGCATGGCCTCCAATTCATCTAACCACCAACCCCAGAAGTGGTTTCTGTGGTCCAATTTCTCATCCTTTAAACCCCCTTCACTCTCTCTTCTTCTTTTCAATTGCATAAGTTTCCACTTTTATAATTTTAATCTGTTTCAAATACACACAATTGTTTGATCTTGATCTTAAGTATCTATTAACTTGTGTATTGCTGCTCATCATTCAGAAGCTTGAAAAAAAAAACTTCTTTCTACCAATCTGATATCATGAAACAACCTGTCTTTGAGAAAACCCCAGGTTTTCTTGGGAACATCCTCCCCCTACAAAACTTGAGGGCTGTTTAATGCTTGAGTTTGTAAATGATTGAGTTGTTGTGTGTCTGAATAATAATAGCATAGACCAAAATCTTATTTAAATGCTAAGATAAGATCAAACCCTATAGATTAGAGACCTGAATTCTGATACAAAAAAAATTAAAGAATAAGTATGCTGATGCATCATACCAATAAAAAAGTGGAATGAGTTACAGTTGTGATTTACCCCAAACAAAATGATAGAATCAACTCAAACAGCTAATGGATAAAAATTTCAGGAAGCTTGAATATTGATTGAGAGGAAGAATAAATAAGTTCCTGATGCCAGGATGAGAAAAGTTAAATGGAGTGTATGACATCAGGTCTATGAATTTATATCTTGATTTCATTTTAATTGACTATTGGGCTAAATATTGGCCTGTCCATTTAGTATGATATTTACCCGGTTTTCTCTCAAAAAATATTGTGGAGGGGTGAGGAAATGGATTGAATGAATCAAATTTAAAATTGCAATAACCAATAATTGACTTTAGAGATTCTATATCTTGATTCAACCAAGTTTCTTTACTGAGGAAATGAACTCATTCAATGTGAGCTTGCTACTATTGCAGAGCAAGCTGAAAAAGTAACAAAATAACATAAATAAATAAAAATTTTATTAAAGGAGAAATAATATCAGAAATATTATTTCAAATTCTAATTCTACATTCAAATTAAGGTAGGGTCACTGACTGACACCTACCTCAAATTCCTACTGCTTATATTGTTAAATCATTTATGAAGATTTGGAAAGAGACACGGCCTTGGGATTTTGGCCATTGTAATTTTTCACATGAAAACTCACGTATAGGTTTCACAGTGAATTTTGTAACAGAATCCAAGAATTCTGTGATTTGGTGGAGTTATGGGCAGAAATGTGATTTGTCACAATTCTCACACGCAGCCGCAGAAACCAACACATCCGCGCGCGGCTGAGCAGCAGCACTGCCACCCTGTCCGCGTACCCTGACAAGTTATGTATGCATCCCCTGGCATCTGACAATTACGCAGCTGCAGGACTACGGGCCAACAGAGTGACAGTTGGCTCAAAAACCCAGGTACCACGTAAAGGTGCTAAAACCAAGATGGGGACATACTACATATGTAATAAATGTCCCTGTGGATAGTAGATAGTCTAAAAATACATAAAATTATATGAAAATACTTAAATAAAGTTTCTATGTGTTTTTTATAAAATATAATAAAAAAATACCAAATATGTCGAAAATAAGATAACTACTATTTGTAAAATATCTTAAAATACTTTAAAGATAAAATTATGAGAAGTTCAAGACATCAGTATGTCCGTGATATACTAAAAAAACTGATTATGTAGAAATGTTACATTTATTCTCATAGCTTATATTTTTAATTAATTATTTCAAGTAAATCAACAGAATTTCGAAAATAAGGAGTAAAATCAATATCATGATTTTACTCCCATCAGCTAATACATAATGAAAACCCACCTGACTTCAGATTACCCGTAGAAATTTGTACTAAGAAAACTTCTTAACATCCTGGGAATATTTACTAAGGATAATTAATTAAATAATAATCATGTGGATAGATTAGTTTTATTCAGACGTCTAAACATCAATCAAAAGGTAGAATAATTCCCATACCCTGTGGAATTAGATGTTACCAGTGCCACAGCACCAAGAAGACATGCCAGGATACTACCGGTTACCCTACTAGCCTTAGCACCTGTCCCTTTGAGCCCCTGTATACCTCAGAAGGACCAAATTGGGACTCAGAAAAAGCTATAAATATAGAGATCTTTTGAGGATATTGATACCCACAGACCCAGTTGTATTTACATCCAGAAACCGTGCCAAGGTAATAAAATACTTATAAGAGATAAGTAAGTGATTTATGGCTTTAGTCTGATCAATAATATCTGTCCCCAAACCCTTTTTATCAATTTAAACTGCTGAAAAACCTTTTTAACCCCAGTAATAGGTTTAACCCATCAGTGCATGTCCCAAACAGGTACCCAAAGGATCCAAAAATATACCAGCAAGTCTTATAATCCTTTTTCTGTCGTGGCAGCTTGGTTACAAGGCCCTGCCATTCTACCATATATTCTATATATATATTATCTTTGGTCAATATCTCCTTTAAGAATATAAATTAAAGGTTCCAAAGTAACCAGGTATACGTGTTTTCAAAGTGAATTCCCTGAAGAGAGGTGTTAAAGATCCCCAATATTATTGTGGCCCCTCTATTAAATTATTTAACAATCAATTTATTAATATTGATTAATTATATCAAATCATAACCAAACCAATCAACCTTGCAATAGCTTTATCCAAATGTTTTATGGATTTTTGCTGCATTTATTGAATAATATATTCATTATTTATTCTATCACCTCTGGTAGCTAAAGGATAGCAAGGGTCTTGGCATTGAGAAGGCTGAAATTCAAGCTGGTCAATTTCTTCCAAATCAAAAGAATTGGGTTATTAAGAGGAAAGGAAATAAAGGAAATATTTCAAAGGAAATAAAGTAGAAGATCTGAAAAACAAAATAACATCATCTGGGAGGCCTTGATTTGAGATTTGAAGCAGATGGAGACCAAGATGGTATTATGGATTTTTATCAGGAGTACCATCATTGATTTCATAAAAAATTTAGAGAATCAACTTTATCCTCTCAGAGTTTTTATTGCAAAAACAACCAGAGGAGAGGATAAAATATGGAGGAAAAGAAATTGGGAGGCCCAGATTTGATATTTGAAGTGTATGGAAAAGAGGTGCCTATATATACTATATTTGGAACAAAAACCTTATTTACTGGGTTACTCTGAAACCCATGTTGTGAAACAAGTGGGTTTTTCAAATTTTCAATGACTGGCTTGAATTTTTTTTTTTTGAAAACTGCCATTAAATAAATGGGGGGTTTCCTTACTCTGATACACCCTGATATTTGTTATTTTATGTAAATAATTTTCTACAAAACATAAAAAAAATACTAAACAAAACTCTTTCATGAGAGGAATTAAAATATGTGAAAATATTCAAAAAAAAAATGATCACCTTCAAAGAAAATGATAAAAAATATGGAAATAGATTTATTTGAATAAAAATTCATATTCATGGAGGAATTTAATTAACATTCTACCAAAAATTGAAGCATGAAAAAATTTTTGACCTTAAGATTTGAACTCCTCTCATCCAAGAGGTATGTCTAGGATTATTTTTTTATTTGGTACAGAATTATTTGAATTATATCAGAAGTATTAAATTATATAAAAATTGATTAATTTTTGATGATTTTTATGATTATTTTTTTAATTTATGAATTATTTCCTGAAAAAAGTTTACATATTAGGGTGCATAAGAGTCATAAAACACAAAATTAGAGACACACCATGTTTTTTTGACCAGAACCACAATTTTAATGAAAGTTTCCTGAAATACAAATAAACCCTAACTGTTGTATTTCAAAATATTTTGTTTCATGGAAATGAAATTTTTCAAAAATTAAATCCACCATTTGTGCATCATCATCCATCCAATCTCCATGGCATGCAAAAAAAATTATCCAAACCTCCACATTTTCAAATCCACACCCAACCCATTGCTACTTCTTCACACATAAAATCACTAAATACAATATCATCTCCATTACATCATTGAATAATCAGTCTATCCCACCAAATCATAAATTAATCATCCCATTCAAACATAGAATCATTGCTCCAAATCACATTTCAATCAACCTCAACATGGGGAAAAAAAGCTCTTTGAGATCAAGTTTAAAATTGAATCAAGCTGACTGAGATTTTTGTACTATTTGGTTATGATTCATACCCCAAATTGGATTACATTGAGGTATACTTGAATGCTCTATAGTAAAAGACATAAATAATCCGTAGAAGGAAGGAAATCTATCATCCAATTTATGGAAGGCAAAATCTTCATCTCCTCCCTGAATTGATCTTACCATCAATTTTAAAAAATTATTTTGTGAAATCCATGAGAATTATTGAAATTATTTAAGATCATCACATCTTTCAGAATAACTCTTGGAATCCTCAAAATTCTCCAGCTATCCAACTGGAAGTTTTTATTTTTAGATTGGGATAAAGTGGAAACAGAGAAGCTATTTATTGATTAGAAAATCTCTTTTCATTTCTATATTGAACCATTGACTCATTTACAAAAGGGTGTATGAGTGATATCCTAGGAGTCAATCTCTCAGTCCTTTGATGGCAGACCAAGGAATAGCAGAAGTAGATATCTCAGGTCATTTAGACTGAATGTTTTACTGATTATATTGGCTTTGTTGATTGCACAACCATCCCCTTGAGTAAAAAAACAAAGATTGATGCAAAAAAATATCTTTATTAAAATAAAAGGCAATACATATCCTTCATTCTCAAATGTGTTTTATGACAAAATTAAAAACAATCCTTCCTCTTTTTAATTAGATACTCTGTTTCTGTTCTATTAGTTTTTTATAATTTTTTTTTTCTGTCTGTGCAAGACTTCCAGGCTCCTTTCACAATTAATATGTCTCAATTGGATTATTATTTCACAAGAAAAACATAAATAATTTCATGAAAATCAATACCTTCTGGAAAATTCAGCTTATGCTAGTGGAAAATATGTGGTTTTAGAATACTAAAATGTTTCTTCCAATGATCAAAAAAAATATTTAAATATAATATTTCTCAATCAAAAGTTTTGATTGAGAATTCCATAGGATTCTTGAAGGGAAGATGTGTCAGCTTCAGAGAAATTCAGAACCAGCTCCAAAATTAAAAATCCATGAAGATACTTATCAACTGCATTTTCTGCTTTGTTATTATCCATAAACTATTTTCCAAAATAAAAGAGGAATGGGATGAAATATTTTAAGACAAAATACCTGAACCTCCTCAAGAAATTCTGCTCTCAGCTCACCACTCTTAGTTTTCAATGAGAGAGCATATTCTACCTCTCACTATTTCTAAGTTTGAATCATGATTTTTTTTCTATAAGTTCAACCCTCAAACCCACATTTTTTTTTTGAATTGCTTTTATATGTATTTTCACCAAAGAATCCTGCTTTTCTAATTGAGTGTCAAATTTATTTCTAATTAATTAAGAAATAAACTATCAATTGATTAGAAATTTATTTTACAATAAATTGTAAATTTATTAGCACTTGATTTTCCAATCAACTATCAATTGATTTCCTGATCAATTATCAATTGATTTTATAATAAATTATCAATTCATTTTATAATCAATTATCAATTGATTTTAAAAACAATTATCAATTGATTTTTTAATCAATGATAAATTTATTTTTTAATCAATGATAAATTGATTTTTTAATCAATGATAAATTGATTTTCTAATCAATGATAAATTGATTTTCTAATCAATTATCAATTGACTTCCTAATAAATTACTGATTGATTTTCAAATAAATGATCAATTGATTTTCTAATCAATTATCAATTGATTTTCTAATCAATTATCAATTGATTTTCTAATCAATTATCAATTGATTTTCTAATCAATTATCAATTGATTTTCTAATCATCCATCAATTGATTTTCTAATCAGTCATCAATTGATTAGCAATTTATCCTCTAATGAATTTTTAATTTATTGGTAATATTAATCAATAATTTATTAGAAATAAATTTCTAATTGATTAGTGTAGTGGGGGGGGAAGCCCCTGGACCACATTTGGGTTCTTCCTGCTCAAATTCATGGTAATTCCCTACTATATAGCAGTCTGGACCACATTTTGGTTTTGAAATCTGAATTTCCTGGTACTTTCCTATTATATAGGATTATGGACCACATTGGGGTTCTTCCAGCTGATATTCCTGGCCATGCCCTACCATTTAGGAGTGTAAAATTGAACAATTGGTTGATTCAGATCTGAATTGCTTTCCATTTTAGTAGTTTCTCAAGTTTTTTAATTTTTTAACTTCAGTGTTTTTTAAAAATGGTCCTCATAAAATGAATTACCATAGTTTTTTTTATTGTTTCCATTCCAATGGCTCTCCTTTGTGTTCAACACTTTTTTTAATTTTTGGAATTGATAAAAATCTTTTTTCCATTCTTTTATTGATGCAGTAAGTTGAATTACTTTGGGGGCTTAGTTCAAAATTGATGGAAATCAAGTGAAAATTAATAAGAAAAAGCAGAATAATCCCAACTAGAGGAGTAAGGGGAAACAAAATAGGTTCTCTGAAGTTTTCCTTGAAATTAATAGTGTCAATTTCCAACATGGAAAAAAAATAACCTGGTCCACCCAATCTCTAACACAAGCTTCACCTCTTCAGCAGTGGAAAGGTTTTTTCTCTGGATAAGTATGACAAGGGATCAATTTTTTCCATCATCAAATTCATTTATATGGATAAAATTACAGAGCAAGAGAAGAGAGACATAAAAATTTTCACCACCTAACTCCAACAATACAAAAGTTCTTTAAAACCTTTTGGGCCTTCAAGAACCTGGGCTGGAAAAATGTGGAAACAGGACTGCAAAAAATTATGCACTGTTGTGAGTTTTTTTTTATATGTTAAACAAGCTGCATTCCAATCTCCTCTTTGGGGATGCAAGTAACTAAATCTCAAATCAGATCAGGTTGTCCAGATATTGGGAAGAATGTTTCAAAATTTTGCAAGGATACCGTTTGAATCAACCAAAAGATGATTAAAGAAAACAAAGTACCTTCCTTCCCCTCCTTGTACAATTTGCTCACCAAAATCTTGCTTCTCAAGGAACTCTTCAAAAACTCCATTTCTGGAATGGTTCCTCCAACTTTTATGTAGTTTGGGGTTTATTTCTCTTTATTTGGATGCCTTTCTATTCACATTTACTGAGGATTAATTCAGCTGAACATAATAACTTCCATTGAACGGTGAAGTTGGAGGCACCATTGTCTTAAGCTTTTGGTTGGCTGAAAAAGAGTGGGTTTGTTTAGAGGGCATCAGAAATTATTCAATATCAGTTTAAATATAAAAAATTCAATCACTTTTGATGAAAACTTGGTTTGGCTGGTTGGGGAGGAGGTGATACATCAAATTCATCCTCCTCCAGGTTGAGGGGATTGCAAATGACTTGGCCCAAGCTTGGAAGTGGCTGATAAAAAGAAGAAATATTTTGGTTGAAGGATGAATTGGAATGGATCATTGATACCAATGTGGACCCAATTAGACATATTCTTGGTGGAATATCTTACTTTGTGCCAGATTCTAGACAATCCAAGGGCTTCTTAACAAAGCTTGTTTCCTCAACCAAGGTTTTATTTTTATCCCTATCACTTGGATGAAGCTTAACAACAATCTCCTAAGAATAAGTAAAGTTGGATATTTGAGAATAAAAATCAGCTAGAGGGGTTATTTTGGCCTTATTTTCAAGTGTTTCACCCATTTTGATATAAAATGGGTAGATGGAGTCCAGTTTATCAAAAAAAAAGTTGATTAATTTGGCTTTATCAGAATCATGAGACCAAATACAGTTGATATTGAAATTTAGTGGACTTTTTTGTACTTGGAAAAATAATTTCTTGAAAATCTCCCCATTTTATTTTTATGATAGATCAAGACTAAGTTTTTTTTTGCTTCTTTAGCTCATTGGCCATCAGGACATAAAAATTGGCCTTGGAAGATTGAGGTTTCTCAAAAAAAGTTTTGTTTTCCAACCCAAAAAAGGCATTATAGTTGGGAGGAATCATTAGCCAGTTGAAAATAATGAGATGATTGGCTATATTTAGTTGAATATAAAATTTTGAAATAGTTGGGGCAGGAGGGTTGATTTTTCTTTGTCTTTTGGATTTTGATTTCCTTGGAGTGTTTCTCTTGGCATATTTGCAAGGGGAGGTTTGCTGAGGGGCCATTTGAAAAGTGGAAGAGAGATCAAGTGATGATTCCAAGTGCCATGAAGTTATGAGTGCAATAAATTGAAAAGTCTGCTGATTGTGGAGGTGGGAAGTCTCAATTGAAAGATGAAGAATTATTTATAAATGGAGGAGGTTTCAAGTGGGAAGTAGCAATTGAAAGATGAAGAGATGAGGGATGGTATTTTTAATATTTTTGGAGAAGGAAGGAAATTGGAAGCAAAGAGTGGATGGTGTGGTCCAACTTTTGTTGTATATTTCATGAACCTTTATATATTTAATTTGAAAGAAAACATTCATTTTTTGGTAAACCTGACACATTTGATATGAAATAAGTGGGATTTTTTGATTTTTAATGGCATTTTTGAAATTGAAGTATTTTGCTTAAAACTTTCAATTTTTCAATGGAAGTTTTTCTAACTCTGATTCACCCTATTGATGATCTTCAGTGAGATTCATTAGTCTATATATTGACCTCTCTTTTGAATAATATGAATATTCTTCCAATTTTCCATTTTTCAATTTTTTCAAAAGGGTGGTGTTTAATTCATGACCCTGGGTTGGAAACAGGCGTGAAATTCTATTAAAAAACCATATTATTTGTGAACCTCCAATCAAAACTTAACAAGTTGCAAGCAAAGTTTTTTTAAAACTCACACTACCCCAAGGGGGTTGTGAACAAGCAGTTTGAAACCCAAATGTGTGGTAAATGGGTGGTTTTCAACCAATTTTTGTTGCTAACTGATTTTTTGAAACCCCCCGGGTTTATTTTTTTTTTAAAAAAAAAATCAATTTGTTTTCAGCTTTTTTTTTTTGTATTTTTTTTGTATTTTTATCTGTATTTGTTTTTTCCTTTTTATTCCTTTTTTCCTTTTTATTCCTTTTTTATTTTTATTCCTTTTTTTCTTTTTATTCCTTTTTTCCATTTTGTTTTATTTTTTTATTTTAATTTATTTTTCTGTCATTTTTTTCTCACAACCCTGGAGTTGTGAATGGTTTGTGAATGGCTGTTTGCAACCCATCTGAGTTGTGAACATCCATTCACCACAATGTGGGTTGCAAACAGTCATTCACAAATCCAATGGGTTGTGAAACACACCACACAACCCAATTCAAGTTGTGAATGGGTTGTGTAGGGTTGTGAATTTAACACTTCCCTTTTCAAAAAAATTGAATTTACAACATTTATTTTGAAACAATCATTCTTCCATTGGGTTGTATTTATGAGGAATATTGATGTTATACTACAGAAATTCAAATAAGGAAACACAGAATGGGTCCAGAAAACAAAGGATTAATTGAAAAAAAGCTCAAAAAAACAGGGGATCTGTGGAACAGAAAGTTGAAGTTCATACTTTGAGTTTATTAAATAAATAAGTACATGAAATAATAATTAATAAATACGTAGATAATGAATTGAAAATGTATCACATAAAAATGAATTATTACTTCTTTTTCCATGTTATTTATTTTTTTTTTCTAATCTGAAATAGGATAAACTCATTCCTTAAACCTTACTAAATACACAACTTTCTTTTAAAAAGGAGTGATTTTAGTTTTTTTTCCAAATTCAAGCATTCTTTGAAAAGATGTGTGAATATAGAAAAAGAATTATAAAACCATGCCTTTTGACATATTTTACCACTTCAGAAAGGTGGGGAACCTTAAAAAGGTTGCGTGAATTTGAAAAATGCATGAATATTGTCATTGAAGATTTTTTATGCCTTTTTAAGGTCTGAATAGATTCCTTGTGTGGTAAAATAAGATTAATGGGGCATGTAATCATCCATGTAGGCCTTGAAGGGATAAAATAAGGCCCCCAGGCCCCCTGTGGGATTGCTCTGGGGTAGAATCTTTGTGAGAGTTCAATTCTGGACATTGCTTGAGATAGTGTACCAATTGAAAAAAAACTAAATATTATTTTTTTGCAAGGAATTTGGATCTTAGATTTATTTTATTTTTTATAAAAAACCTTGAACAAATATAAGAAATATAATAAGAATGATTAAAAGTCAATTTCCTCTCAAAAAATGGAACCTTTCCAGTCAAGTATTAAATTAAAATTTTTCACCAAGAATAAAAAACCATAAAAATGCCAAATTCACCTATTTCATGAGGATACTTCAAATTTGTTAAAATATCTCACCAAAAAATTCATGAAGAGCAAAAATAAACAATTTAAATATTCAAAACTGATTTATTTGGAAAAAAACAAAAATATTGGGGGGATTCTTTTTATCATGCAGTTAATCCTTGAACTCACATGGTTTTGATGTTGCAGGGATTTGCACTGTTTGCTCTTAAATAGTTAAACTCATGCTAGTTTTTTAAATTTTGATTTTTTCATGACTGTCACTGAAGTTATGTAGATTGCACACCAATGGCCCCAAAAAATAAGTATAAAGAATTTTATTTTGATTTATACCCCTTGAAAAATCTTTCAAAAATGAAAAGAAAAGAAAGGAAAGGAAATGGGGCTTTGTCTTTATTTTTGACCCTTATCTGAAAGATTTTTGCTTGAATTTTCTTCAACTTTTAAAACTAGAATCATTATATCAGTATAAAAAATAACCAAAAACATTCTTTTTTTTTTGGAATTTTAGAAGGTTTTTTTTTGCCTCTAAAACTTAAACAATGTTCAACATGGCCACAAAAAAGAAATATTTATCATACTTCCTATAATCCATTTTTCATAGGGATTTTTATATCTTGAATTTGACAATTCTTTAAAACCCATAGAAAATAAACTAAAAATTTGACTCAAGAATTTTCAAATTTTATCTAAAACCTTTCAAATCTACCTCAAAAGAAAATTAAAATCATGGAATGGTGGTTGGGGAAACCTTTGAAACTTTGAAAAAGAAAAAATATATAAAATGAATATAAAATGAAAAATAAAGAAATCACAGAATATTTGAAAATATATCAAGAGGAATTTATAATGAATAATTATAAACAAAAAATATATAAATCAAAATCAAAAATGAAAATTAGATCAATTTTAATAGGAAATAAATCAAAAAATGAGAACACAAAATGAATAATGAATTCTAGAATGTATAAATAAATCTTTGAATTATTCATTTTTTGCCTAATTTAAATTTATTTTTTCCTTTCCAAAATGGCTGGAATATAAATCTTCATCATTAGAAAGAATCCTCACAAAAACCTTTTATCAGGACCCCAGCCAGCCATTAAAGATATTTCTTTTGTTTTGAGGCAAGTTTCAAATAGTTGAGATAACTTGAAGGAATTCAGAAATTATATTTTTTTTTAAAAAAATTTCCTTTGATATGGTTTATCAGCCTTTACCCTCCAAGAAATCAAAAAACTTGATACAAGACATCAAAAAACTTGAATCAAATGGTTTTTTTTTAAAAAAAAAAAAACTCAAAAGAAAATTTCTTTTTATGTGGAATTTCCTAGCATCTTTGAATTCTCAAAGGCAAAAAAACTGCTTTTTGAAATTTCATGAAAGTTTTTTTTTTCTAAAAAAAGAAAATAGTTTTGTATACTGATATAATCATTCTAGTTTAAAAGATCCAAAGAATATTCTAGAAAAAATCTTTCAGATAAGGGTTTTACAATTAAGACAACCCCCCCTACCTCCTTTCTTTTCTTTTGATTTTTGAAAGATTTCTCAAGGGGTACATATCAAATTAAAATCCTTGAGGATTATTGTTTCTAGGGCCATTGGCACCCAATCTACACAACTGTGGCTTCAGTCATGCAAAGTTCAAAATTCCAAAAAAAAATAGTGTGAGTTTAAGGATTTCAGAGTGCACAGATTATTTCCCTGCAATATCAAAAGCGCCTGAGTTCAAGGATTGACCACATGAGACAAATAATTCCCTATGTCTGGTGAAACGTGAATAAATTTTCACCAAAAATGAAAAAAAAATAGAAACATTCCACAGATACCTGTGTGAGGGAGGAGAAATTTATTATGCTTATTCAACTGAAATATTCATTTATTAACAGAATATTAGTAAAAAATAAATAAATCAAAAAAAAACAAATATCTCAGATACAAAATTAATATTTATGTAAAATAAAATGCAAATCAAATTTCAGAAAACATCAAAAAAAAAACCATTCAAAATTGATACAAATACCTTTTTTATGATAGCAAGTCAACCGTTCTGAGAAAATTCAACACAAAAAAATTCATCAAGTGCCAGAATAGTAAAAAAAAAAAAAAAATTATCAAAAGATTTATTTTTTTGAATAAAAATGGATATTTCATGTGTAATCTAAATTGTTGTGGATATTTGACTGCTGTTAAGTCTTTCAGAAATCACTAGCTACCTGATTAAAGACCATGACTGGATGATCATCCTGATTTTTTAGTTAAATCTGATGAGATTTGATTGAAGAAATTTCAAATTCTGAGATCCAGGTTGGTTGAATCCAAGACACCTTTTTGACATTGGAGCAAATGAGGAATGGACCTGGGAAGCCCTCAGACGGTTGAGAAATCATCACCAAAGAGCCTCCCAACCAGAGCTTCTCCTAACATCAAAACCCAGCCAAATCAAGAATCTCAAGCATCAACCTGATTGACTACCTCCCAGGGACTTCAAATCAAATGAAAAACATCCAACCTGGAGCTCAATATCTTATTGATGAGGAATTTTAGTAGATGATTAGGATGAAGGTGAGCAGCATGATGAAGCCCTTCAAAGGATAAAGTCATCAACCCGACAGGTACCAAAACAAAGTGGATCCAAACTTAGTCAAGAGCAATGAAGCAGGAACGGTCCAGAAAGTTTACTGAGAAGCAATCAAGATACCCATCATATTCCATCTCTCCAAGTATGGACCAGAGACTGACCACTAGCCTCCTGGAGCTTCAACAGGTCCTCCCAGACAGGTTCCAGTCAAGCATCCCAGCCCTTCAGGAAGCCTACAAGTACCCCATTCTATGGATTTGCAGGAACTTCTCATCCTCTTACCAGAGCTCAAACAGTCCCCTGCTTGCATTCATAAACCTGAGCTCATCAATGACAGTGCCATCTCATTCATGTTTTTTTTTCTTTTGTACTTTTCTTGTTGGTGTGTATTGAGCCTGGATCATAGGCTAGGCTAGGGGTTTATATATATATATATATATATATATATATATATACTTATTCTGATTTCTCAAGCTAGATCCAAACTCTCTTGAGGTAATACAGAGCCTTGGAGACTCCAACAGGTCCTCTGGTTGTTAAACCCTTCATGCTTCCATTTTGTTGTTGGATTCTTTACCCCCTCTGCCGCCATCTTTTTTTTTTTTGGATTGAGTGAGGTGAGGTGATTGATTTTATTGATTCTTGAGTGATTGGGTGATTGATTCATGGTTGAATTGCAGCCTTGATACCTTTCCCCCAAGGCCATGCCAATGACCCTCTTAGGGGACTCATCAATCAATGAGGCTTTGTGTAGATACCATGAACTGATCCATCCTAATCAGACTGAGACCAAAGGAATAAAGATCAGATTAGTTTGACATATTCCTTGGGAGCCCTATTATGCATATCATAATGGCTAACACTTCCATTTATCCAGTAATCTGGTCTGATGAAGATTTTTTTGAGAAGTCATCCTGGACTTGAATTGAAATCAATTCATATTGAGTTCCTTCAACCTCCCCCCCCCCTCCCTCCTACTCCCAATTTTTGAATCCAATTAAATATTTGATGTTCCATTCAATCAAGTCTTCCATCTAATCAAAACAACCCCCAAATCTTGACACACTTGTTAGCAAACTTGAGCAGGGGATTTAGATAGAAAACTACTCCAGAGAAATCTTGGGATTCTTTACATCACTCTCATCCGTACATAAATTTATCATCCATGTGCTGACTTTTGAGATATTACTGGGATAGTTTTGTCCAAACCCAATCAATTCATCAAGGTTTGAATTATTTACATCAATACATAAATACATATTTTCTTTGTACTTAAGCTTGGACACATTGAAAAAATTTTGTTTTTTTTTAATTTAATCCATTTTTTCCCATGTTTAATCTTGTGGTTTTGAGCCAAGTTTAGTTTCAATCCTCCCTCCCAGATTTCTCCCCCCTAGCCCCCAATTGTTTTTTTTTTTTTTTTGCATCCTCCAATTAGACCCATTTTTTTTCAGCCTCCATTCTGACCAATATTCCCCAGTTTGCCTGCCATCCACCCATCCATCCAAAAATTATTGATCAACCATTGACAGCACCATCATCCCATCAGTAAGTTTTCCATTCCTTGTTCTTCCTAATAAACCATCTCTTCAAGTAACTGGCTAATATTTGGTTTTGGTTTTGTTTTTTTTTTATTGGGGAAGGGGGAATAGAAATTCAAGGCCTCACAGAAGAACAAGCAAAAACCATCCATCAACACAGAATTGCACCAAGAATAAGATGAGGTCCAGAAAGGCCAATTAAATTTTTTTAATTACTAAGGGAGGTTCCATTTAATTTTCCCAAACAGGTTCAGGGTCACATTTCATCTTGTTTTTTTTCTTGGCTTGAGCCATTGAACTGGCTGGAGAGCAGTCCTTTTCCATCAGAGATCTGGTTATGTGTCAACTATGTCTTTCTTTGGTGGTCCTGCCAAGATAAAACTCAGTGGGCATAGCACAGCTTACAACAGCCCCATCAAGGTTTCTATCTGACATCAAGGTGTTCATGGTCCAGGTTGGCAGAAAAAATTGCTACCCATACCCAACCCACCAAAAGGCGGGTCTAAGCGGTGTGGTGGTCTTTTATTGACGCAATTCAGAATTGGCTGCGTGCTGCGCGCTCAGAAGTATTGGCGGGCTCAGCAATGGGCGCGGCTTCACTGCAGCAAGTTGCGCTGCGGGATCAGCATCTGGAGACGCAGGATGGATTGGATTGGATTGGACGGATTGCGTGTTGCAAGATGCGGATTGGATTTCCCGGATACATCTTGGATATCTAGGATGGCGCCTTGGGCGTATACAGACATGCGGGGGGGGCTCCAAGTTGGGTGCGGCGCAAGGCCGCGTCATGAGAAGGACAAACCGGGTGGATGTAATGGCAGGCAAGCAATATGGATGGATATGGGATATGGGTTGTGGATTATGGGATGGGAAGGATAGGGTTGAGGCTAGGGTTCTATGCTTAGGGGTTGTATTTCATTATTCTTGCTTGTTTCTGGTTGAACTTAGGTTAGGGTTGAGGGGGGAGGTTACTTAAGCCGCACCCTCAACCCAGTTGGAGGATCATTATTGGATCACAGAGGATCACATTGGTTTTCATAGGTTTTGAGAGGATCTTTTACTCTCAATTCTCTATCTCTCAGTCAAAGGGTGAACAGTTGCACTCAGGGTTTACAGATGAAAGGGATCAATAACTTCCAAACTTGGGAACCATTAAAGGAGAAGTCCTCTTCTGAATTCCACATCTGGGGTTATGGATGGGAAGTAATCTTTTATTCCTTGTCTCTTGAAACTAACAAGTGCAATGTCCCAGTACCACCCATCAACCATTGCAGGGTCATCTAACGTTACCCTCACACCTCTTCCTCCTCCGGCTTCTTGGAAGCAACCCTCATCAGGGTTGGGATACGGTGTCCCTTTTTCCAACAATGGTGCCAATAACAAGCCTGTTTGCATCAGGCCACAGGACTATCCTCACATCCAGTTCAACATGGAGGATTTTGAGAAATTCCTCACGCAATACAAAGGAATTGCCAATGTGGAAGGTGCAACGGGTTTGGATAAGGCTTGGCTTGTTGTCCTCTTCATCACAGACAAAGAAAAGCTTTGAGATGTGGAGAAGATGGAAGGGTATGAGGAACTCAATTGGTCAAAACTGAAGGTGGAAATCTTGGTGCGGCGGGGAAGGCGCAAAACTTGGTTTTTGGAAAGAAACTTTGAGCAAGCCGCCGCGGAAGCAAGCACAAATGGCAGAGTCCGGATGCGGGTGCAATTGGGGGATTATGTAGCAATGTTCAATTGGATCTATTGTTACCTGGCAAAGAACAAGGTGATATTGGGGAATATGGGCACAATGAAGAGGGTGTTTTTGGGAGGACGCAGTCCCCCACTCTGCTGGCGGGTGCAGCTGCACTTGTACAACAACAACTTGGTGAAGAGGTTGTTGGATGGTAGCATTTCCCTCCTTCCGGACATCCTTGTCATTTGTTGCGCGGTGGAAAGCAAGCTGGATTTGGAGGAACTGATGGAGGACACAGCAAGGTTGTTCCCAACGGGGCCAAAGAAGTCCGCTTCCCACACCCCGGCGGCACCTATGCAAGCTCCAGTTGCAGGCCCCTTGAAAACAGAACACGCTCAGGCAAACCCTCCAACAACAAGCCCGGAGGTTAGAGAAATGACAGAATTGATGAAGGATCTATGGATCTTTCTGAGTCAAATGTTGTCCAGGTCGTGCAATCCGCCTCCTCACCTTGGGGGAGTGCTTCTGTCTTCAAATCCGCTTGTGTTGCGGTTATGCAATTACTGCGGGGACAAGGGGCATTGGTGGTCAGAATGCAATAACATGACAAAGGAACTCAATGCAGGATTGGTTTGACCGGTGGGAATGGGATTCATGTTCCCAATGGGCAAGAAGATTTCTTCTGAACCTGTGAATCTGATTGTCATGGAGCAAGTGCGTGTGCATGGATAGGAATTGGTGGTAACTGCTCAAGCTTTTCTGGGGATTATCACTGGTCCAAGGCCATGGCAACCACCACGCATGGAAGCAGAAGTGAGGGTGTTATCAACGGAGGATTTGGCAGCAGTGGAAAGGATGGATGTGGATGCAAAGGAACAGGTAACTGCGGCAGCTCCTAAGCCGGTTGTGCGCGTCCCAGAAATGGATGGGCGGCTGGTGAATCCGGCAGGGAAGAAGAAGGCAGTGGAAATTGTGAAAAGGGTGATGGGGAATGAAACAACTGTTCCCTTGACCTTGAAGGAGTTGGTGGCGGTGTTGCCGGTTGTGGTAGATGAGATGGTTCAAGTGCTGAAGGATTGCAGGCACAATAGGATCCCTCCAATGGTGCAATGGGTTAAATTGGCTTGGGATGATGCAGAGCGCAAGCTAGCGGGGATGAAATCAGTTTCAACTCCACTGGCTTAAGTTTTGATGAAGATTGCTGGAAGGAAGGTTTGGACTCTGGTGGATAGCGGTTCTATGGTGAACCTCCTTCTGTCTAGATTGGTTGATGAAATGGGATTGGTTTGGTGGAAATGCACAATGGGGCTTTGGGCCCTTAATGGCGGGGCGTGTTGCGTGGATTGGGTTGTGGAGGAGGAAGAGGTTGAGGTCACAAGGGTCTGTAAACCACTTTCTTTTCTATTGGTTGATTGTGGGGAGGCTATTTTAGGACGGCCATTCATGTTTGAGTTCCAAGCACAAATGATATTTGACCCGGGACGGGGACAGAAGCGTTGACGGTAGAAGATTTTTCCAGCGGAAAATTCAAAACCATGATCTGTGATCAAGGGTTGGGGAAGTGGATGCAGGATTTGACTAGCAAGGAGCAGGTGGGAGGTACAGAAGAAACGTGGGACACGCGGTTGCTGGAGGACTTACGGCCGTTTTGGATAGCAAGGGGAATGATAAAGCGGATCCTTCTTCCAAGGATGAGCCCGCACGCGCGCTTTGCATCCGGCGGAGTAAAAAACTGCAGACGGCTGGAGACAGCAGCCAAGTTGGGGGGGAACAATGGATGAATAAGGGATATGACTGGATTTGGTGAGGGGGTGTTCTAGCTGGTTCACACCCTGAATTACTAGACACCCCAGAATTTTTTTTTCCTTATTCTCTTCTCTCTGGATTGTTATTTTGGATTATGGCTGGCTATGGATGGTTTCTTTAGTTACGGGCACGGCGCAAGGCTGGGTCCCCGGACGCGAGGACAAGCCCTGCATTCTGGAAGCAAATGCATGGAAAATTTCTGATGGATGATTCAGGGAACTAGGAAAGTGTGTTTCAAGGAACAGATGTGGGTCAAAGAGCAAAGGTGCGGGCTTGGCAATGGGTTGGTGTTTTAAAAAAAAAAAAAAAAAAAAATCTCTCTTCAAGTTTTCTTGGTTATCTTATAGATGGAAGGTATGGATGGGTTTGGCAGGATTCTCCTTCTTTCTCTCTCTGAAGGTTGTGTGCCCACAGCTGGTTTTCTTTGTACTCTCTCTTTTCTGTAGATAGGACCGGGAACTGTGTGAAAGTTTGTCTGGGGCAGTCCAGGTACCTTGATCAGATACTTCTCACTCTCACAGATTCCTCACTCTTGTGGGTTGCTCTCAAAATCCCAGATCTTGCGCGCGGATGTTCTTACTCTTGCTGGATACTCTCAGTGGGGCGGATCCTTCTCAATCTCACCAGTTGCTCTCCAAGCGCAGATCTTGCGTGTGACTCTTCTTTCTCTCACGGTTCTCACAAAGCCCAAAGGCTACTCAAGATGGCGCGGCGAAATTCCATATCTTTGCAAATGGGTGCGGGGATGAAGACAAGATGGAACAAAAGGAAGAAGGAAGAAAGGGGAAGAAATCCACCTACGTTGGCCAAGTCCTTATCACATCCTCCGCGTCTGGGGCTAGGGATTGGAAAGCCGCCAGGACCTTGCATGGCGCATTGGTGGTCTATGCATAAGGAACCAATGGGAATTTCCAGAGGAGTTTGTCTGCGTCATTTACCATTGTGTCAAACCTTGCCAAGGGGAGAGCTGGAACCAGGGGGCTCTTGGGGATCTTGGGAGTTGTGGCTGCAGGTTCCAGTGACAATTCAATCACCACGGGAGACGGCGCCCGTGTGGCCTCCGGAAATGACCTGGGAGTGGGTGAGGGTGATGGCGGTGGTGGAGATGACGCCGGAGGAGGAGTTGGTCCTGGAGGAGTGGGAGGACGCGGTGGTGGTGGGGGTGGAGGAGGCGCGGCCAGAAGGTTTGGAATCCTTGGGTCCATTGCTGGTACATTCATCCGCACCTGTGCGGCGTTCCAGAAGGCTGAAAAGTTTGGGAAATCCTGATGCCTTGAAGGACCAGCCTGGCAGAACTGCAAGCTTGAGTTGTGGCTCTTGCGCAATGGAGGATTTTGCAGGGCGCTTTGCGGATGATTGCAAGGCAAGCCAGACGGGGTCCACTCATTTGTGGAGGACTCCTTGTTGCTCGAGATCACAAAGGATTCATGACGGGTCCTCTTGCCTGGGCAACCTTGGGGGCGTTTGCCCAGCATGCCCTCCAATAGTGAGCAGCAGCAGTGTCCGTCTTGGAACGGGACACAGGCGCGCTGGCACAAAAGGCCATTCTGGCTGCAGTAGGTGCAGGACATGATTGGTGAAGGTTGTTGGATGAGGTTTTTTTTTCTTTCTTTCTTTGGTCTGATGAAGGGGTGTGGTTGGAAGTGTTATAGCTGGGGTATAGTGGGGGATCTCTGGGGACAGAACTCAAGTTGAGGGGGATGTGGTGGTCTTTTATAGATGCAAGTCAGAACTGGCTGCGCGCTGCACGCTCAGAAGTAGCGGAAGGCTCAGCAGGGGAAGAGCGCTCAGCAATGGGTGAAGCTTTGCCCCAGCAAGTTGCGCTGCGGGCTCAGCAGCAGTTGAATTGGGCTCAGCATCTGGAGACGCGGGATGGATTGGATCAGATTGCGTGTTGCAAGACATGGATTGGATTGCACAGATATATCTTGGATATCTGGAATGGCGCATTGGGCGGATACAGAAATGAGCAGGGGGCTCTGATTTGGGTGCAGCGCAAGGCCGCATCATGAGAAGGACAAACCGGGTGGACGTAATGGCAGGCGGGCAAGACAGATGGATATGGGATATAGGTTGTGGATTGTGGGATGGGAAGGATAGGGTTGAGGCTAGGGTTCTGTTCTTAGTGGTTTGATTTCATTATTCTTGCTTGTTTCTGGTTGTACTTTGGTTAGGGTTGAGGGGGGAGGTTACTTAAGCCGCACCCTCAACCTGGTTGGAGGATCATTATTGGATGACGGAGGATCACATTGGTTGTCATAGGTTTTGGAAGGACCTTTTACTCTCAATTCTCTATCTCTCAGTTAAAGGGTGAACAGTTGTACTCAGTATTTACAGATGCAAGGGATCAATAACTTCCAAACTTGGGAACCATTAAAGGAGAAGTCCTCTTCTGAATTCCACAGTGGGTTGGGTCAACTTCCCCTAAATCCGTACCCAAACCCATGATGGGTACCCTCAGGTCTTGGCAGGTAACTGTGGGTCTTAGCGGGTCATGGGGCTCCACTGGGCTTTTTTTTTTTTTTTTTTGGAAAATTAAGGGCATCACATTTTGGTATCACTCAATACTACTAGAAATGATGCATGAGGTGATAAGCAGAGAGCATGAAAATCATATGAAAAGACATAATATGCACATCAAGAAGAATAAATACAGAAAAAAATCAGTTGAAAGTGATGCTTTAGTCTTTTTGGGTACCCATGGGCCGGCCCATCATTCAATTGAGCTGACCAAACCTGGACCCACAGCCGCAGCAGCCTCAGGTGGGTTGGGTCAACATAGGGTTTTTTTAGAGAACACCTGACCCAAACCCGGCTAAATACCCACCAGGTATGGGTACCTAGTGGGTTGGCCCAGCCCATGAACACCCTGAATCTGACATCCCCATCTGTATTCAACTTGAGTTCATTGGTCATCTGTTTTATTATTTTGTCAGCCCATTGTTCAAGACCTGTATCAAGATCATTTCTCATCTGTAACTTGTTGATATCATGGATCTGTTGAGTGTCTTTCAACCTTCCTGCTGCAGAACACAACAAATGATCAATGATCCTGTTTGATCATTGACTCACAACCCTGTTACAATCATTTGTCCCTGCTCAATGTCACCTACTCTTGTAACAATAAACAATCTTCTCTCTGTCTTTCTCTACTTTTTCTCCAAGAGAGAAAGAGAATTGGAGATTGGGTCAAGATGATCTGATTGCTGGATTCTAGCCCACACTATGCACCTTAGATCATCTTTTTGGGCAAACCTTGGAGGCGCATGGAGCAGCGGGGACAAGACACAGACACACTTTCAGATTGTTGTCCAGAGTTCCAAGATGGATGCTTCTTTTGTTGAAATTGAGGTTTATTACATAGACTAGGGATGATGCAAGCTTGGTGGAGTTAGTTATGCCAAGGAAGTCAAAGTAGAAGAGAGGAATCCATGCATAGGCAGAGAGAGAGAGAGAGAGAGAGAGAGAGAGAGGAGGATAAGGGCCTTGATGAGGATGATGGACATTTTGTTTGTTGACAAGAATCATGCTCATCCTGATCCTGAAGAGATTGGAAATCAAAAGGAATTGATATTGCAAACAGAGGAGGAGGAAGTATGATTGGTATCATGAAATCATGAATCCCCCTCCCCCTCCCCCCAATAAAACAAACCAAAAAGTAGTCAGTTACTTGAAGAGATGGTTTATTAGGAAGAACAAGGAATGGAAAACTTACTGATGGGATGATGGTGTCAGCAATGGTTGATCAATAATTGTTGGATGGATGGGTGGATTGCAAACAAACTGGGGAATATTGGTTGGACTGGAGGCTGAAAAAAAAAATGGGTCGGATTGGAGGATGCAAAAAAAAAAATCAATTAAGGGGGTAGGGGGAAAAAATCTGGGAGGGAGGATCAAAACAAAACTTGGTTCAAAACCACAAGATTAAACTTGGGAAAGAATGGATTAAATTAAAGTAAAAACGCAAAACAAAATTTTTGAAATGTGTGTCCAAGCTTAGAGCATCCCCAATTGTCTTGGTAAACCCGCTGGTTAGCTAAGTTTACCAAGCAATTTTCACAATCGTCCAAAAATAAGGGCTTGCTAGCAAGCAAGCTCCATAAGTTTGCCAAGATTTTCATAAACTTATTGGAATTTAGCAAGCTTGCTAGCTCCCCCGCTTGACATCTCTTGCATATCCTATATGCCAATACCCCACCATACCCTGCCACCCTTGTATGTAGATCCCCTCCATCCATCCCAACTTTGATATCCTCCCCAACAATATCCTCCCCACATATCCCCCTCCCAACCCCCCCCCCCCCCCCCCCTGGTCGGAGGATGATTGGTGATGATGACTTGGAACAACGGGTTGCAAGATTTGTTGAGTGGTCGGAGGATGATTGGTGATGATGACTTACGACGACGGGTTGCAACGACAAGTTGCAAGTCGCGACAAAGCGGGGGCCTAGCTAGCGAGCCGCTGAGGTGGCACACGATTGTGCGCTTTGGGTCGTTAGCTAGCTGCCGCGGCCTTATGGAGCGGACGATTGTGAAACGCGCGCGGTAAATCGCTCGCTAGTTATTTTTTTTGGCTAGCGAGTCGCTACCTAACGAGCCGCGCTCTCCAACGATTGGGGATGCTCTTAAGTACAAATACATTTTTTTTTTTTTTTTGTTTCTTTGAAAGAAAAAAGTACACATAACAATATGTACAAATTTATCAATCGAAAAAAAAAAAAAAAAATAATTTCCGAACTTTGGCTGGATCAACCCGAACTTGATGAGGTGCGCGCTTGACTATATGTAAGTGCCACGGGGGCTTTAGGAGGTGCCAAGCGAGCTTTTCATTTTTTTTTGGGGGGGGGGGCCAAATTTGGGTGGGAGCCCCAACGGGTTTGATGCACCATGTGTGTGTACATATAAATACGTATACGTACGACATGAGAAGATAGATGACCGGTTACCAGTGGTTACCAGTGAGTGGTCAGCAGTCGTCACCAGTTGAGCGGTACCGATCGAGAGCGACCGGACGATGGATCGATGGGTCAGCCGAGATTATCGAGTGGGGTTGTTGGAGGCAGAGAAGAGGGAGTGAGTTGGGATGTGATGATGGATAATAAATAGATCGACGGTGCGTAGGGTAGGAAGTAGCCCAGGCCGAGGGAGGGACATGAAGGATTAAAAGGGACCAGGAGATAGAGTCCATCAGTCATGAGTCAGTGGGGTCGAGGAGTCAGGGGACTAGAGGCAAGAGAGAAAGAAGAAAGCTTGGCGAAGGAAGGATGAGTGGGTCTAATAGGGTCGTAGGCAAAGAGAGAGAGAGAGAGAGAGAGAGAGAGAGAGCGCGGGAGAGGAATGGAGATTGAAATTGAAGTCGATCTGACCCACTATAGTAGGTACATCAATATTTAATATCGATTCGATTGAGTGATCGAGAATGAATTAAACCTTGAGTTAGTCTAGTCTAGTGAGCCGATCAATAATCGAACGATCAACCCAAGATTTCATGAGACGAGATGAGATGGAGATGGGAGAGAGAGAGAGAGTTGACCAAGGAAGAAGGAAACCGACTGGAAACTAATCTCAGCCACGAGGACTATCTGATCACCATCGATCATCCTCACCCTGATCCTGCTTCTTATAAATCTACACATATCATCCTCACATCCTCTCCAGTCATCCCCACACACTACGGCCATCACCATCATCATCCTCTCTACTAGCTCGTCTCATCCCCAAGCCATCGAGTCCAGTCAGACTCTCCTCACAAGACAAGGTTCCTAGGTCCAAGGATGGTGACCACACCGGTGATCGTCAAACAGGCCCTCCGACCGGAAGATTTACCAGCCGAATTTATCCATCGACCGGCCGCCTACCTGAGTTCGCTGTTCGAATCAGCCGGCGCGGGTACTACCGTCACCCTCGCACCGGGTTCGATCTGGGAGCTTGAGTCGATCCTGACGATCACCGTCAACGATGCCGAGTTGGCTACGGATGGTAAAATCCTAGGCCTCTCTCCCCGCTCCAAGAATAATGATGATTTGCTAGCTCGATGGCTTGGGATCGAATGTTTCTGAGATGAAGGAAGACTGATGGATGGTAGTCTTCGCCCCTGATACTTAGGATATCCGACCGATTCGAATTCCTACGCTCAACTCCATACTATCGGTGAGAACGAACCGACGGCGATCTCGTTCAAGAACACGAGCCACGTGAAGCTCTCCCATCTGACGATCGACGGCCGCAGGCCTGATAAGGGCGTCGTCTCCGGTGGTGATGCGCTCGTGAGCTGTGGGGGTCGAGAGTGTAAGGATCCGGTGGTACAACATTGTGTATTACGTCATCCGCGTGGCTGGTCGTGTTTACACGTAAGCCAATACGATGATAGCAGTTCAACTGCTTACTCTGGATGACTCAGCCAGTGCTGTCAGCATCCACTTTCACTCTTTCATTTTTTCACTTTTTCACTCTTTCACTCTTTCACTCTTTCACTTTTTCACTCTTTCACTCTTTCACTCTTTCACTCTTTCACTCTTTCACTTCCACCATCCCTGATTGCCTCGCTGAACTCAAAACTAATCCCCCCTCATTCCACCTCTCCACCTCCCTCGTCGAACGACCCACCACCCAAGGTCTTCGATTTCTGCGAGGGCGGTCGAATTATCGGCAACAGGATCGGTCCAGCCGGTCTTCCTGCCCCACAAGGTGAGCTATGTCTTCCTTCTGACTTAGCCCTCATCGATCATCATCGGATCACTCACGAAACTTGACCGATCCTTCCGCTCGTCGGATTCAGGTCCTTGGGCAGATGGACTTAGTATCGCTTGTCGTAACGGATTGATCGTCAGTGTATTCCCTCAGTCCCACTCTGTCTCGCAAGAAAACGCTCATCACCCTCCAAACTCCCCTGAAGGCCAATAACGAAATCGTCGATGCAACCGATGGTGGGATCGTCTTGTTTTGCGCCCCGGGAACGACGGTCAGTCCGATTCGATCTACCGATCCATCCTCGTCGTCCTTCTCCTTTCCCTCGACTCCACTTTGCTCATGTCGTCAATCGGATCTCGATCCTCAAGTGCGTCGGAAACACCATCATCGCTGATAAGCTCAACCTATTGGTCAGTAATCCCAATTCATGCTCACACAACATGATGGGCTTCAGTAACTTGTCTCATGCTTTCCCCCTCTCTATCTCGATCGACCTTTCTCTCTCTTGTTTTCGATCCTCGAGTAGGGTGGTATCAACATGTGAGGATGGTCTGGTTCCAACGGCCTCCTTCGGTTCGAAAACAAGTTAACCCCATGGCTGAAAAGGATTTTGTTTGGTGTAGGGTCGACGAGGGACCCTACGATTGCGATTACACGGATACAAAAGTTTTCAACAACACCATCAAATCCACTGGAGCTCACATCAAGTTGGGCATCGGGTCAGTTCCCTAACCCTCTCTCAACCGTTTCCTCTCTTTCTCATCGAAGGATCACATCGTTAATCTTACCTGTTCTTCCCTCCGTGTTATGAATCATCACTGGAATAAAATAATCAAGGATCGGGCCTTTGACTTGGGCACCTTCATGGCAAAAAACTACTTATGGTGGCAAGGTGTACGATAATACATTTGGACCTGGTAGATTTGGTAAGTTTCTTGTTTACGCTGTTATTTGAAAAATTGACTTGGCCTCGATAGTCGCACCCGTGGTTTTATCATCCAAACCATTGGACCTGCTCATCGTTCGATTCCTGGTGATCTTTACAGGCTATGCCGTGGGCATGGCAGGCTGCCGAGACTTTGAGGCCAGTCCAAGTTTTCCTTAACATCTAATGATGAATTGATCGTAACATTTAGCGTATTGATTTGTTTATTCATCCTTACCCCCCCCTTGCTTGCATTATTAATTGACTTCGATCAGGTTTCTGGAAATCGTATTGCCTCAGGAACGATATTTAGTGGTGACTTGTCAGGCATGCCCGAACCATTGAACGCGCCCCCGACAGCCTTCTTAAAGGCCTCACAGCCAGGATCAGTAGAAAATTGTAAACTTCAATCAGATTTTCTCTCGGGGAGGGCTTCGTGGTTAATCGGATTGGAAGATCGACCGGCGCGTAAACTCAGGTTCCAAGCCTCCCAACTACATCTCAGCAGTGACGATGGTCCCATCATGCTCGATCGAGTAAGACTATCGTTGGAACCGACGGGAGAATTACGAGTGCTTTGCAATTCATCATCCAATGTACTTTGGACTTCAGGCTCTCATGGCACCAGGATGGGCGCTCGATTAGGGATTGAAGATAATGGTCACTTGACGATTCGTGAATTTGGAACGGATCATCTTTTATGGGATCCAGTCCAATTCCTTCGAGGCCGTTTTCGACTGGGTGATGACGCAGGCCTTACTGTCTCAGATCAGCCACCATATCTTACGTTATGGAGTGAATGTAACTCTTTAGCTTGGGCATCGGAATATATCTTTGAGAAGGGTTCATTTGAGCTGAAGGTCAGAAACATTTGGAGACTGCCATCGCGGAATTGATGCGCTGATCGTTATGCTATTATTCTAACTTGACGTTTCTCAATGGCTATAAAAAAAACGGGTTAGCCCAATCAATTTGTTTGCATTTTGCCAAGCGCTAGTCAACCTAGGCAACCGCCTCCTATTCCTCCTCGGATTGGATCAGTGATAGACAAGATTAACGATGCCCTACACATCACGCCGCCACCCATCCCTCACCGTCCCTTACCCCCACCAGCATATCTATATTTGGACCCGGCAACTAGCAATCTAGTCATACACCATGGGCCTCATCCTCATCAACCTCACAATCATGTTTCGTGGGCTTCTGACTTTTTCCCTAATCTACCCAAACAGATTCCCAGTCGTGACCTCGAGGGATGTGAAACTCGATGTGCCTTTCAAGGTGGTGATGGAAACTTGGTGATTTATGCATGTCCTTATGATGATAGACGTACGTGATTTCAGATTTATCCCAAAATACATTCTCTTGTCGTGGAGTAAGATTCTGTCATTTTTTCTATCGTGGTTGAGACTGATTTATTTCTGGGTTTGGCGTATAAAAAAAAATGATGATCATGATTGTCAACTCAACGGTATTTTAGCTCGAGAGAGGTGTGCAGTTTGGGCCTCGGGAACGGTTTGTGAGAAGCTAAGAATAACTTATGACGCCGATCAAGGGGTCAAAATGTTATTCATGAATGCAGAGGATCATGTCATCCGCTCGATTCCATGATCAAACCTACCGGTCCAGGCAGCTCCCATGTCAACGCCGGCCGAAATACGTAAACGGGCGCTTTGCGGTCGGTGTATTTAGATAGACAGAAAATAACTGGCACAGGTCTTCTTACTCATTCAAGTGTCAAAAAGGACCTCATTGCCCCCCCCCTCCCCCCCTTTTTTCCCCTGCTCAAGTATTGATGCAGATGGATCGTGTGTGATGGAGTGCGTTTGATCAGGAGCCTACGTCCGATTGACTTGAATAAGAAAGAGTCGGTGGATGACTTGTGATGTATTAAAATACTATTGTGATTTAGAGTAGATTGAGTTGTGTTAACATCTAGCATGAAGCAAAAACAAAAACAAGCCAGTCGATTTTTGAATCGATACTTATTCATTTTCGAAAGAAATCATGTCCTTCAAGTCTTAGCCTTCGAAGGGAAATCCTTAAACTGCTTTTCTTCCCCCCCCCTCCCCCCTCCCTCGGATTGCTTCCCATTCGGCGTGACTGGTCCACCCACTGCGATGTACGTAGATACCTACACCCAGCATAACAAGCTGAATGAACCAGCAGGATGATCCAGACAACACCCCGTCTAGAGCTCGTTTCTTTCACTCCCGTCGTTCGACGGGCTGGTGTACATCCGCACGTACTTCACAAGCCCTAACGGAAGTAAGGTTGGCGGCGCAACAATTTTGGCGCACCAAATGTCGTCGCCAGGGCGCGCCAGCAATGTCTCAAAACCCCCCATGGCGCGCCAAAGATGGATCTACCTTAAGTGTGGGGGTGTGGGGGGTTGTATCAAGGAGGAATAAGCCGGGAGGTCGATTGAGATGGAGAAACGAGTGTGGGGGTGCGTACCGAATTAGACTGAAGAAGTACAAGGTCGTCGGTCTTGACGTCACTCCCTGTTTGACGTCACTCCCTTAGTGGGTAGAAGCCATCAAAATAACGTTAGTGTGCAAAAACGTTAAGGCGGGTCAAGAGCCTGCCGACATTTTGATGAGGGGCTGGAGGTAGGATTGAGGTAAGACCGGTGGTTGATGGGCTGTGGGAAGATCTGAAGGATGGATTGAGTGGGCTGGCATTAACACAGATTGAACTGGTGTTGAGGGGGACAGGGGTGAGTGAGGGGAGGGTGGATGAGGTGAGATGAGGAAAGTTTCAAGTTTCAGGGAATTAAAGAATCAACATAGAATCACAGGCCAGTTCCTGATCAGTCCCATGTCACATGGTTCCACCCAGTGTGTCCCGCTGGTGAATCAACCATGGGGGCAAGGTGACATTGCCACAACACTGAACTTGGGTCACCAATCAGCCAACTAGCAAGCCAACACATTGCTTGAATCCACCATCAGTCATTGGTCAATTAACCATTGACCAACCCAGTTTTCAAAATGCCAGGCAGTCAATGCAATCAACATTGAGTTGTGCCCTGTTGTCAACTCTGCGGTGTGGAAAGTAAGAGGGGGATACTCTCCTAGTTTTCCTTGAATTCCGGAATCAATGGTCCTAGCGTCTGTAAGGATAAGGATGCTCCAGTAAAGAGAGAGAGAGAGAGAGATGAATTTCCTTTCCTTTCCATATCCTTCCATCCATGTATCCATGTATATATCAGTAAGTATGAGTCCTAAAAGCTGGGGTTTAGAGCGCAGAATTTATACCCACCCTCTCAACCCTATCCTAAGTACAAGCGCAACAAAAAATAGAAAAGAAACCTTAGAAACCAGAACCCTAGCCTAACCCTAACCCTTTCCCATACCACAACCACCCTCAAGCCCACCTACCGTTACATACACCCAGTTTGTCCTTCTCATGACACCTCCCTCTGCCCCACCCTACTTGGAGCCCCCCGCGTTGTCCATATCCCCCCAGCGCACCGCAAGTTGGCCTGCGCTTGCACGCACCCACCCCAATTGCCCCGCTCTATCCTCCCAAACTAGCTTCCCCCAAACCTGGTTAAGCCGGCTCCATTCTTGGGTCTCCAATGTCCAAGCGGGCCAACTCCAATGTCCAAGCGGGCCACAATGAGCGCGCCAACTCTGATGTCCAAGCGGGCTGCAATGAGCGCACCAACTGTGGCACGGTTCCTAATCCAAGACTATATAACAACACCACATCCCCCCCCAACTTGAGTTCTGTCCCCAGAGATCTTCCTGTTGGTATTCAAGTATCTGCTCAAATCATTTTATTTTATTCTATTTCATGTTATTCTATTTCATTCTATCTTTGTTCTATTTCATTCCACTTTTACTTTGTTTTCTATTCCTTTACCTATTACTTTATTTCTTTATAAGTTCTCAACCCGCTGCCTTCATTCTCCTCCCGTGCGTCCCTCATATTCAACTGCTGCCAATGCTCCATTTCTGAAGGCCCGCAAGACTGCTCCCCAGGATCTCTCAAACCACCATTCTCACTCACCCGGACGCGCCATCATCCTTCAACCAACTTGAAGTCCTTCCCGACATCAACTAGCTTGCTCACCAGCTACCGCTACAGCTCAAGCTCAAGCTCACCCAATTACCAACTCCAAGAGCACTACACCGGATCAATCCTCCTTTATTCTTTCTTTCCCCCTCTTCTTCTTCTTCACCGCTCTGTCTAGTCAACACGCTATCTGGTCCTTTTAAGGTGTCTACTCAACTATGTTTCTTTTCTTTCTGATTCTTTTTCTCTGATCATCCCTTGCTGAAATTAAATGTCCTTTTAAGTCTCTTATCCCTTCAGATTTACAGTCCCAGTCACTTATTGGACCAGATAGGCTCTATGTCCAACTCAGAAGAACAACTCAACCCATCAAAGCTCAACATTCCCCTTCTGAATGATTTGAACTTCCCATCTTGGAGTCTCAGGATCAAGAGTTATCTCCGCAGGAAAGGACTTCTCGAGTTGACCATTGAACCCCCTCCTTCACCCATGACCGGGCCCCAAAAGAAGAAGATATACAAAGCCGCAGACATAATCATTCAACATCTTGGCAAATTGGCTTTTGAATCCATTATCAATGATGACAACAATGGTAATCCTCACGCCATCTGGCAGGCCATTCTTGAACAATACGCCTTGCAATCCTCCAACAATTGCGGCCGCATCTGGCTTAATTTCATCCGGTACCTCTTCAAAGGCAATCTGACGACCTACATCAAGGACTGCAGGAAACTCATGAACAAACTAACAGTTGTTAGACTTGAGGTTCCTCCCGATATCCTCAGCTACACCATCCTTGCCAAACTCCCCAGCTCATTCTACCACATTGTTGACTCCCTAATTCTTAATGACTCCCTACTTCAAAACCCGACCAGTATCTTGAACAAGCTCCGCAAGGTCCTTCACCTTGAATCCTCTCAACTGCCGGATGCCAAACCGTCGTTAGATACAACTCCTTTGGTCGCTCTGCACAAGTCCACAGCTAGGTCCACAACAAGGAAAAAGCCCAAGCACCCCTGCTCTAAAGGACATCACAACCCCTTAGCCAAACACCCAGAGAGCAAATGCTGGTTTATACACCCTCACCTCAGACCCAAATGGAACAAGATCCCCTCATCAAATCTTCACTCAGTCAACAAAAGCACACCCGCCGAGGATGAAAGCAGCTCCAAAGGTGCCAAGCTTCACTTCAACGCTCAAATCTACCTGTCATCCAACAGAAAATTCTCTCATCTTCTGGTCCTGGACTCTGGGGCAAGCCACCACATTGTCAATGACCCTCAGGTTATGTTTGATTGCACTCCCATTCATCTTGAGGTGGGAACCGGCTCCCCAAATAACTCCCTTACAGCTACGCATTCTGGATCAGCCTAGCTCACCAATCATCTTGGCTCATCCATCATCCTTTGAAACGTTCTTCTCATTCCGTCAATCAACCAGTGCCTTATCTCTCTCAATCAACTAAACTCTTCTAAGGCAAACTTTTCAAAAATTGGATACTTGGGCTTTGAAGTGAAGCTGGATAAGATTAGCTTTTTAGGCACCACAAACAACAAATTAACAGAACTTTGTGGAACCAAGTTTCAGCAATGCAATCAGTCTACAATGCTTTTCAAGGCTCCAGACAACCTCTGGCATCTGCGTCTTGGTCACGCCAGTAATCAATCCCTCAAGACTCTCAATCTATGCTCTGATGACTCTGATGCTCAATCCCCCGTCTGCCAAATCTGCAAGACTTGCAAGCAAGTGTCAACTCCTTTCAACCATAAATTCAAAAGGGTCACCAACCTCCTTGAAGCTGTCCATCTGGACGTCTTCGGACCTTTCTCCACCACCTCAAACTCGGGGTTCTCCTACTTCCTCTCCCTCATGGATCAATTCTCCGGATATTGCTCCATGGCTCTCCTCAAACTGAAAAGCAAGGCACTCTCCGCCATCAAAGACTTTGTGGCGCAAGCCAAACGTCAAACTGGCCATTCCGTGAAACTTCTAATTTCTGATAACGGCGGCAAGTTCATCTCATCTGATCTTCATGCCTTCTGCCTTGAAAAAGGAATCTCTCAGCACTTCTCTCCCCCTTACACTCCTCAGCAAAACGGACTGTCTGAGAGATCAAATCACCTAATTCTGGAAAAGGCTTGTTGCCTGCTAAATCAAAGTAATCTACCGCTCAAGTTCTGGGACGAGGCCGTCAATACCGCCACCCACATCCTTAACGCTCTCCCCTCCAGAACTCGTGGCAACACTGTTCCTTACAACATCTGGCACGGACAATCTTTCAATCTCAACTGCCTACAACCTTTTTGTTGCGCCACCTTTGCTATCATTCCCAAAGCTGATTGAACTTTCAAACTCCTCCCCACCAGCAAAAGAGAAATTCTGCTTGGGTACATCAATGACTTTTTGTCATTCAGACTGCTAGACCTGGACTCCTCCAAAATTTTCATCTCTGCAAACGCGTCATTTGACAAGCTCTCTTTTCCTTCCCTTTCCGGCTCAAAACCGTTGCATTGTCCTACCAGCTCCAACCACATGCTGACCCCCTTTTCTCCTCTTTCCCCTCCCATAAACAACTCTTTGGATCTTCCCTCTGCTCCTCTTCTTTCCTCCCCGAACTCCCTTGATGTCCCCCCCGCACCTGTATCCCCCCATAACACTCCTGGCTCCACCATCCCATCCGCTATCAATCCCCCTCTCCCTGCTCCTCAACTGTCTCACGACAGGCTAACTCACCACAATATTATCTCTCATCCACGTCGTCTCAACTTGAATAGAGGTCTTCCCGCCATCTATCTCATTGTCAACAACAGCTATTCAGATCCCAAGTCAGTCCAAGAGGCCCTCAACTCGAAATACCAAGAAGAGTGGCTTGAAGCAATGAGGCACAAAGAACTCAACTTGCTTGACTATCAATTCTGGGAAGAGTCCGACCTCCCCAAGGGCAAGCTAGGACTTAGATGCGTATGGGTTTTTCGGACAAAACAAGACGAGCAAAACCGGATCTTTGAGTTCAAAGCCCGCCTATGCATACAAGGCTTCAGCCAACAGTATGGCACCGACTTCACCTCCACCTTCTTGCCCACTGGGGACAAGACCTCCCTCCGTATGCTCATTGCCCTGGCAGCTCATCTAAAACTCAAATTCCACCAAGTTGAAGTGAAGGCCGCTTTTCTAAATGCCCCTCTGCGCAAAGAAGTCTACCTCACCCCTCCACCCTACATCTCCGTGGCAAGCGGAAAGCACCTCAAGCTCAAGAAGGCCTTTTACGGTCTCAAACAGGCACCAGTGGCCTGGTACAACACATTAATCAGCCGGATTGTTGACCTTGGTTTCCACAAGAGCAAGGCCGACCAATGCATCTTTTGGAAAGATTCCACTTACCTCTACGTCCATGTTGACGATATTGCAATATTCAGTGATTGTCCAGACGTTTTTGTTAGTCAACTCAGCTCCAAATTCAAGATAAAGGACCTGGGACCGGCCTCCATACTTCTCGGAATGAATGTCACTCACCTTTTGAATGGATTCAAGCTCTCCCACAGCTCGTACATCAATCAAGTGTGTGGACAATATGCGCTTCCGCCGCAAAAGTCATTCTCAAATCCCTTCAAGCCTCATTGGAAGCTATATGCCTCAAGCGAGGAAGACCATCACGAGTTTCTGCTGTCGGGTGCAAACTATAGAAAGATTGTTGGTGAGCTCAATCATATCAGTATATGCACAAGACCCAACATCACCTTTGCGGTCAACTACCTGGCCCAATTCCTTGTTAAACCAAATCTTCACCGCTTTCAAGCGGCCTTACAAGTCCTCCAATATCTCCAGCACAGCTCAAGCCAAGGAATAACATTCATCTCCTCCTCCTCTTCCCCCCGCCCTGAAGCGTACATTGATGCCGACTGGGAAACCTGCCCCACCACAAGGAGGTCTGTCTCTGGGATAGTCATCCGCTGGCTCGGAAGTGTCATCACCTGGAAATGTAGAAAACAGCCAACCTTTTCATTATCCACCACTGAAGCCAAGTACAAGGCGCTGGGCGACGCCATCAAGGAAGTAAGCTGGGTAAAATCTCTCATGAGCAAGTTCCTGCCAGAAGAAGCTATCAAACCAGCCATTGTCCACGAGAACAACAAGGGCTATATTAAACTAGCTCTCAACCAAGCTAATCACGCCACGTTTCACACAAAACACATGGAATTGCGGTTTCACTATGTCCGCAATGAAATTCTGAAAAATGCAATCAAGCTCCAGAAAGTGTCCTCCAAGAGGAATCTGGCGGATTTCCTCACAAAACCGTTAAACAGGGTGGCACTTTACCATGCGTTAGACGCTCTGAACATCTCAAAGTAATTTGAGCAAGGGAGGCTGTTGGTATTCAAGTATCTTCTCAAATCATTTTATTTTATTCTATTTTATTTCATTCTATTTCATTCTATCTTTGTTCTATTTCATTCCACTTTTACTTTGTTTTCTATTCCTTTACCTATTACTTTATTTCTTTATAAGTTCTCAACCCGCTGCCTTCATTCTCCTCCCGTGCGTCCCTCATATTCAACTGCTGCCAATGCTCCATTTCTGAAGGCCCGCAAGACTGCTCCCCAGGATCTCTCAAACCGCCATTCTCACTCACCCAGACGCGCCATCATCCTTCAACTAACTTGAAGTCCTTCCCGACATCAACTAGCTCGCTCACCAGCTACCGCTACAGCTCAAGCTCAAGCTCATCCAATTACCAACTCCAAGAGCACTACACCGGATCAATCCTCCTTTATTCTTTCTTTCCCCCTCTTCTTCTTCTTCACCTCTCTGTCTAGTCAACACGCTATCTGGTCCTTTTAAGGTGTCTACTCAACTATGTTTCTTTTCTTTCTGATTCTTTTTCTCTGATCATCCCTTGCTGAAATTAAACGTCCTTTTAAATCTCTTCTCCCTTCACTTCCCACCATTACCTCAACCATACCCGCCCCTAGCCATTACACCTGCCATTAAACCCCTCCGTAGAGAAGAAAACAGATAATAAAGAGAAGCCAACCAAGACCAGAGAAGTAAAGAGAGGGATTTCTTTTTTGCAGTGCTCCACTCCTTTTCCTGCCTTTTATTCTGCCATTTGCCGCAGGGCTTGTCCTTGCGTATACAGACCCCACTTTCCTGCAATACTATCCCTCCTGTTTCCCCCCCACGCCTAGCCGCTGCCTTCAGTGGTTTGCAACCTTCCACTCCCCTGGGAGAGAGATTTGCATGGCCTCATCCAATCCCATGGGGGTCATGTCCACAGGCTGTTTTCCTAAGCTTCCTTCCAGGAATGCCTTCTGTTGCCAAAGCCATTGCAATCCCAACCTCTTTCTCACCAGCCATGCCATTGACACCCAATCCTTTCCCATTCCACACCTGAAGCCCTGCTGCGCGTGTCTGTTGCACCAATTCCAAAATATCTGCTAGCTGTGATGGCAACGGGCCCGCTGTTGGCCCATCCATCCCGCAATCCCCGGGCTCCATGTCCTTCCATTCAGCATGCTTCCTCCCCGCCATCAAAGGGGTCTGACTCCAGTTTCAATCCTTCAACACCTGGCCTGTTCCTTCCTTCACCGCTCCTATCCTCTCTGCAAGACCCATCCGCTGTTCATTGGTTCCCAAGCCACGCACAATATCCGCTCTCATCCCCTTCTCCGCAAGACTCTCCTGCCGCCCATTGGTTCCCAAGCCGCGCGCAATATCCGCTCCCATCCCCTTCTCCGCAAAACTTGCCTGCTGCCCATTGGTTCCCAAGACGCGTGTAATATCTGCTTCCTGTTCCCTCATCCTTGCTTGCTTCATAGAAAAAGGCTGATCCAAATCTGCCAAGACCCCCTTTCCCAACATGTATCCTGTCTCCGTTGGGGAAACCAATCCTGTGTTTGAATCCATTGTCTGTTTCTTGCGTCCCAACCACCAATAGCCATTATTGTCACCATACGTGCACACTCGGGATGCGGGTGCGCTAGCAAGCTGAAGACCCTTCAATTAGATCTTGAGGTCCCTTTCCAACTCTGGGAGTTCACTAACCCAAGGGATGGTTGCCGGTGGTGGGGAGGGTGTGGAAAGAGATTTTGTGTTTGGTAAATTCTTTGAAACAATATAATATTCTCTGCAACAATCTTGCTCCAATTTCTGGAAATCCCACTAGCCCTTGAGTTACACTCCTGTACCTCTTCCATTACTAACCAAACTCCACTTCCATACCCAAGATGGAAACCACTACAGCTAACTTGCAATGAAATAATAGTAAATAAACAAGTCAGACTCCTTGCCAAGCTCCGCACTTGAACTATTTCCCTAAATATTACCTCTGCAATTCCACTTCCACACCCAATCTGCAAACCACTAAAGCTAACTCGCAATGAAATAATATTAAATAAACAAGTCAGACAACCCAAAGAGCTCTGCAATTGAACTATTTCCCTAAATATGAACTCCAAGAACTCTTTCTGGTTCCTACACTCCAAAGTAAAAGAATAAAAGAATCTAACTGTAATTTTCCATAAAGATATACTCCAATATTCATTCATAATTTCCAATAAAGGTAAACTCCCATAAAGGTCAACATTGATGCCCCTCCCTCCATACAACTAAAGAAAAGCTTCATTATATATACAAAAAAAGAATGCAAGCCAAAAATGAAAAGAACCCTCTTGTCTCTGTGAATTCCGCACTGACCCGCCTTTGCTACTCCAAAAAAGGAATGTGAACTGCTAATGAAAGACCCCTTTTCCCACCGCCCCCGTGCATTTGCACAGATCCTCCTTACCAAAATTCCAATCCTTACCTGATCTGAAGATCCTGTTGCCAATTCCCCATAACAGTTGAGTTGCACCAATGCATAACTAACAACAGATTCCCATCAATCTTCCCTAGTGGATCACTCCAAATCCCGCATGCAGAATAACTACAAATCCCCAATAATCCGCATGCCTCCTCCTCAACTTCAGTGTTCATTGCCACAGTGCTCTACAATCCCAGTGCATATCCCATAATTGGCCTAATCTGTACTACTTAGCTTTGATCACTTGCTTCCGCATTAGTAAACCCACCGCCACAGAGGGAAAGTTATGATCAATCACGCAATGTCCGCAAAAGGCAAAATTCCGGCCCATTCTTGTCATTTTGCCCGCAAAAACACGCGCCGCACAAATGCCAAGCCCTCAGCTAATTTACGCCGGAATAGAAAGTCTGTCAATGTGCTCCTCCAAGCCTATTTTACTGCGGACTTCCAACCACAGCTGAGCCACTCCAAGTCAAATCTCCAGTGGTGAGCCTACTTGCCTCCTTGTCTGGAAATAGCCACCACACCGGAGCACACACTGCTGCGTAATCCAATCCCGCTTGCAACCAGACCCTGCCATGCGGGCCTGCCTCATAATCTAGTTCTGTGTAATCCCATTCTGCTTGCAACCAGACCCCACCATGGGCGCCTGCCTTGTAATCCAATTCTGCTTGCAACCGGACCCCCCCGCGCGGGCCTGCCTCCACCTTGGATTGTTTGAAATTGCCTTCCCAGAAACAAGGATTGCGCTTCCCCCATCTTTCCAGCATTTCCCCCTTCATTTTTGGCCAATCAAGGTTTTGGTAGCCTTCCATCTCTTCCATTTTGCAAAGCTCTTCCGCGTCCATGATGAACAGGACAACATGGCGTGCCTTGTTAAAATATGATGCACCTTTGGAGTCTGCAATCACTTCATATTGTGAGATGAATTGCTCCACATCTGCGGTTTTGAGTCAAATGTGAGGTTAATACTTTGGGTTGATGCAGAGATGGCAGGAGGAGGAAGAAAAAGGAGAAGCAACTGCTGGTAGCATCCTGAGTACCTTTGAGAGGCTTGAGACAAAAGAATTTCCTGGCCAGACCCCCAGATGTGGAAAGTAAGAGAGGGATACTCTCCTAGTTGTCCTCAAATTCTGGAATTGATGTTCCTAGAATCTGTAAGGATAAGGATGCTCCATTAAAGAGAGAGAGAGATTAATTTACTTTCCTTTGCGTATCCTTTGCCATATCCTTCAATCCATGTATCCATGTATATATCAGTAAGTATGAGTCCTACTAGCTGGTTTTGAGAGCAAGGATTTTATACCCACCCTCTCAACCCTATCCTAAGTTCAAGCGCAACAACAAATAGAAAAGAAACCCTAGAAACCAGAAACCTAGCCTAACCCTAACCTTTTCCCATACTGCAACCACCCTCAAGCCTGCCTACCATTACATACACCCTGTTTTTCTGTCACACAACCACCCCACCTACTATAGGGCAATCTTAGATGATTTTGAGCGCAAGGGCAAGTGTGAGCCAGCAAAGCTAACTGCAAAGTGAAAACTTATGGTTGGGTAACTTGACACACAGTGAGAGGGATGAATTGTTCCAACGGAAGGGAAACTAAAGCCAAGCCCAATGTGAAGACTGGATTTAGCAAAATGCAAGAACATATGAAATTAACTAACTGAGGAGACAATCTTCAGACAAGTGGCATAGCCTTTATAAGGTAATCCAAAGTGACTAGATACAACCTGATGGACGGCCAACTACAGTTAAGAGGTGATGAGGCAATGAATTACATGAAAAAAATTGGGAAATGAAATAACAGTATAGACGTTTCCAAGGTCATAAAGTAGATGCAAGGCAATAGAATCTGAGCGTACAAGGGCGTAAGGGATGAGATAGGAAGGAGTGACGTGAGAGAAAATGCAAATATGAGGATGTAGCTTATGCAGGATAAGGGACTAGTCCAATTGTGAACTATACAGTTGGTGTGGCTAACTAGCATGGGTGCAAGCTAGTGAGAGTGCATGACTGGGAATGGGAACCCAAGGGCTATTGATACCCAGGGTGAAAGAGCAGAGCTTGAATGGATGGTTGACTGGAGTAGAGTTAACTGCAAGTTTTGCAAGTAGGTGCTGAGTCAGTTGCCAAGAATGGAAGGTTGTTATGCCATCCAGAGTTGATAAGCAGAAGGCACCATTGATGTTGTGCTTCTATTTGTCTCATGCATATGGACTGAGGTAGATGGTACTGAGGAAACAATATGTCAAAGTGAGAGAGACAATAATCCTTAAGCTTGAAGCATGACATTGTCCTTCTCATGACGCGGTCCTCTGCTGCGCCCTACTTGCAGCCCCTGTGTTGTCTGTATCTGCCCAGCGCGCCGCGTAATTTCCTGCCCTGCAAGTTGGCCCGCCCTTGCGTGCGCCCGCCCTTCTCTATCCTCCCAAACTAGCTGCCTGCAAACCTGTTCAGGAAGGCTCCATTCTTGGGTCTCCAATGTCCAAGCAGGTTGCAATGAGCGTGCCAACTCCGCTTTCCAAGTGGGCTGCAATGAGCACACCCACCATGGCATGGTTCCCAATCCAAGACTATATAACAACACCACAGTGGTGCGGGCCTTGGTGGCCTAGCGGTAACCATCAAATGGAAGCTTGATACCACCCCTGCAATGGTAATGTGAGTCTGGTGTTTGAATCCTGGGAGACCCACCCCCTGGCCACTACCCCTTCTACCTTGGACAGCCACACCCACCCCTTTCATATTTCTAACTCTATTATTGTTCAGCCCTTTGGCGGGTGGATGGAGTTTCAATTTCAATACCTGTTAACCAAATCAGAGTGGACCTCAGAAATGGTCCAAAAAAAACTAATGAAAATCTCCAATCCAAGTCAAAAATTAACCTACTCTATATACATACCCTTGATGGTTATGCTTGTATCTAGGACACCCACTCTTCCAATGACAGATCATAGTGTAACATGTGAAATCAATAGAACTTCAAACAATTACAAAAAAAAGAAAGACTTTGCAGAGCTCAAACGCCAGAGGTGAACCCCTGGTGTACATACCTATGTGTGTATGTACAGTGGGTAGACAGAAATAATGGGACTGGTTGACCTGAAACAGTCAATTTATTGCCAGGAATATGTTTCAAGCTAAATCCATTTTTCAAAACAAAGCATGTACTTAAAATTATTCATGGGATTAGATAATTCAAAATATGTAATTCAATTATAAAAAAATTGGACTTTAAAAAAAATATCAAATTATACCTTTTTTTAAAAAAAACTCTTATAAAGCACAAAACACTCAGAAACCATGCCAGAGGAAAAAAAAAGTTGAAAAATTCTGTACCATCAATTTTTTTCCCTCTTTATAGGGATGTTATAGAGGATTAAAAGGAATGACTTTAATGAATGAAATGTTAATATTGAAAGTTTCTAAGAATAATTAAAACCAATTTTGATTGATCTTGATTTTTCAGTGCCTTGTTGAGATGGTAGCAATAATATTGAGAGAGGTAGGTTTGAAGTCACAGAAACCAATGAAAAATGTTCATTCAATCTTTTTATGTATCTGATGTTCATATTGTTCAAGTTCTGTTCTCTTGGTCCACTTTGAGGTGCCATGAGATGCTGGAGTGTATATTTGTTTGAGGTTGAATTTGGTTGTGCTGATTTGAATTTCTCTGAAAATGATTCCAACCATTGTGATTGTATTCTCTTCCAATGGTTGGACCATCTTGATATTCTGAAACAACCAATTCCCTGAAGAAGACTAAATTTCAAAAAAAAAAAAAAAGAATGAATCAGAATCAAATATGAGAAATAGGATTCTGAAAAAATCACTTGCTTCTATTGTTTTTTGGATCAATCAAGTAGTCAGACATAAAAATCAAAAAACCAAGTTGGTGGCAATGTGGCAATGGGTTGGATGGAGTGGGAGCCTGAAGATGGGATGATCAACTGGAAAATCAAGACACCCCAGGCTTCATCTAAATTGTTTGAAGTACCTGGGTGTGGTCACTTTGACAAACAGTACACAAATTTTTTCTAGCCACTGTACACATTTGCTAGAGTATTGCACCCAAATTTGGGGATTGGTTGGGATAAATGATGTTAATGAAGTGGGAAATCTGGGGAATGGATTGAAAAAAATAACAAAATGAAAAATTTATAAAGTATTTCAACAGATAAGCAACTGACCAAATCAGGTATCATAGAAATTTCAGCATTTAATTTCAGAAATTAATGGAATTAAAAAACCTCATGATAAAATATATTTCCAGTTTCAAATTTGATCTTGTTTCCATCTTGCAAGCACATCCTTTGTAAAATTTCTGGACCTATTCCTTGAAAATTAAAGCTATAACTACTCATGGGTGGACACTGGATCTTGATTATAATAAACAACATTTGAAATTGTATAACCTTGTGATTTGTTGATTTTCAATGAGAATTCCAAGTAAAATGGGAACTTTTTCCAAATCATTTTGAAAGGCATAAATATTCATCTGGGTCAGAAATCAAGGTTACACATGGAATCACCATCACTCTTCCTAAGGAATCCATCACCTGTAGCTATCTTGGCAAGTATCACCTCTGTTTTCAATCTGACCAGAATCAACCAAGTTCAATTTCAAAGAAAAAATTTACAATCAACATTCCTCAAAATGGTAATAGGAGTAACCAATTTAAGATTTAAGCCATTATTGTATACTGAGGTATTTTTTAAACATAGAATAACAAAATCAATTAGGTTGCTGGTATCAAGGTAGTGGTTTTGTAATTTTTGGAAGACAATCTTGATTAATATTTCTAAAGAATGATCTTCCTGATTTTCTTGAATAATTGTGTGCTGAAGGAGGAGTATTCCATTTGAAACTTGTATAAAATTGAGACAATCCCCAAAACAAGTTAAAGAATTTTGAAAATCAGCATCAACTGTCACACACAAATTTGAAGCAAGTTCCAAAATTTGGAAAAATCACCAGCATGCAGAATTGACCAAAGTTGCATCAAATTTTTGAGGATGTTTCACCTTTTGAAAAACAGAAAAGAATTTACTAAATTTACCACCAAGAACCATTAATTTCCCTCCAAAAGGTATATTAGAATCCATTAAATCTTGAAGTAGTCTGTCAAGCAACTCAAGAGCATGCATATGAGTCATAGTTTCTTCATCACAGATTATCAAATAATTTATTTTGAGATATTAATCCTTTTTGGAATGCTTTGATATTTTTTGAAACACAGTTTTTATCTCCAAGGTAATTCCAAAGGTGAGATTAGTTTTTCTTCCATTTGGTAGATTCATGGCTGCTATTCCATTTCAGGAACATGTCATAGGTATTCTGCCTGTTTATCTGATAGAAGCCAGAAATCATTTATACAATAAAAAAAGGTTTTTCCTGAACCACCAGGCCATGAATAAAGAATGAAGAGGGTTAGGAGGAATGGCATGCATGGACTATGAGGTCAAATGTATGCTTCTTCTTAATTTTAAAAACATGATTTTTTTTGATAATCTGATTATTTCATGGAAGGATTTTGTTCTTCAGCAGAGATCCAGTCTCTTTTGATTCTTTTAACCTCCATTGTTTGATCAAATCCTGGAAATTTTGCAGGGCATTGGTACTTTTATCAAAGGTAACAATTGTAAGGAACAACCCAGGAATTATCCATGAGGAAGTTTGTATAATTCATCTTCAGTGAAATGGTAGTTCCATTGTGGTGTTTTCTATATATGGGATAACTGCTTTGACCCCCAATTGTAAACAAACTGTGGCAAATTTGGAATCACAAATTAAGAGAAGGAGGAAATTCTTCTATGTGATGAATTTAGGAAGTGACAAAGCCTTATGAAAGTTATACATGAAAAAAACTGAAGTGTTTTAATTAATGGGTTGAGGGGGAAGTAAATCAAATCAGGGTGGGATGGAAGGGGGTTTATATAAATGTTCAATTTTCCCAAAAAATCTTGAACCAAGTGAGGAATTGGTGTTCATTACATGTGTTGTGAATTTCCTCTGCTACAGTCCTTGTTACATTTGTTGTTCCTGTTTACATGTGTTTTTCTTGGTGAAATGTGTTATCCTTGGTTACATGTGTTTTCCATTTTACATGTGTTATCCTGGTTACATGTGTTTAAATTTTCAATGTTCAAAAAAAAAAAGCTTGAATCAAGTGAAGAATTAGTGTTTACTAAATTTGATTTAAATTTACTCTGTTAGAGTCCATGTTAAATGTGCTTTCCATGGTTACATGTGTTGTCCTTGGTTACCTGTGTTTTCCTTGTTACAACATGTGTTATCCTTTTTAAGTGTGTTTGAATTTTAAATTATTTTTTAAAAAAAAGCTTGAACCAAGTGAGGAATTAGGGCTCATTACATGTGTTGACAATGCCCTCTGTTTAATTCCTTTTTTCCTTGTTACATCTGTTAGCCCTGTTACATGAATTGGCCCTGTATGAGTGTGATAGTACAAAAGAAACCTGATATATACATACAAAGAGGTAGTTGAAAATTATTAAAAAGGAATAAACACAAGCCTCACATATTTAGAAACATCACCCAAACCTAAATACATACAAAGAGGTAGTTGAAAAATATTAAAACTTAAAATAAAAAAGTAGGCAGAAAAAAAAAGGGTGATTATAAATTCACAAATGCAGTTGTGTGGGAGTCATGTAGGGCCCCACATGACCTGTGGGAGTTTTGTAGGGCCCCACAAGACCTGTGGGAGTCGTGTAGGGCCCCACACGACCTGTGGGAGTTGTGTAGGGCCCCTCAAGGCGTGGAGTCCCATACACTACTCCAAAGGGTTGTTCTAAACATGCGCAACCCCTGGGGGGGCAAATACCCCCCATATTGGGAATTTTTGATTTTTGTACCCCTGTACACAACCATATTATTTATTATTTATTATTTATTATTTATTATTTATTATTTATTATTTATTATTTATTATTTATTATTTATTATTTATTATTTATTATTTATTATTTATTATTTATTATTTATTATTTATTATTTATTATTTATTATTTATTATTTATTATTTATTATTTATTATTTATTATTTATTATTTATTATTTATTATTTATTATTTATTATTTATTATTTATTATTTATTATTTATTATTTATTATTTATTATTTATTATTTATTATTTATTATTTATTATTTATTATTTATTATTTATTATTTATTATTTATTATTTATTATTTATTATTTATTATTTATTATTTATTATTTATTATTTATTATTTATTATTTATTATTTATTATTTATTATTTATTATTTATTATTTATTATTTATTATTTATTATTTATTATTTATTATTTATTATTTATTATTTATTATTTATTATTTATTATTTATTATTTATTATTTATTATTTATTATTTATTATTTATTATTTATTATTTATTATTTATTATTTATTATTTATTATTTATTATTTATTATTTATTATTTGTCAGCTCTCTGATACCAGGAACCTTGCAGTCCTTTAGCTACAGAGAGTGATAAAAGAACTTGGAGCAATAATATTCCAAAGAATAAACACTTTAAAGCTCCAATGATGGTACGGTATGAGCAAGTGCAAGGTTTATTTGGTTTGGTTATAAATATTTTAAATATAAAATATAAAGAGGGGCCACAGTATTATACTACTGGGGGTCTTTACAGACTAGCAACCTCTCTTCAAGGGGCCTCCTTAGGCAGTTTAAGAACCTTGGAATTAATATGGGTGCCTTAGAAAGGACTTATTCCACTAATGGCCGGGCTTAACAGCACACGTGGCCTAGACAGGAAGGGAAACACTCACTCTGAGTACTTGACCACGAAAATCCTGGAGTAATTGGAAGGGTTTCAGAGCAGATGGGGTTGATTGCCTGACTAAACTTCAATGGTTGATTGGTTAATAAAGGTAAATAATACTACTACAGACTAAGTCATAAATCACTTGCTTATCTTCATATAAGCACTTGATTAACAATGACACCGTGTCTGATTGATAATAAATAATTCCTGATAACTGATTAACTGATTGGAAACAAGAGGGCAAAAGAGCCTGTTTAAATATTCCTTTTTGGGTGCTTGAGGACCTCTAGAAGGGGTACTAGCCATGGGCTGAGGCTAGGGGGGCAATCAGGGCAAGATTGGCACGTCCTCAAGGTGCTGTCAGCCTGCTGGCCTTAGATCTGTCAAGGAACAGCTCCTTTTTAGCTGCAGGATCTGTTAATCAATAGATTAGTCATTTTGCTGATCCTGCACTGATCCTTAATTTGTACAGTAAGTACTGGTCCAAAGTGAGCAGACGTAGATTTTTATTGATTCTCCATCCTCTGCTGATCCTGTATGTAATTTTTAATAATTTTTACGACCACTCCTTATGTAGTTTCGTGGTCTTTGAAGGTTCTGATCAACTTACTTCGTGGTGAGTCTGGATCTTTATTTAATTAATAAAAAATACTAAAAATTAGTTATTAACTAATTTCAATTGATTTTTAAGGTTTTTGAACCTTAATCTGTGCTCGTGTGTTGGCTTTACATATGTAGTGTATATCCTACTATGTTGTAGCTTCTCTGAGCGGTACCTGATTGTCATAGGAGGCGCGGGGATCAGTCCATTCAAATGCGCGCGGGGACTGATCCGCTGCTCAGATGCGCGCGGGAGTTCAGCGCTGTAGGGACGCGGGGCTGCGTGCGGGAGTTGGCGTACGCGGGAGTCCAATGCTGTAGGGACGCGGAGCTGCGTGCGGGAATTCAGCGTACGCGGGAGACTGGAGCTAGGGACGCGGGGCTGCGTGCGGGAATTGTGACAAAACACAATTTCCCGTGTAACTCCTAAACTACACACAACACCTGAATTTCGACTGAAATTTAGGTGTGAAACCTATACATGACATATCATGTGAAATATTAAAATGGCTAAAAAGTGCCATACTGGTGCCGTGGTCATTTGCCATTCTGTATTAAATTAATTAAAAAAATATAAGGAGTACGAATTCAAGGGTGGGGTCAGTGAGTGACCCTACCTTATTTTGGGTGGGGAATCCATTTCTGCAATAATATTTATGGATTTCCTACTCCTTCATTTTATAATGATTTTATTTATTCATTTATCTTTATTTTGCTAATATTATTATTGTTGCTGCTTTGTCAGGTTGCTCTGTGCTAAGTAGCAGGCTGACATTCCCCCACTCCAAGATATGACTATATCTGAAAAAAAATTTTGGGGTTCAGTGTCTTTTACTGGCTCTGTAGTTTCTCAGGTGTATAGGTCCATCTGGGATGTTGTTCTCAGGTAGCCATTCATCTTTATCAGCTGATTCTCCTTTGTATCTGACTAAGTAAAGTCTAACATCTTTTCCTTGGATCCTTTCTTTTTTATCTTTAAGGATTTTACTAACTTTTCCTTTGTCCTTCTCAGGCTCATCTAAGACTGGTATTTTAAGTGAAGGGGTCTTTTCTCCTTCTCTGGGATGGTAGTGTTTGACAAGGCTAACTGGGAAGACTGGGTGTTTCCTAGAGAGTTCATTACTGAGGATGACTTCTACGGCATTTTTCCCATGGAGTTTCTTGATAGTGAAGGGCCCAACAAAGGCTGGTCTGAGTTTTCTGTTTCCAGCCAAATTGTTGAAATTGGCGGTTGAAATTAGAACTTGATCTCCTATTCTGAAATCAGGTTCTTTGTGAGTTTTATCCCACCTCTGTTGGTTGTATTCAACAGCATCTTGTACACACTTAGCAGCGTGCTTGTTTGCCATATCTATCATGTTTTTGAAGTCCAGTGATGTTGGATGGATATTAGTCAACTCCTGATTGAGGTTATCTTTGGGCAATTTGGGGATCCATCCTCTTTCCAGTATGTAAGGAGCTTCTTTGGTAGTAGAGTGTTTACTACTGTTATAGGCCATTTCTAGTGCGGGTAAAAGGCTAACCCAGTCATGGCAATATCCGTCTGTATTTTTGTACTCCATCCCAAAGCAACAGAACCTTCTGAGCATATCCTCTAGAGTCTGGATCATTCTTTCAGCTAATCTGTCTGTCTGAGGGTGGTAAGCTGTAGAAAAGGCTAAGGTAGTTCCTAACATATCATGGAGGTTTCTCCAGAATTCAGACGTGAATTTGGGGTCTCTATCACTGATAATAATTTTAGGAATTCCTACATCAGCAATTAGTCTGTTCCAGAAGAGTAAGGCTACTTCCATAGCGGTGTCTTCCTTATGGTTAGGTAGAAACTTGGCTTTCTTAGAAAATCTGTCTACAATGACCAGGACTGAGTTGTAAGAGTAAGCTCCACCAGGGGGCAGTCCTGTTACGAAGTCCATGTTGATAACTTCCCATCTCTTCCTGGGCTCAGCTATCCTTTGGAGTAGTCCAAACCTTTTCCCAGTGGTCCTGTTGGACTTCTGACAGATTTCACAGCTTGAAACATACTTGATAGTGGAGTCTCTCCAGTTGATCCACCAGGCAGTCTGTTTTACTTTATCTAGAGTTCTATCAATAGACAGGTGACCCGAAGAGCAATTATCATGACATTCTGCTAAAACAAGTTTGATATGCTCTGCTTTGGTCAAGACTATAACACTAGAGTGTTTATGCCGGTAATATAGTATCCCATCCCACAGTGTGAATCTTCCTTCTTTATAGGACTTCAGTAGGGGTTCAGGTAAACTGTTTATGAGTTCAGATGGAGGGGAAGTACTTTCTATGATGTTAATCAAAGTCTTCATGTCAGAGTTGTATGCTTCTCTGATGGAGCTGAACAGTGATTCTTCTAGTTCACATATGTGGATTCCTATGATGGGAGCTTCCAGATTAAACAGATTAATGTTTAGTATAGGAAATATATCATGATCTTCTGGGTCATGAGCAGGATTGCTAGTATCATTTGGTAGAGCATTTCTGCTAAGACTGTCAGCATTCTGATGTTTAACTCCAGCTTGGTGGACTATTGTCATCTGACCTCTGTACTGTTGTATGGCTATCTGCCATCTTAACATATGCCTGCTAGGAGTTTTCATGTTCATGAGAGTCCTAACAGCATTGCAATCAGTGATTACCACGAAGTTTGTACCTTCCAAATAATAGTGGAGTTTTTCTAATGCCCATACTAGAGCAAGGCATTCCATTTGGCTGGCACCATATCTCTTTTCAGTATCTTTGACTTGTCTAGATATGAAGAGTATAGGTTTCTCTACTGGTTTATCCTCTTCTATTACTTCTTGGTGTAATGCAGCTCCTAATCCTTCCATGCTAGCATCTATGTAAAGTTTGAAAGGTTTAGAATAATCTGGTTGTATCAACACTGGGGCAGTAGTCATAGCTACTTTGAGTTCCTCATAATTCTTCAATCTTTCATGAGTCATTTCGAACAAAGTGTTGTTGTTGCAGATCTCATATAAACACTTGGTGAGGTTAGCAAATTTAGGTATGTACTTCCTGTAATAGCTGCAGAAGCTTATAAAGGATAAGAGTTCCGTTTTGTTCTGGGGCATAGGTCTGTTCATTACTGCTGCTATCTTACTTTGGTCAGCAGTTAAGGTTAGTCCAGAAACAATGTGTCCTAGAGCTTTAAGTTCTCCGTATCCAAAGTTGCACTTTTTCATAGATACTTTTAATCCTACTGAAGCAATTGTTTTAAGGACTAGCCTTACTTTGTCCATGTGAGTATCCCAATCGTCTGAATAAATGATAACATCATCTATGTATACCATCATCCAACCTTGCCTGATGAACATTCCTAAGACTGTATCCATCATTCTTTGGAAGTGGGAAGGAGCATTTTTAATACCAAATGGCATTCTGAGATACTCATATATGCCTAAATGACATATAATTCTCATAAATTTCCTACTATCCGGACTGATAGGTATTTGGTGAAAGCCTTTCAACATGTCCATAGTAGTAATGAACTTAGCTTTAGAAAGATTATGTAGAGCGTGGTCAATCCTTGGGATAGGATAATAGTCAGCTTGGGTGTAGTTGTTGAGCATTCTAAAGTCTCCAACCATCCTAGACTTATCATTGTGCCAAGCTATTATCACGGGGGTAGTTACGTCTACTTGCTCATTATGCCCTACTTTCCGTAAGACTTGTAAGTCCACTAGTTCTTGGATGTGGCTTTCTAGAGCAGTCCTAGATTTTGGACTAGAAGGGTAAGCTGGTCTCCTGAGATTAGGAGGGTAAGGAGGCTTAATAGTCAAAGTTAAGACCATATCATGACCTTTGATATTACCAATGGGATGATCTTTAGTGCAAAAAGCATTCTGGTTCTCAAAGCATACTTGGAGAATATCTCTTTTCTGGTTTTCACTAAGCTGGGAATTCAAGGCAGCTTGGGAAAAGTATTCCTGGTTAAAAGTTTCTAAGTGTCTCTCATAAGTGGAATCAGCAGCTTTAGCATTGATATGGCATATTTGGAACTTCTTGTTCCAATCTCCTCCTATAGTGAAATATCTCCCTTTACTCTGGAAGACATCTATCCCGTACAGGCAAAGAGAATCATTTCCTATAATAAAATAATCACATACTCCATTTTGAAGTACTACAAATTCAATCTTTATCTAGATTGATCCTTTAGAGTGGGGGAGTATGATTTCTGTTGGCCATACTCCAATAGCATTGAGAGGTGAGTTACAGCTGCTAAACTTAGCTCGAGGTACAGGTAGTAAGTTTTTCTTCCAGTTGGAATCCTGTTTATCTAAGTAGTCAGTTCCAACACAAGAGCAGAAGGCTCCACTGTCTAGAAGTAATTTTACGGGGGTACCTTGTATCAAGCCAGTGGCATAACAGGTTTTACCACTGGTGTACCCTTTTCCAATAGAAGGTTTGAGGGTTAAGGTCTTAGCTTCAGAAACATGTTGGATTTTCATGTTGGGTGTCCATTTTTGAGGCAAATTGCTATCTTCATTAACAGGGTTAATATCTAGGGAAGATTCCATGTTGCCTTCGATGACATTAATGGGATTAGTGATAATTAGGTCACATTCTGAGATGGAACCATCAGTGTCATCTAGTTGAGGGTCAGGATTAATGTCATCCTCTTCTCCTTCAATAGGATTAATCTTTCTCCTGGGTAAAGGACAGTCAGGTCTTACATGCCCTGTTTGGTTGCAATTCCAACATGTCTTTTCTTTGGTCACCAAAGTATTCTTGGCTTCTGAGTTGTTAGGTAGAAGTTCTTTGTTCTTGTTATTATAATCTTCCTTATTCCTAGTAGTGGGTTCTCTGGGTTTATTAAGCCTTTTGTCTAAGCCATTCATGTCAATAGTTTCTTCTAATACTCCTATGAGAGTGGAAAGGTCAGAGTTCATGGGCATTCTGCACCTTACGCTATGGTTAAGTTGTCCTGGACATAGGTTGAGGAGTCTTTCATTGACTTCTTCTTTATCAGCATTTGGGTAGAAGCAGTCTAGTCTTCTCTTCTGGTCAAGGCACCATTTGTGAGGTTTGTCTTTAGATGGATCAAACAAAGAAGTTTCGAAAGTTTTCATCATTTTTCTCTTCCAAATTCTGGTACCAAATTGTTCCTTAATCAAATCTTTCCATGAATTCCATGACAAAGATCCTACCTCTTCTCTCTTATTAATGAACCAGTCAAGGGCTACTCCTTCAAATAGTCTAGGTAGTCTCACTACGGCTATGTTATCAGGAAGTTCATAAGAGGCCAGAGTATAGTCAATAAACTTAATAAAACTGACATGATTGTATTCTCCTTCTCCGGAGAATTTAGGCCACTCAGTGATAGGGGGAAGTAATTTTAATGCTTGTTCTACTTCAGGAGTGGGACTAGGTCTGAAAGACTCAAGCCTTGTTAGTCTTGGTCTAGAAGGTAGTTGGGGCGTACTGTGGTACCTGGAAGGTCTGATTTCATCAGAGTCTGCAATGGGTTGAGATAAGTTTATCTTTAGATCTCTGAGATCATTCTTAATCATACCTAATTCCAGATCAAGTTTGTTACTTAATGAATCAATTTTATTAATGATATGAGTAGGTGAAGCATGGTCTGTTTTATTAATACCTTCTTTGATTTGTTCAATAGATAGAAGAATTTCTTCTTGGATAGCTGAAGTATTGTTTTCCAGGTAATTTATTAGTTCTCCTTTACTCAAACTAATGCTGTCTCTTATTTGTTTTACTTCTAACTCATTGATTTTGATCAAGTTGGATTGGGATTGCATGACTTTACCAAAATTGGTATTTACTTTATCCAATTGCTCATATACTTTATCAAAACATTTGCCAATGATATCAAAGTTATGAGAAACATTTATGGAAAACAAATTGAAAGTTTCTACGTCTAATTGCGGTAAACTTTCTTCCATTTTCTTGCCAAAGATATTATGTTGTCCCACTCTTTGGGACTCTTTAACTTCTGATGGGCTAGAGATCTCTTCTTCTTGTTGTTGTTGTTTCCTCTTAAGGAAACTAATTGGTCCCAAGGATTCCAATTCTTCACGTAACTTTCTACTTCTTTCTTGGGAATTAATTTTTGGAGGGTTATTTGAGTCTTCTTTGCCAAATATATGGCTTTTCTCATACCCTGATGGTCTTCCTGGGTCTGAGCCTGTTTGAACAGTTCCCAATGACCCACGTGTTCTTTCACTAATACCTTTATTTTCTCCTCCTTGGAGGAGTCCGGCTGGGGTGGCGTAGGTGGAACGGTATCCTCCGGGGATTTCACGTTCAACAAGGGATGACCCTCCAACGGTGAGTTGGTCGAGTCGGCGGCCGCGGTCGTTGTCACGGTCGCTCGGATCGGAGCGATCACTGGCTCGATCCTCATTGCGGTCGCGACTGGCGTCCTTGCGCACACGGGTTCCTCCGGGCAAAGATCCATATGATGGGGCGCGTCCACTGGCACGGGTGTTGCGTCTGTTTTGGAGCATTTTTAAAGTTTATATAAGTTTATGTCGAAACTTTATAAAAATAATTTTTTGAGTAATTAAAATTTTTTTTTCAAAAAAAATATTTCTTACTTATATGAAGGTTTAAAGGCACTAAGTCCTTGTTGGGGTCAGGTCCGTCCTTGGAGGGTATTCCAACGGGATCTGAGTGGGTTCCAATCAAGTCTTGGGACAAATCCAAAGGTCCACAGTCTGGGACGTCCTCTAAGAGGTCTTGGTCAATAAGATCACCAAAGACAAAATCCACTAGAAAGGATTAAATAATAAAAAATATAAGTTATATATTTATTTATTTTATAATAATTTTTATTATAATTTTCGAGTTTTTGTGATTTTTTTATAAATAGAAAAAAATAAAAAGGAGATCTAAGCTCACTTTTATAATTTGGATACCGTCTCTTAAAAGCAGAAAGCTTTCTTTGATAGGTTTTCCACTCTTTGTGCTGTCTTAACAAGGAGTTAAAATTGATAATTCTTTCTAACTCTTGTTCCTTTTCTTTTGAGATTTGTTCTCTATAATAAAGAAGTCTCTCTTGTTTCTGCTCAGGAGTTATAACAACAGGCACAAAGTTACGTAATTTTTCTTCTTTTTTCTGTTGAAGAAGTTTTAAATAATAATTGATCAATTCTCCGTTGGTTTTTAAATCCACTGGACGAATTAAAAGATCAAGATAAATGATAAGTATTTCTACTTATATAATTTTTATATAAATAACTGGTCCAGGAGATAATTAATTAAATAATTAATTATTGAGGATATTTCCCGGCCAGACCCCCAGTTGTCAGCTCTCTGATACCAGGAACCTTGCAGTCCTTTAGCTACAGAGAGTGATAAAAGAACTTGGAGAAATAATATTCCAAAGAATAAACACTTTAAAGCTCCAATGATGGTACGGTATGAGCAAGTGCAAGGTTTATTTGGTTTGGTTATAAATATTTTAAATATAAAATATAAAGAGGGGCCACAGTATTATACTACTGGGGGTCTTTACAGACTAGCAACCTCTCTTCAAGGGGCCTCCTTAGGCAGTTTAAGAACCTTGGAATTAATATGGGTGCCTTAGAAAGGACTTATTCCACTAATGGCCGGGCTTAACAGCACACGTGGCCTAGACAGGAAGGGAAACACTCACTCTGAGTACTTGACCACGAAAATCCTGGAGTAATTGGAAGGGTTTCAGAGCAGATGGGGTTGATTGCCTGACTAAACTTCAATGGTTGATTGGTTAATAAAGGTAAATAATACTACTACAGACTAAGTCATAAATCACTTGCTTATCTTCATATAAGCACTTGATTAACAATGACACCGTGTCTGATTGATAATAAATAATTCCTGATAACTGATTAACTGATTGGAAACAAGAGGGCAAAAGAGCCTGTTTAAATATTCCTTTTTGGGTGCTTGAGGACCTCTAGAAGGGGTACTAGCCATGGGCTGAGGCTAGGGGGGCAATCAGGGCAAGATTGGCACGTCCTCAAGGTGCTGTCAGCCTGCTGGCCTTAGATCTGTCAAGGAACAGCTCCTTTTTAGCTGCAGGATCTGTTAATCAATAGATTAGTCATTTTGCTGATCCTGCACTGATCCTTAATTTGTACAGTAAGTACTGGTCCAAAGTGAGCAGACGTAGATTTTTATTGATTCTCCATCCTCTGCTGATCCTGTATGTAATTTTTAATAATTTTTACGACCACTCCTTATGTAGTTTCGTGGTCTTTGAAGGTTCTGATCAACTTACTTCGTGGTGAGTCTGGATCTTTATTTAATTAATAAAAAATACTAAAAATTAGTTATTAACTAATTTCAATTGATTTTTAAGGTTTTTGAACCTTAATCTGTGCTCGTGTGTTGGCTTTACATATGTAGTGTATATCCTACTATGTTGTAGCTTCTCTGAGCGGTACCTGATTGTCATAGGAGGCGCGGGGATCAGTCCATTCAAATGCGCGCGGGGACTGATCCGCTGCTCAGATGCGCGCGGGAGTTCAGCGCTGTAGGGACGCGGGGCTGCGTGCGGGAGTTGGCGTACGCGGGAGTCCAATGCTGTAGGGACGCGGAGCTGCGTGCGGGAATTCAGCGTACGCGGGAGACTGGAGCTAGGGACGCGGGGCTGCGTGCGGGAATTGTGACAAAACACAATTTCCCGTGTAACTCCTAAACTACACACAACACCTGAATTTCGACTGAAATTTAGGTGTGAAACCTATACATGACATATCATGTGAAATATTAAAATGGCTAAAAAGTGCCATACTGGTGCCGTGGTCATTTGCCATTCTGTATTAAATTAATTAAAAAAATATAAGGAGTACGAATTCAAGGGTGGGGTCAGTGAGTGACCCTACCTTATTTTGGGTGGGGAATCCATTTCTGCAATAATATTTATGGATTTCCTACTCCTTCATTTTATAATGATTTTATTTATTCATTTATCTTTATTTTGCTAATATTATTATTGTTGCTGCTTTGTCAGGTTGCTCTGTGCTAAGTAGCAGGCTGACATTATTTATTATTTATTATTTATTATTTATTATTTATTATTTATTATTTATTATTTATTATTTATTATTTATTATTTATTATTTATTATTTATTATTTATTATTTATTATTTATTATTTATTATTTATTATTTATTATTTATTATTTATTATTTATTATTTATTATTTATTATTTATTATTTATTATTTATTATTTATTATTTATTATTTATTATTTATTATTTATTATTTATTATTTATTATTTATTATTTATTATTTATTATTTATTATTTATTATTTATTATTTATTATTTATTATTTATTATTTATTATTTATTATTTATTATTTATTATTTATTATTTATTATTTATTATTTATTATTTATTATTTATTATTTATTATTTATTATTTATTATTTATTATTTATTATTTATTATTTATTATTTATTATTTATTATTTATTATTTATTATCTATTATTCATTATTTATTATTTAGTGGAGGCTACACAACTTGATTTTAGTTGTTTAGCGTGCCACACAACTCAAATGGAACGTGTAGCATGCCACACAACCAATTTGAGCCGTGTAGCATGCCACACGGCCCATTTGAGTTGTTTAGCGTGCAACACAACCCATTTGAGCGGTGTAGCATGCCACACGACCCATTTGAGTTGTGTAGCGTGCAACACAACCCATTTGAGCGGTGTAGCATGCCACACGACCCATTTGAGTTGTGTAGCGTGCCATACGGCCCATTTGAGTCATGTACACAACTCAAAGAGTTGTGAATTTAACATTACCCAAAAAACATTGACTGAAAAAAAAGCAGACAGAGAAAAAAAAAGCGGCTGAAAAACAAAGCAGGCCAAAAAGAAGGAGACTGAACTTGATGCAAGAGTTTCATACACAACAATGTTAATAAATGAATACTAACCCAAGGTCTTTGATTCCAGGTGAGGTGTGTGATGTTTTTCAATGTTTTTATGTTCATAGATGTAAAAATGACTAAAAAAATAAATAAAAAGATGTACCAATGGATTTGAGTGAGGGAAGTGGATTGACTATGGAATGATGGGTGCATGGTGGTATTTGTATGTACTGTGAAGATTGATCTTCATAAGAAAACTAGTGTATGATGCCTTACCCCACACCAACCCACCCAAATATTTGGAAAGGAATACCATGTGCCTGGTGGAATTATGCATGCATATTGACCAGTGTAGATACTCCTTTTGATGTGGGATGGTTGATCTAGAAATTTTCTTTCTTGAATCCCTTTGAGGTCTAGAGTTGACAATCAATTTTCAATCCTTTAGAGTATCTTTAAAAAAAGCTGGGGTCTTGAATTGTCTGGCCTTCTTAAAAAAAAAAAGAAAAGGAAAGAAAATTAAATAAATTCTTCACAATATATATGTATATTTAAAAAAATAAAATGAAATTAATCACTGGTGGTTTCTTTGAGAATTAAAATAGGTCTCAAATCAGAACTAGATTGATTATTAGTTGTGACTGATAGGAATCTTGGAAGAGTACACCAACCAAACTTGCATTACTGGTGGGAGTTTAGCAAGTGGTTGATCCAATAGATTTAATCTTTGACCAAGATTCCAATTTCAAAGGATGAGGTTTGCTTGAAGGGAAAAACCCAGCAGGAGAGGGTCTAAGGATGGTTTTTACCCATGGGGAGCTAGCCAGGGGAGAGCTTATTTTTGTTCTTGATTCTTGTTGTGCTCTTCTTCTTTACAAGTGTAACTTCTTTATTGACTGGTGGATTTCCTTTGATCTTTGGTACTGAATCATTTAAGTCACAGAAGATTTTTTATTCCAGCACCTGATCATAATCTTGAACTGTCAAAGAAAATGCTTTAAAACTGGTGTTTCTATTTCAGGTTGATTTATGATTGATTATTCAATCATAAGATTTATCCAGTAAGCTACCACAGAACAGACAGATGATTTGGAGATGGATGAGTAAGGGTATGATTTCCTAGGAGGCCTGAGATCTTGGATCTGAGATGATTGGAAATAAAACTTGCATAGGGCAGAGAGGCCCTCCTTAAATAGGCAAAAAGAAAGAAAAACTAACCCTGGGTACTATCAGAGCTCTACCAAGGGCACTCCTGAGCTTATCTCTGTACTGGTGATCTACAGGGAGGTGTCTGGTACATGATTAAATTCCTGATGGTTGGAAAGAAAAATATTTAATCTGTATAAGGCAGAAAGGCACCACTTTTAGATATCAATTCTGTATAGTGGTCCAGTGATTGGTTGCTTGTTTGGTACTTCATGTGGTCTCCTGAATATGTTGCTTCTGTATGCTGATCAGATGATTGGTTGTTTGACACTGGATGTGGTGTCTGGCATATATTTCTTCTGTATTCTGGCCATTTGATTGGTTTTGTTTTTGGTTCTGCATGTGCTTTCTTTCATACATTGTTTCTGTAAGGTTTTTTTGGAACTAAATGCGCCCTCTTGAAAATATTTCTTCTGTATAGTTGTTTGGTATTGCATTTGTTACTATCATTTTCCATAAAATTGTCTACATTTTCTTTGATTCACATGTCTGGCTGGACCAGTGGCTGAAAAATCAGGACAAACCTGGCCAAAGAACAGACACATACAGTTAAAATGGTTTTAAAATGTGTTATACCATGACAGGTTGCCTCTATTAGGCTTCCTTTCCGGGTTTTTCTCAAACCAGACAGAAGGCCAAGCTATTGTTTCAACCATATCAACCAACACATCCAATAAAGAACCCAATCATTAGGTAATCAAGTAATCAATCTCAAATCAAATACCTTAATTATTTTTATTCTTCAATCCTATGACTTAAGTAAGTACTTATTCAGCAATAAAGTGCTAAGTGTTTTTTATTGATCATATCAGCATGAACAAAAAACATTTCTCACAAAGTTATGATAATATACAAATAAAGTACCAAAAGGAGATTGAGGCACATTCAAATTTCCTCCAACAGGCCAATTGGAACCAAATTTCAAACCAAAATCTATTGACAGGTTTCAAAAATCTCCAGAAAGACAAGGGAAAAAATAAGGCAGATTGCAAAGCAGTCAAGTTCAAAGAACACTTCAACCAATCAGTGGGCATGTAAAGAAACTTTTTAAGAAGAAGGTCCTCAATCAAAAAAGACCCAGTTTTTCATACAGAGATGTGGAGAGAATAGGGCTCTTTGGAAAAATAGGGCTCAAAATTGCTGAAAAGAGAGATTATGAAATCTCTTTGCAAGTAGCTGAGGAAGGGATTGACAAAAGTTTTGTGTGGTCTGGAAAAAAACTGTGACATTTGGATTTGCATCCCACCATTTTTTCTCAAAAAGAAAAAGAACAATAGAAAGCCCTTTCCAAGGAGTTTGAACAAGCCAAACTGAAGATCAAACAATTCTATTTCTTCAAAGCAACCTCATCTGTTGTGATGAAAGATCCAGCCTACCTTTTGTTTTATTCTTTTGTTCATTTTCCATCAGGAGATAAAAATAAACCTGAGAGGATCAAGGTTGGCCAACTCATGTTTCATTTTTGGAACTGAAGCAAGCATCATAGTTGGAGGGAATTTTGAGCTGGTTTACCAGGATGATGTGATCAGTTATCTTGAGCTGAGTTGAGAATTTTATTTGGGGGCTGATGGGGAAGGATGTTGTTTTTTAGAGTTCCTTGGCAATGTTTTCTTTGGTGGATTGGAGTTTTGTGTAGAATTGTGGGGGGATATTTGCTGAGGGGAAATTTGAAAAGAGTAAGAGAAATGAAATGATAAGACTGAAGAAGTGATGAGGATAGAAATGAAGAGATGAGAGTGATGAAGTGATGAGAGCAATAAATTGATGAGGGTGATGAAGTGATGAGAGTGATGAATCAGATTTTTCCAATGAGGTTGGAGGTAGAAGTAGGTGGGAAAACAGGGTTGTATTACATGGAATGATGTGTGTTTGAGGTTTTAAAAAACTTTAAATACTTTGTCCAAAAAAAACTGTTTATTTTCAGATAACTCTGACACTTCTGATGTGAAATAAGTTTTATTTTTTGATTTTTAATGGCAGGTTAAAAATAGAGGTATTTTGCTGGAACCTGTAATTAAAAAATGGCAGTTTTTCCAACTCTGATACACCCTATCATCATCATCATCATCATCATCATCATCATCATCATCATCATCATCATCATCATCATCATCATCATCATCATCATCATCATCATCATCATTATCATTATTGTTATCATTATCATTATTGTTGTTGTTATCATTATAAGTATTATTATTATTATCATGATCATTATAATTCTTATTAATAGTGTATATTTCCCCCAAATTTGTGGGGGAAACTCTTTTTCCTTGTGCCAGAATTCAATTTTCCCAGTTTAACAGTTGGATATAAAAATGGGATGCATGAGGTAGATACATCCTAGATGTTGGGAAACAAGCCACTTGGGCAAGGAGGCCAATTTTTTTATTATGTAATAGACTAGTGTATTTCCCAAATATTAGGAGACCCATTTGAAGAAAGTGGATCTTTGTGGGATTTAAATGTGTGAGTTTTGGAATTAAATTGATTTATCTCCCAGAAAAATAAATAAATCAATAAATGATTCCAAAGAAAAGATTTTCAAGATGATTCAATGGGAGGGATGAGGTAAAAAAATATTCCCAAATAATATGTCAGTTAAACTAATAAATTAGAAAATATCTTCAAAAAATAGATTTTCTCAAAAAAATAATGTGAATTGTGAATGGCATTTAGAAACACATGGTGAAGAATATTATCAGTTTAAAAAGACATTTTTTATTTTGGCATCTGAATTAAAAATAACCTTGTTGATTGGCTAAATCTACTCCTTGATTCTTTGGAATATAACTGAACATGGCTGAAAACTTGATACTGAAGGTAATTAAATACAACATTTGAAATTCTCTGACCTTGAGATTTGTTGATTTTCAATCAGAAGGCCAAATTTACAGGCAAGTTTTTGCAGATAAATTTGATAGGAAGACTATTTTCATCTGGATCAGACATAAAATTTATGCATGGAATGAAAGAAACTCTTACCATGTAATCACCTGTTTCTATTTTAGAAAATATATTTTTTTTCCCAATCTGAAAAAAAGAAAAAATTCCCATTTAAATTTCTAATTTTATTTGCCATATTCTGCAGCATTATCATTGGGGGTCAAAATTTAAGATTTAAGATATGAGGAGGAAAGTTTGGAAGAAATGAATGCTTGAGAAATACTTCTTTGTAAATATTTTGGGTACCATCCTCAACAGAATCATGGTTTGATGAAATCTTTATGGTATTATTTTGCTCATTCCCAGGAAGTGAATGCAGTAGCAGTTCATTTGTCTTGTATTCTGAGTTTTTTTTGAAAAATAGAATAACAAACTCAATTAGTTAACTGGTAAAAATATAGTGGTTTAGTGATTTTGGTAAGAAAGTATTGATTAATATTTCTGAAGCATGATATTAATTAATTCCATTAATAAATATTTGTTTATGGAGAATTATTTTCTTTGAAACTTGTATTGAATTCAGACCAAAACCAAAAGCAAGTAAAAATAATTGTAATCAGCATCACCTGGTAGACAAATATCTGAAGTTATTTGAAAAAAATGAAAATATCTCCAGCATGTGGAATTTTTTTAAAAAAATGAATCAACTATTTTAAAACGTATACACTTTTGAAAAAGAGGCAAAATTTGATAAAATTAATCCTGAAAAATGTAAAACTGAATCCATTAGAGCTTGAAGTAGTCCATTAAACAACTCAACAGCACACCTGTGAGTTGTAGGTCCTTTATCCCATATTATCAAAGAATCTCTTTTGAGAGCTTCACCATTTTAGGAATTTTTGATATTCTTGATAAAGAGGATTTATTTGACCTCAAGGAAATTTAAAATTTTTGATGGGATGTTCTTACATTTTGTAGATTAATGGAAGCTATTCCACTGACAGAGAACTCTGTAACTAATCTACCTGTAGATCTGATAGAAGCCAGAAAGAATTTGTAAAAAAATATTTTTAAACACACCATGATCATCAATGAAGAATTATGAAGGCTGAAAAGAACTCAATGCATTCATTATCAGTTGAAAAATATAACTCTGTTTATTATTTAGAAGAGATACATTTTGCAAGTCTGATTTATGTATTTTAAAGTTGTTTTCCTCCTCAAGGATTGATTTTTTGTAGTTTCTAGTCCCATATACCATTTTTTCCAGTCTTCAAAGATTGGTAAGGGCATTTTCAACCCTTTTTTCAATATTTTTCAATATGATTGGGGTTATGGTTAATATTTTTTCTGAGAGAACCATTTTGTTTATTATACCAGAATTAATTTGATATTCAGCCATAAAATTGAATGGGGAATTTGATGAGAAATATGATTTTTCTGTTTGAAAATTTTCTAAGAGCATCCCAAATAAAATCCCCAGTTAATATTGATTTAAATATTCACAAGATTCCCGCATATTGTTTTCCCAAATGATGATGATCCTCAAGTAGACCCTTTGCCAATGCTACCTCACTGTAATTGGGGTAAGAAATTCCATTGACCTGTTTCAGGTGATTAGAATAATTTTTCTGCATCTGAAGGATAGACAGTTTTCATCCTTCCAATGGAATAACCTCTCTGTCTTTGAATATTTTATCTTTTATGGGTATTCATTCCCAAAATTTTGAATACTTTATTAGGTTTTGATTATTCCAAGCATCATAGTCTTAGTAGTTGAAACCATGCAAATACATACTCATATAAAGTTATATGTCATTTTAGAAGGTTCTTTAGGCTTCATGAGCATCTTTCTCTGGTTGATAATTGAGTCTTAGGATTTATCAATCACTCTTTTGTTAAATAAGTTAACCTTTAAATTTTAAATCCATCCCAATGAGAATGATTGTCTGCATTCCTCACTGGGGATGATTCAATGGAGTTCTGATAACTTTAGGAATAAATCAGAGAGAATCATTTACTACACTGATGATATCTTGGGTCCCCTGGGGGAGCCTGTTAGTATATAATAGGAGGTGATTCCCAGCACAGTTCCCTTATCATTATTATAATTATTATTATTTTAACAAAACAGAATATTGAAAATTCAAAAAGCTTCCATAAATACAACCCAGGAGTCAATTGAATGGGAACCAAAATTAGGGAATATTAGATTTAGAAAACCCGCCATTAGAAACCTACCATTTTTTTTGACAAAACCCGCCATTAAAAATGGCGGGTTTCTGGAATACACATACCCCCTAACTGGTGTATTTTAAGATGGCGGGTTTCATGAAAATGGTGGATTTCTAACATCAAACCTGCCATTAAACCTGCCATTTATGCATCATCATCCATCAACCATCCATCAACATGCAAAGTAACCATCCACCCCTCCACCTCAGCAAATCCATCCCAATCCCATCTCCATTGCTTCACACACACCTCATCCCCTTTTTCTGTACCACCACTTCTCCCACAACCCTCAAAATGTTATACATGATTTGAATCCCTTCTTGATCCTCACCCCAAGCGGAATATTTGCCTGGGAGGGAACAAGATGGGAGGAGATGATTTGACAAACATACAGAGACATGGCAAGATATGGCCCATATGTATTCCCCAACCATTGCTCCTCATCTTACCCTTCCCATTTACACCTCACTCAACTTGTTGTCTTCCCATTCAGGCCGTCTTGAGTGCCAAGAAGGTTGCAGTTGTTGTTGGTCAGCCCTCCCTCTCTCTCTATCTCCCTTCAATCCAATCCAATCCAATCCACTCATCTAAATCATCTCCAAAATCTCACTCACTCCCAGGTGCCGGAATATCAACTGCTGCCAACATCCCCAACTTTTGTTCATCCACTGGTCTGTTTGCCTCCTTAAAGGCTTGATTCCCCATGCCAAGTTGACCAGTGGTTGTGATCTGTTTGATGTTAACATTTGGAAGGTATTCCCATCATACCCCTACTCATATCCTCAATCTTGATGGATCAAATTCAATCTTAACTTGCCCCTCCCCTCCCCTCCCCCTTTTATTTTCTCTAGGATCCCAACACCTTGAGCCTTCAATTTGGAATGCTTGCAGAACTTCATAAGATGTGTGGCGCCGCTCAGCCTACCACATTTTGTCAGTTCTTGAAACACTTAGACAATGATGGGAAACTTAGTCAAGTTTACAAGTAAGCTCTTATCACGCTCTCTACCTTCAATCCTCTTGTTCATCTCCCAGAGCATCCTCAACAGCCAAAACATCAATGGATTGGAAGAAAAAGTTGGCCTATCCTAAGGTATCCCAGGTTGATTCAGATCAATAATATCTCATCATCCAACCATCAAGCTTGACAAGATCCTCCCCTGACTCCTAGGAAGCAAAACTTGAAGCATAAACAAGACCAGGCCTTACCCGCTCAACTTCCCCCCACCCCACGTTCAACCCCTCCACCTACTAAGATCAATCCTCCTTTGATTGAAAAAACTTCCTCATTGATCAACCACACAAGGTGATCAAGTTGGTGCGGTCACCAGTTGCAATTTGATGAGAGGTAGGAGGCCAGACTTGTTGATTGTGGCAGGTACTAGTCTCAAAGTCCCTGGTACCAAAAGCTTGGTCATAGAGCTCTCTAAGGTCATCAAACCACCCCCTAAGACTCCCAGAAATTTGGGTGAGGAGCAGGAAAAGCGGGAGGTCAATGACAAAGAAGGTGGGAAAAGCCATCATCACCCCAAGAAACCTCCTCTGATTCACACCATCTTATCAAAAAATGAATTCCCTTTGCCCTGTGGACTATGGAAGGACACCTTTGATGTCTGGGTCAAGGGGAATGCGGATCAATTCATTTATTTGGTAGACCATGAGAGGAGGAATCAAGAAGAGCTCAAGCTCCAGAAGGCACGGGAAAAGATGGAAAGAGAGCATCAAAAGGAAGAGAGACTCTTCAAACAGGCTCATTTGACCTCTCAGATCACCTTCTCTTCCTCTGCGGCCGTTCCCACCAGCACAGTGGCCATGAACAAGAATGATCAAACACTCTCTCTACCCTCCTCATTCCCTATGGTTCATCTCACACCTACCCAATGTAGATCTACGCCAAACCAAACCAACCTAAACTGATCCTCAGGGTATCAAAACCTTGTACAAAGAAATCATCATCCAATGGTCTTGATTTAGAATCCAAGACGGTCTGTGGGAACCCCACAATGAACCAAGCTCCACCAAAAAAGACAAAGGCAAATCCAACAGGATTTGTGAGCCAATTCTTTAAGACCGGTAAAGCTACCATCAAGTTGGAACCTTCCAAGTCAACAATGGGAAGAACGGAGAGAAAATTGATTCACCCAGCATCCTCTCAATTCCTAAACTGTAAGAAATCAATCACAATCCAAGCTCCTCATGAGCCGGTGAGTCAAGTGAGGAAGGGTAGTAGTAGTAGGAAGAAGGGAACAAAGAGCCATTAATAGGCTAGCATTAGTCGTGGAGAGATAAAGTTTGATCATCAACCACCTTAATGGATTCTCATCATCTCTTGGTTCATCATTGCCCCCCTCTCACCTTCTTTTTTTTTTTAAAAAAAAACTTTCAACTTCTCCTTTTATCTCCTTCCCATTGATCATCATCTTTGTTGGGCCTCACTTAATTTCATTCCCCTCCCCCCCCCCCCAAAAAAAAAAGAAAAGACTGATTGTTGTAGCAGGTGTTGAAAGGAAAGAAGAACTCCAAGTTGGAGGGGGGATTTTTTTCTTTACATTTATTTATTTTTTGTTGTTGTTTTGGAAGAAGAAGAAGAAAATTCTTTCCCCACCCCTCCTGTTAGCCCCACAGAATATACATATATATATATATATATATATCTGTATATGTTGGTGTTTAAAGGGACACACAACGGTAGCATTGAGAGAAGATCACTCTGGCTGTTTGAGGATCAATTGAACACTAAACAGGCTTGCTGGATTTTTTTTCTACCTGTGACACTTTGGATGGGGAGAAATGATGAAAAAAAGATACATGTTCATATCATACTCATAGAGGCTCCCCATCTATACACCCTTTCCAAAGGATCCTTAGTTTATCACAGCTTGCTATTGTTTATCACAAACTTGGTATGGTTTGTCACAAAATTGGTAGAACAAGTAACTTTGAACCTCACAGAGAATTAAGATTCCAAGGATTGTAATATATTCTTGAACATCCGCTGCCCCATCTATGTTTTCCGTGTTAAAAGGGATTTGAGCAGGCCTGCCTCCTGTCTCAACTTACCTGACTCTTCCTGCGTGGTTTTTTCTACTTCTGGTGGTTGTTTGCTTGCTTGGGTGGGGAATGACTTCATAACACTATATTTTCTACATATATAACATGCCCATCCATGTTGTATTGACTTTCAGGAACCAATGATTGGGTTTGGTTGATTTCAGGAATAAATCTGCTGGATTTCTTGAGACACATGATCTAATAAATACTTCATCATTGTCTCATCCATCAATGGGAGGAGAACAAACCATCCAATCAGACTCCAAAAAAGCTCTCATTCCATACCACTGATCCTCAGAAGGTGATTACTGCCATTTCTAATACTTGGCTCATCTGACATCCACGGAAGTATTCAAGACCCATAACGTGATCTGGTGGATCAATATGGATTTGAAACAAAAAAGAGGCCCGGGTCTGGTTGATGCCAATTGGGCACTAGCAAAGCACTCTTTGGAGTGAGTGATGAAGTGATGCGGGGATGAGAGCAATGAAGCAAAGAGAAAAGGATGAGATGAGAGTGATGAAGTGACAAGAGAGATAAAGCAATGAGAGTTAGGATGTGATGAAAGCAATAAACAGATGAGAGTGATGAACTGATCAGGATAGTGATCCAATGAGAGTTAGCTGGATGTGATGAAAGCAAGAAATGGATGAGAGCAATGAAGTGATAAGGATAGTGATCTGATAGTTAGCTGGATGTGATGAAAGCAATAAATGGATGAGAGCGATGAAGTGATAAGGATAGTGATCCAATGAGAGTTATCTGGATGTGATGAAAGCAATGAAGTGATAAGGATAGTGATGAAGAGATGAAGAGCGATGAATAAATTTTTTTTGGATGAGGTTGGAGTTAGAAGGAGGTTGGAAGCCAGGGGTGGATGAAGTGGACAGGTGGTGGAAGCCTTTAAATACTTTATTTGAAAAAACTCACTTATTTCCAGGTAACTCTGACACGTCTGATGTGAAATAAGTGGGTTTTTTGATTTTTAATGGTGGTTTTGAAATGGAAGATTTGGTTTTAAATCCGCCATTAAAAAATGGCAGGTTTCCTTAACTCTGATATGCCCTATTAAATGTAAACTTCAAAAAAAGAAAAATAAAAAAACAAAAATAAAAAATAAAAAATAAAAAATAAAAAATAAAAAATAAAAAATAAAAAATAAAAAATAAAAAATAAAAAATAAAAAATAAAAAATAAAAAATAAAAAATAAAAAATAAAAAATAAAAAATAAAAAATAAAAAATAAAAAATAAAAAATAAAAAATAAAAAATAAAAAATAAAAAATAAAAAATAAAAAATAAAAAATAAAAAATAAAAAATAAAAAATAAAAAATAAAAAATAAAAAATAAAAAATAAAAAATAAAAAATAAAAAATAAAAAATAAAAAATAAAAAATAAAAAATAAAAAATAAAAAATAAAAAATAAAAAATAAAAAAGTAAAGAATAAAAAATAAAAAATAAAAAATAAAAAATAAAAAATAAAAAATAAAAAATAAAAAATAAAAAATAAAAAATAAAAAATAAAAAATAAAAAATAAAAAATAAAAAATAAAAAATAAAAAATAAAAAATAAAAAATAAAAAATAAAAAATAAAAAATAAAAAATAAAAAATAAAAAATAAAAAATAAAAAATAAAAAATAAAAAATAAAAAATAAAAAATAAAAAATAAAAAATAAAAAATAAAAAATAAAAAATAAAAAATAAAAAATAAAAAATAAAAAATAAAAAATAAAAAATAAAAAATAAAAAATAAAAAATAAAAAATAAAAAATAAAAAATAAAAAATAAAAAATAAAAAATAAAAAATAAAAAATAAAAAATAAAAAATAAAAAATAAAAAATAAAAAATAAAAAATAAAAAATAAAAAATAAAAAATAAAAAACAAAAAACAAAAAATAAAAAATAAAAAATAAAAAATAAAAAATAAAAAATAAAAAATAAAAAATAAAAAATAAAAAATAAAAAATAAAAAATAAAAAATAAAAAATAAAAAATAAAAAATAAAAAATAAAAAATAAAAAATAAAAAATAAAAAATAAAAAATAAAAAATAAAAAATAAAAAATAAAAAATAAAAAATAAAAAATAAAAAATAAAAAATAAAAAATAAAAAATAAAAAATAAAAAATAAAAAATAAAAAATAAAAAATAAAAAATAAAAAATAAAAAATAAAAAATAAAAAATAAAAAATAAAAAATAAAAAATAAAAAATAAAAAATAAAAAATAAAAAATAAAAAATAAAAAATAAAAAATAAAAAATAAAAAATAAAAAATAAAAAATAAAAAATAAAAAATAAAAAATAAAAAATAAAAAATAAAAAATAAAAAATAAAAAATAAAAAATAAAAAATAAAAAATAAAAAATAAAAAATAAAAAATAAAAAATAAAAAATAAAAAATAAAAAATAAAAAATAAAAAATAAAAAATAAAAAATAAAAAATAAAAAATAAAAAATAAAAAATAAAAAATAAAAAATAAAAAATAAAAAATAAAAAATAAAAAATAAAAAATAAAAAATAAAAAATAAAAAATAAAAAATAAAAAATAAAAAATAAAAAATAAAAAATAAAAAATAAAAAATAAAAAATAAAAAATAAAAAATAAAAAATAAAAAATAAAAAATAAAAAATAAAAAATAAAAAATAAAAAATAAAAAATAAAAAATAAAAAATAAAAAATAAAAAATAAAAAATAAAAAATAAAAAATAAAAAATAAAAAATAAAAAATAAAAAATAAAAAATAAAAAATAAAAAATAAAAAATAAAAAATAAAAAATAAAAAATAAAAAATAAAAAATAAAAATAAAAAAAAAATAAAAAAAATAAAAACAAAAAAATTAAAAAATTAAAAATTAAAAATGAAAAATGAAAAATGAAAAATGAAAAATGAAAAATGAAAAATGAAAAATGAAAAATGAAAAATGAAAAATGAAAAATAAAAAAGAATTAAAGAAAATTTTTAATGGGGTTCCAGTTTTGGAGTTGTGAATTAATTGTTACCATGAATGGTGTGATCTTAAATTTTTAAGAAAGTCTTCATTTATTCTTGATATTTAAAGAAATTCCCCCTATATATCCAAGATACTCAAGGTGTGGGTTTTATCCTCATCATAAATCAGCATTATTTGAGAAATATTTTTAGAAATGTCATCATGATTCAAAAATTAAGTTATGGTGTGTTTTGTTTGCATTTTGTTAGGTTTAGAAATGGAAATTGTGTGAAATATTGGTGAAAACCTCAAAGGATTCCATGATACTATTGGTTTTTTTTATTCAGATTATATAGGGGTTAAATAATCTTGATAAAATTTTTAACTGTTGAATTGCATGTCTTTGGAGGCTCTAAACATAACTAACTCTTGGAAAATTTGAATAAACTTAAAACAAAATGTTGGAATCATTTCATTGAATTTCAAAACGTTTGATCTTATTTTGATCCTTTTTTAAAAAACCATTGATTTTATTTATTTCTGTGAATCTTAATTCCTTTATGTGGATGCATATATATTCATTCAAATAAACATTCACTGGTTATTGATAAACAATTTCAAAAAAGTAATTATCAGCAGACTATTTTCTTGATCTTCATTCAATTATAAACAAAATAGAATCCATTGTAATACATTCTAAATATTGTATGTTATTCATCTTTATAATTTATATTTCATAATTTTTCTAATTTATATTTATGGTAGTAAATTTTATTTTTGAAATTCATAAAAGAAATACCATTCATTAAGAGGAAAACTATCATCACAATTTCATACTTTTGATTGGTATTATTTTTCTCAGTCAGAGACTCACTATTTCATCCATAATTATTTCATTTCAATTTTTAATTTTTAATACTAAAATTGATTCTAAAATTAATTCGAAATCACCTTGTTTACCACCTCCAATCATTCAATTTGTTTTTTGTTATTTTTTGGAGATTGATTTAACAACATTATATCAGATTTTAATTCATATATCAAATTGGATTGTTTGAGCATATTTTTCATTAAATCTCATTACTAAAACGGTATCCATAATAAACCATGAAAAATACATTTTGAAAAATCTTTCAATTTCCATTCTTACTATTTTTGATTTCTTGTTTTTGTTTTTTTTCAAAATTTACCTTCAGATTTTTATTCATAAAAAGACGAAAAATGATATATATATATATATATATATATATTTTATTTTTTTGGTTCTAAAAAAATCTCACTCAATTTATCATCTGATTTCCAATTCTCAAGGAAAACTTGACCTTGGAAGAGGTCACCTAATAATTCCGCAAACAGAATTTCCAATCCCCAAAATGGAATTTTTTACACCAAAGCTGGGGGCCTTGAATTTTTCAAGTCCGGGAATCCCATCTTAAGCTCAACCTGATTTGAGAAGTTTCAAATATTCATTATTTTATTCATCTCGAAATGTTTTCAAAAATTCATGATTTATTCATCTTGAAATTTTCTCAAAGTTCTAACCACCTTTTTTTTTTAAAAAAAAAAAAAATAGTTCCTTGAAGTTATATTCTTTTTTTAGCTTTTCACAAAAAATATTTGTTTGGAATTCCTTCTCAGAGGTTTGAATATTTTTCAAAGGCCATGGGTTTAGAATATCAAAAAAAAATGAATCAAGGAAAAAGATTTATTTTATGGATTTCTTCAAGTTGAAATAAAAAGTAGCAGATTATTTAGATTAAAATAAAAAATCCCTTGAATAAAAACAAAACAGTGTGTTTTGTTGTGTTATATTTAATTCAAAAAGAATATGAGTTTAAATATTGTATTTAATTTCTTTAAAAAATGGTTAAATTATAAAACCACACCTCAAAGAAATTGAGAATTCTTTTTTGAATTTTTTAGACTCAGAAAAAATTATTATTATCATTATATTCATCATGATCATTGTGTTTTTTGAATTTCTTTTTTTGCCCAGTCATTTTTTAAATTGAGTTTTTGGCAACTCATTTTTTTCCAAATGTATATAATTGGAAAGTTGATTGTTGAGATGGTCAAAATAAATTCAAGAATCTTAAATGATGTCTATTTTTTTTTTTTTTCAATGTTTTTTAAAAATTTTGCCACATTTTTCAAATGCCTATAAAATAGATTTTTTTTGACAAAACCAAATCATCAATTAGTTTCCCATTCCTTTTTTTAGGATAATTTCAACCAATCTGATCTGTTTATTAGTTTATCCTATCAAATAGGGTGGATCAAAGTTAGAAAAACTGCCATTATAAATCTTCCATTTTTTTTTGACCAAACCTGCCATTTTAATGGCAGTTTTCTGAAATTCACACACCCCGTAATTTATTTAAAAATGGTGTGTTTCATGGAAATGGTGTGCTTCAAACAACAAATCTTCCATTTTTGCATCACCATCCATTAATTATCCCTGGCATTAAAAACACCCATCCACACCTTAACATTTTCAAATCTACACATCCCATCACTCACTATTGATTCACACATCAAATCACCAAATCCAATATCATCATCCTCACATCATCAAATAATCACTTCATCCCATCAGATCATAAAATCATAATCCCATTTCCCCATAAAATGTTCAAACTAAATCACATTTCCATAACTCTTAACATTTCCAAATAAACTAACCAAGATCATGTTCAATAAGGAATCAAACTGAAATTTTGCTACTATTTGACTCTGATTCAGACCCCAAATTGAAAAAAAATGGTTAGACTTGAATTCTTTATTTGAAAAGAACCAAACGGTCGCTAGAAGACAGAAGATCAAGAATACCAGGTATGCAAGGAAAAAGCTCCATCTCCTACCTGAATTGAGATTCCACCAACTTTTCTGAACTTCTTTGGTTTCATTCACAAAATGGTTCCAAAAAAAGGAAAAAGGAAAAATTATCAAAAAAATTGGATGAATATGAGGTCTCTGTAGTTTTATTTGTTTTTCATGATTTTTTTTTTTTGAAATCAGTTTAAATAAGGTATCATCAAAGTTCTTTGTGCTTCAAAAAGGTACAAGCCTTGCACACTTCCTGCCATTGATTCTTCAACCTATACCATAATGGCTATGTCTATAAAAATCAGTCATAGTACCAGTAAAACCAGCAGTTAATTAGCTATCAGAGATATCTAATAGATGAAAATTTATTTTGATGAAGATAAAACAAGTCAGTTTATTGGAGGTTTTAAAAACACTATCAAAGATTTTAATAAATGTAAATAATATTTTTGTAAATTGATTCAATTTTTCAAATCAATTTATTTAAAATTAAAATGTTTGTGAAATTATCTCCATTTCATCCACAGTTCTACAGATCCCAAAAATTGAAACATCTAAGCAAACCTTTTCCCTTTTTTAAGCTTCCAGTCAATGCTTCTCCTCCTGATCTTTTTCAAACTCCAACTCAGTTTGTCTCAAATTCAACTGAGCATCAATCTTTTTCTCTTCAGCCCTTCATAAACCTCTTTCCTTTTCTCTGCATATTTAAATTTTGAGTGCCCATTTTTTCTTTTCAAACTCAAGATTTTCATTTTCCATTTCAAGCCTGCCACTTTTGACCTGGGACTTAACTCGTTTGAAAAGCATACAAGTGAATTAGTATGCATACATGTGTTGATAGTGATTCAATTTTTTCAACCCAAACCTTGCTTCTCTAGGCTTCCTCCAGAACCTCTAAAGCTGGAATTTTTCCTCAGCCTTTCTTGCCTTTTGGGTTTGATGTTGCTTGAGTTTTATGCCTTCCTGTTTCCCATTACTGAGGATCACTACAGCTGAAAATTATCATCTCCATTGAATGATGAATTGGGAGGCCCAATTGGATTAAAATTTACATTTTATAAAAAATTGTTGAGCTGTTTAGAGGGGATCAGTAACTATTCACTAGCAGGTTTAATATAAGTATGATGAATATTGATAAAAAAAAGGTTTGGCTGGTTGGCGAGGAGGTGAAAAATCAAATAAATCATCTTCCAGGTTGAGAGGATTGCAAATGAATTGGACCAGGCTTGGAATTGACCAATCCAAAGAGGCAAGTGTTGGCTTCAAGGATGAATTGGAGTGAATGATTGATGTAGATGTGGACCCCATTAGAGATTTTCTTGGTGGAATATATTCCTTGGAGCCATATTCCGGCCAATCCATTGGTTCCTCAACAAAGCTTGGTTCCTTGATCAAGGTTTCCTTTTTATCCCTATCACATCACTTGGCTGAAGATTAAATACCATCTCCTCAGTATCAATGGAGTCAGATCTTTGAGCACAAAATCAGCTAGAGGGGTGATGCTGTCCTTCTTTCAAAATAAATTTTCCATCTTGAAATAAAATGGAAAGATAGATTTCATTTTATCAATCACCAAGTTCATCCCTTTGGCTGTATCAGCATCAGTGAGAATAAATCTTGTTGATAATGACATTTACTGGGAGTTTTTATACTTGGACCAATAGTTCTTGAACCTCTCTGTCATTTTTTTTTTTGAAGATAGATTGAGCATACCTTTGGCTTTTTTCTTGATCTCATGGGCAATGAGGAGATAACCATTAAAATTAAAAGATGGAGGTTGGTCAACACAAGTTTTGTTTTAATGCCCCAAACAGGAATTTTAGTTGGCATGGATTTTCAGCTAGTTGACAAGAATTATATGGTTGGATTTCTTGAGTTGAATATAAAATTTGGAAGCAGATGGGGGAGGAGGGTTTTTTTTTTTTTTTTGAAAATTTGTCTGTTGAGTTCCTTGGAGAGGTTCTCTTGGTGTATATGTAATGGGAGGTTTTGTGAGGGGCCATGTGGAAAGGGAAAGAGATCTCAAGTGATGAGTGCAATTGCAATAGATTTATGAGTGCAATAAATTGAGGAGTCTAATGATGCTTCAGAGGGGGAGTCCCAATGTCCAGAAAAAGAATTTTTTACATATTGATGAGGTTGGAAGTGGGAAGTAGCAATGGCAAGATGAAGAGCAGAAGGATAGCGTATTAAATAAGGTTGGAGATTGAAGGAAGTGGGAAGCAAGAGGTGGATGGTGTGTTCCAAAATATTTTGGATGTTTCATGAATTTCTACATAATTTATTTAAAAGAACAAAATTATTTTGTGGTAAATCTGACATGTCTGATGTGAAATAATTTAGTTTTTGATTTTATTTTCAATGGTGTGCTTGAAATTGGGACATTTTTCTGAAACAAGCCATTAAAAAAATGGTGGGTCTTCTCACTCTGAGACCTCTTCATGAGTAAAGAGAATGATTATTAGTTCTAATTCATTTAGAAATCCATGATTCAAAATAAATAAATAAATAAGAAAGAAACCTCCCACAAATCATGATTCAGAGTGGTGTTTTGATACTCAAAAAAAAGTTGATCAAGAGAGATTCCAAAAACCCATTTTTGGTGTCTGTTCTTCCTCTTCTTTCTTTTCGAATTTCATTTTTAAACATGCTTGTGTTTTTTTTTCTTTTGTTTCTTTTTTCACTTTTTTTTCCCTTTTTGTTCCCTTTTTTATCTTTTTTTCCCTTTTTTTCCCTTTTTTTCTTTTATCCCCCTTTTTTTATCTTTTTTATCTTTTTTTTCTTTTCTTTTTTTTCTTTTTTTTCTTTTTTTTCTTTTTTTTCTTTTTTTTCTTTTTTTTCTTTTTTTTCTTTTTTTTCTTTTTTTTCTTTTTTTTCTTTTTCTTCTTTTTTTTCTTTTTTTTCTTTTTTTTCTTTTTTTTCTTTTTTTTCTTTTTTTTCTTTTTTTTCTTTTTTTTCTTTTTTTTCTTTTTTTTTTCTTTTTTTTCTTTTTTTCTTTTTTTTCTTTTTATCTTTTTTTTTCTTTCTTTTCTTTCTTTTCTTTTTTTTCTTTTTTTTCTTTTTGGTTTTTTTTTTCTTTTTTTTCTTTTTTTTCTTTTTTTTCTTTTTTTTCTTTTTTTTTCTTTTTTTTCTTTTTTCCTTTTTTTTCAATTTTTTCTTTTTTTCTTCTTTTTCTTTCTTTTCTTTCTTTTTTTTCTTTTTTTTCTTTTTTTTTTTTTCTTTTTTTTCTTTTTTTTCTTTTTTTTCTTTTTTTTCTTTTTTTTCTTTTTTTTCTTTTTTTTCTTTTTTTTCTTTTTTTTCTTTTTTTTCTTTTTTTCTTTTTCTTTTTTTTTTCTTTTTTTTTTCTTTTTTTTCTTTTTTTTCTTTTTTTTCTTTTTTTTCTTTTTTTTCTTTTTTTTCTTTTTTTTCTTTTTTTTCTTTTTTTTCTTTTTTTTCTTTTTTTTCTTTTTTTTCTTTTTTTTCTTTTTTTTCTTTTTTTTCTTTTTTTTCTTTTTTTTCTTTTTTTTCTTTTTCTTTTTCTTTTTTTTTTATTTTTTTTATTTTTTTCATTTTTTTTTTCTTTCTTTCTTTTTTTTTTCCTTCTTTTGTTCTTTTTTTTTCTTTTTTCTTTTTTTTTCTTTTTTCCCTTATTTTTCTCTTTTATCTTTTTTATCTTTTTTCTTTATTTTTGAGATTAATTTGAGTTTGCAGGTGTGAATGTCACAAGGGCTGCTTGCATGCAAGCAGGGCTTTGAACCTGAGTACTGTACTCACAGCAGGGCTTGGAACCTGAGTACTGTACTCACAGCAGGGCTTGGAACCTGAGTACTGTACTCACAGCAGGGCTTGGAACCTGAGTACTGTACTCACAGCAGGGCTTGGAACCTGAGTACTGTACTCACAGCAGGGCTTGGAACCTGAGTACTGTACTCAAAGCAGGGCTTGGAACCTGATTGCTGTACTCACAGAAGGGCTTGGAACCTGAGTACTGTACTCACAGCAGGGCTTGGAAACTGAGTACTGTACTCACAGCAGGGCTTGGAACCTGAGTACTGTACTCACAGCAGGGCTTGGAACCTGAGTACTGTACTCAAAGCAGGGCTTGGAACCTGATTACTGTTCTCACAGAAGGTCTTGGAACCTGAGTACTGTACTCACAGCAGGCCTTAGAGGAAGATTGGCTGAGAGACCTCTGAGGGGAGGAGATATAGTAATGGTTTAAAGGATAATAATGTTTGGATAACACTTGCTGGGATGGATTTCCAATTAAGAAGTAGTAAACTGATGTCTTGAGGGAAGAGAATCAGAAGAGGATGAAAGGAGGCCAGTTTGAATAGACAAGGATCTGACAAGGAGGTGGCTAGGGAACTTCAAGGGAACAAGCTCTAAATGGGTGTACAGCAGGTCCATTAGTAAAGACTACAGGTGTAGTGACCAGATCAGTCAAAGCTAAAGTGAGGAGACTTATAGAACAGTCCTACTACTTTGGGAAAAACTGACTGCTCCATTTTGATAGGCTGTCTATCACATTGGGCAAGCTCCCAGGCCTGGGCTGTACAAGTTAGGAATGTACAGTTGAAGGATGTACAGTGGCTAGAAAAAGGTTGTGGGACTTTTTTTCAAAGCAACCACACCCAGGTACTTTAAAAAATGTAGATGAAGCCCAGGGCTCCTTGATTTTCCAGTTGACCACCCCATCTTCAGGCTCCCACTCCATCAAACCCATTGCCACATTGCCACTGACTTTTTTTTTTTCTGACTATTTGATCAATCCAAAAAACAAAGACAGTAAGTGATTTTTTCAAAATCCTATTCCTCATATTTGATTCTGATTCATGTTTTTTTTTGACATTTAGTCTTCTTCAGGCAATTTGTTGTTCCATAAGATCAAGATGGTCCAACCACTGGAAGAGGGTATAATCCTGATTGTTGGATTCAATGTTAGAACAATGTGAACCACCTCCACCCCAACTCAACCTTCAGCATCTCAAGGCACCTCAAAGTGGACCAAGAGAACCAAACCTGAACAATAAGAACATCAGATACATAAAAATCTTGAATGAACATCTTTCATTGGTTTCTGTGACTTCCAACCTACCTCTCTCAAGATTATCACTACCATCTCACCAAGGCACTTAAAAATCAAGATTGATCAAAACTGGTTTTAATTATTTTTATAAACTTTCAATATTAAAATTTCTTTAATTAAAATCATTCCTTTCAATCCTTTCTAAGACCTCCATAAAGAGTAAAAAAATTTGATGATACAGAATTTTTTTGATTTTTCTTTTCCCCCAGCATGTTTTTTGAAGGTTTTGTGATTTATAAGGTTTTTTGTTTTTTAAATCATAATTTGATATTTTTTGAGATTTCAATTGTTTTATAATTGAATTACAGATGCTGAAATATATAAACTTATGAAAAAATTTAAATAAATTCCTTTTCTTAAGTGATAAATTTAGCTTGAAACAAATGCTTGAAAATAGACTGACTGTTTTTGGTCAATCAGTCACATTATGTTGGAATCATTCCTGTCCTGTTGTCCCTTGTGTTCACACACATTTCTCATCCACCTTTTCATTGGAATGTCACATCCACCATCACTAACCACTGGTTTACCATTTTCTTTTGTCTCTCTCTTTTCTTGTTCCTGTTCTTTTATTTTCTGTTCTCTTCTTCCATCTTTCTTTATTTCTTCATCTCTCACCTCTCTTCCATTCCGCAAGCACTCCCAAAAATGTGCCTAAATCCCAACTCCTCAATTCAACCATCTCAACCATGATCATCAAGATCACTTTGTAAGAACTTGCTCATAGCTTCTCTACCACTCAAGCTATCTCCTGATCTCCAGCTACTCATCACCACCAGTCTCTCCTGGGATCCTCAATTAGCCCTATTTTAGTTCTTCTCATATTTGGTGAGAAAGACTGAATTAAAGATACTTCCATCTTTCTTTCCATACCTGTCTCTGTCTCAACCACTTATGCTTGTCACAAGTTGATCCCCCTAGATAATCTCTTGACCCTATTGCCTGCTCTTGTCTGCCACTAGTCTCCATAATTTCTTCCTTTTTCCTACTCAGATTGGTGTGTCCTTCAAGATTCTGATGTCTCTCAGCTCAATCTATCAGCCACCTTACACGCATGTTGTAGCCTTATTTTTTTATTTCCAATTACCATCCATTTTTAGGGTCTATATTCATCAAATTTTTTTGGTCTAAACACTTAACAGTTGAAGAATGTACAGTGGGTAGACAAAATTCATGGAACTTTTAGCACTAAATTGGCCGCTGTAATTCCAATTACTTGTTTCAAGCTGAATTCAACTCTCAAAAATAGCATGGAATAATTTCAATTGGTAGTTTTAGATAGCTTTTTATCTGTTTCTTACTTGAAACACTATCAAACTTTTTGTGAACATGAAATTTAAAATTCATAAAAAAAAATGAAAACAGTAAAAATACTTGGAAAAACAGGTTAAATTAATAAAAAATTCAAAAAAGCTTCTACCTCCAAAATTCCTTCTTTTTGAATATCTCTCAAAGCATGATTACAAGGAACACATTAGATGAAAAAGGATATATTGGTCAATTCTACATGTTGTAAATTCTAAGTTTTTTCATGTTTGATTTCTTGAAATGCAGGTCCAATTCTGATTGCCTAGCTGAGATTGGTATGTTTCAATTCTTGAAAAGCACTTGGACAAGCTCCTTAGCAGGTAAATGTTTGTATTGTTCATGTATTTTTAGCTCTAGGGAATTTTTGGTGTCCTTGAAAGTTTTGAGGGCAGATTGTTCAATTGTTGGTTTGAGATGGAGATCTGCCAATTGGTCTACAATCCATTTGAACAAGCACAATTTTTCAAGATTTTGATTGGTTGAATCCCAGGATGTAATGGATGGAAAGATAGTCAGAAAAACATGGATTTCAAACAAAAAAAAAAAAACATGAAAAATAAAGATTAAAATCAGTCTATAAATTTTTGAAAAAGTTACTCACCATCACTGTTTTGGTGATCAATCATGAATAATTGGGTCAAAATGGCAAAACCAAGACAATGATGTTATTGACCATGGTCCACTGTTGAGGGAGCCCAATGGTGGAATGGTAAAGATGAATCATGATGGTTCATAGGCTTCATCTACATTGTTTGAAGTATCATGGTGTGGTTTCTTTGACAAACAGTCCCACAACTTTTGTCTAATTGCTGTACAGTTGAAGGATGTACAGTGGGTAGACAGAAATAGTGGGACTGATTGACCAAAAATAGTCAGTTTTTTTTCAACCATCTGTTTCAAGCTAAATATATCACTCAAAAAAAAGGCATTTATTTGAATTTATTCATAAGTTTAAATATTTCAGCATATTTAATTAAATTATACAAAAATTGAAATTTTAAAAAATATCAAATTATAATTTAAAAACCAAAAAACTCATAAAGCACAAAACCCTCAAAAGACATGCTGGAGGAAAAAAAAATCAAAGAATTCTGTACCATCAGATATTTTCCTTCTTTATAGGGGTGTTAGAGAGGATTGAGAGTAATGGTTTTAATGAAAGAAATTTTAATATTGAAAGTTTATAAGAATAATTAAAACCAGTTATGATCAATCTTGATTTTTCAGTGATTTGGTGAGATGCTAGTAATAATCTTGAGAGAGGTAGGTTGGAAGTCACAGAAACCAATGAAAGATGTTCATTCAAGCTTTTTATGTATCTGATGTTCATATTGTTCAAGTTCTGTTGTCTTGGTCCACTTTGAGGTTCCTTGAGATGCTGGAGGTTATATTGGTTTGAGGTTGAATTGGGGTGGAGGTGATTCACATTTTCCTAAAATTGAATCCAACCATTGAAATTATACCCACTTCTGATGGCTGTACTGTCTTGATCTCCTGAAACAACCAATCACCCAAAGAAGACTAAATATCAAAAAACAAAAACATGAATCAGATTCAAAGATGAAGAATAAGATTTCAAAAAGATTACTTACCACATTTGTTTCTTGAATTGATCAATTACTCTAACATCAAAATCCAAAAACTGAGTTGGTGGTAATGTGGAAATGGGTTGGATGGAGTGGGAGCCTGAAGATGGGATGGTCAACTGGAAAATCAAGATGCCCCAGGCTTCATCTAGATTTTTTGAAGTACCCAGGCGTGGTTTTTAATGATGGGGAAAAGTTAACACAGTCAGTGGGAGTCAAACCCACATCTTCCCATTGAATGCGGGATGCTCTAACCATTGAGCTATAACCGCTTGGTGCAAGGTGTACATCAAAACACCCCCCCATACACCAAGCACCCATTTGTTGCGCCCTTTTTACCCCATAGTCATGTGTTTTATTCAATTTTATAGCGTGATATTCAGCGTGAATCAGGATGCTACAGCTGCAGTGCTGGGCTCATAACCTGTAATGATGGGGAAAAGGTAACACAGTCAGTGGGAGTCAAACCCACATCTACCCATTGAATGTGGGATGCTCTAACCATTGAGCTATAACCGCTTGGTGTGAGGTGTACATCACAACATGGTTGCTTTGACAAACAGTCCCACAACTTTTGTCTACCCACTGTACAGTTGAAGGATATACAGTGTATGTACGTGGAAGCCATGACACTACGTACTAAGGGTGAGAGAGTATGTAATACATTCTACAGGAGAATGTAGATAAGGATGCCCAAAGGATAAACTTTAATGGAATATAGGATAGATGGAGCAAATAAGCTTGCAGTATGAAAAAGCCTTGGAGATTGAGTATGTGAAACCCTGGTAGATCAAGTATATGCAATTGTATGAGTCTGTGTATATCAGTGGTGGATGGATTATATGTAGATATCAAGTGTATGTAGATGCTGAGTATGTGTAGCTGCTGAGGATATGTAGTTAGATCAGTTCCCTTTGGAGTTAGAGTTACTTTGAGTTGAAGTACCTCTGGAATCAGAGCTGCTTTGAATTGTAGGGCTGAGGGTCAAGTGTGACTGTGACAAGAGATGTTTAAAACCCCATTCCCAAGATCAATGGCTCCTAGAAACTTCTTGTTTGTTTTTTAAATCTTTCAAAAAAAAAAAAAAAAAAAAAATCTCACAGGGTTTGGAGGGATGAGGATTGTTTTTGTAAGATGAGTCTCCTACTCTGGTGTTTACCTGAAGCTTTGATCCAGAGAGGATGCTTGAGACCAGTCTTTGATCTCGATCCTGAATGATTTCTGGTTAAAGTTTTCACTGGTTTGGAGTTGATGAATCCTCTAGTCAACCACACCAACATACCATGATTTGCAGGATCATCTCAACCTTCTCCTCCTCCTCACTAAATTATCCCTTCTCAATTCAAATCTTCCCAAAATCTCTGCATGACTTGGTTTCATTTATTTTTAAAGATGTAAGTGATATCCAATGTGTGCCTTATCTTCTGTGATGAATTATATACCCATCTCACACTCAACCTCTCATAAATTGAATGGTATACATGATACTTAAATTTCTTCTTCTTCTTCTTCTTCTTCCTCTTCTTTTGAATTGCTCTTCTTTCTTTCTTTTCTTTTCCTTTTTGATCTTGTTTTCTTGTCTGACTTTTTTGTTTGATCTGTGATCTTGGTGTTTAGAAAAATTGATTGAAAAGAGCTTTTTTCTTGACAAAAAACAATTGAATAAACTTTTTAATCAAATCACACACTCTTCTCTCTTGTCATTCTTGTTCAAATTTTTTGAGCTGTTAAAAAACACTCTCATCAAAGGAAAACTTCAGCCCTTAGCCCCCCCTCCCAAAAAAAAAAAAAAAAAAAAAAGAGTCAAAACGTGATCATCACTTTTTCTTTGGGGGGTAGGGGGTTGGTTTGACTGACTTTCTAAGCTCTTGGAACATCAGATACTGTAAAAAAAAAAAAAAATCAAAATGGATGACAGAAATTCCTTCAAAGGAAACTCCCAGAAAAGCACGTGTGTGAGTAAGATTTCTGTGTGATCTCAGATATCCAAGGTTTATTTTTCTTGTCTTTTGTTTTGAATGGTAAAAAATTCATACCAAGTAAAAAACAAAGAGAGAGAATGATTTGAGGGCCTCAAGTTGGGTTTCAATGTACCTTAAAGATCAGCTATAGTTTTTCTAAACAAAAGAATGGTAGATGTGTGACCCAAGCAAGGCCTGTGAATATTTTTAATTTTAGAAGTCTGGTTAGACAAGCTTGTTGGTTTGAGATTTAGAGTGAGTATAAGGAAGATGAGCTGCTGATATATAGGTTGTAGTGGTGATTGATAAGATGTGGGGTTATGGACTGAATGAATCTTTTGAATTTGAATGATGGATTGGTTTAGTGATTGTGGTGAGAGTGTGAGGGTGGATGAGTAGCTGGCTCCAAGTGGTAGTAGTCCTCCAGCGTCGATGAGGTTCGTCGTCGTCGCAGCCGATCGGGAGAGTTGCTTTACTCTCGAGGAAGTGGTCAAGGAAAGCGTCGAGGATAGGAAACCAAGGATACTGATGAAGACGATGAGTTGGACCGGACCATCTAGGGAAGGAACGGTCGAGAGTCTCGAAAGCTCTTTATTTAGTCTTCAAGCTCACCGAGGACTGGGATAGATCATCACTGGTGGTCGTTGGAGGCTAAGGCAAGCCATGGAAGGAAGAAGGAGGGAAGAAGAAGTCAAGATGATGGTCATCGTCAGACCCAAGAGATCGATCTATTACGCCGGAGAAAGGTTCGAATGTACGATCGAATTCAAGTTGACGAAGACTGACGATGGCCATGAGGATCGATCGTCGATGAGGATGAGAGTAGAAGGAACGGAGGAAGAAGCAGAAGAGGAACCAGCAGCTCTGATCTCAACCCCTTCCAGCAGACGACCCACTTCGATCTCATCCTCAAACCACTCCAACCAAGCCATACTCAGCAGTGTTGGTGGTCTGAGACCATCGACCAGAATCGATGACCATCAAGATGCTCTCCTGCCATCCTCCAGCTCAGCTTCATCAGCTGCTCGACCGATTCAGCATCCATCGATCCCAGCCAGGAATCGGTTCATCGGTCGATCGTCATCAACCAAATCGATCGTAACTCATCTTTCTACCTCCGATCTCATCAACCATCGTCTGAGATCCTACTCGATTCAAAACCCATCCTGTTGAGTTTGATCCCACAACCTCATCCTCAACCTCATCCTCATCCTCAACCTCATCCTCATCCTCATCCTCATCCTCAACCTCATCCTCATCCTCATCCTCATCCTCATCCTCATCCTCATCCTCATCCTCATCCTCATCCTCATCCTCATCCTCATCCTCTTCCTCTTCAGTCCACCTCTCCCCCCACCATCCATCATCCCGACCTCCTACAGGCTCGAATCTAAACCTATCCCCAAGATCATTCGATCCATTCCAACCATCCCCGCTCCAATTCGATCTCAATCAAACCGCTCCCACTAATCTATCCCCTCGTAAACTCTCGACACCCTCCTACTCCTCAGCCCAACCTTCATCGATCTACCATCAACCTCCCAGTCCGAGGAGGGCTTCATTACAACTCGCAGGCTCAAGTGCCCCTCCCCATCGAACGATATTCCACCCTCGGCCGCCTAGATCGTTCCTATTGGCTTGGTCCTACTGTCAGTTCGAAGGCTACTTCGAACTACAGGATAAGCATATCGATCTCATCCACTTTCAATCCTTACGCCATCCTCAAACCCGTGGTGGCGGCCAACTGGTCCCAGACGATCCCGACGATCTCCATCGATCCAATCCAAGACCAACCTGGATGGCTTGGCTCTTCGGCTCGAGTCCTCCGATCGATCGTCCTTCCAATCATCACCCTCACCCGCCATCATCTTCTTCCTTCTCCTCCCATTCGAATCCCCCCAACCGATTCCCAGTCTTTCAAAATCCTATCAGTCTCTTGGACGTCGACGTCCGACTCCAACCTGGCCAATCTCGCGTTTGTTCGTCTCCATCTCACCCGTTGTCTTGGATTATATCTCCAGGCGTTCTGATTTTTTTATTTCTTTCCTTTCCTTTCCTTTTTTTTTTTTTTCAAAAACTACACAAAATTCTTGATCTCAATCTATATAATCCACTCTCTTTGTGCCGTATCATCAAACAGTAACTCTTCATTTTCGTCCTTCTTCCCCCACTCTCTCCCCCCCCCCCTTTTTTTTTTTTGTTTGCGCTTTGCTACGATCGATGGCTTCGAAAATACCTGACCTGAAAACGAAAAAAAAGACTCCTTTTCGATGGATCTTCCCATCAACCTGCCACCCACCCACAGAGGTAAATTCATCAAGTTTAACTACGAGTTGATCGTCGGAACAAATGTATTCTCGGATTCTCCCCCACCCATCGATCAACATCAAACCAAGCCCTCCAATCAAGCACTATCAGCGGATCCCCTCAGGACTAGTTTTTCGACTAGTTCCTCCGGTCATCGTCATCGAGAGCATAAGAGTCGAGTGTTCAGAATCCCAATCAGAATATTTAATCACGTCTACCGTTGGTATATTGTCTCCCTTCTAGCTTCGTTACCAAGCTATGTCTGCTCGATGTGTTTGGTGATGATCCACTAATCCTTGGCTCCGCTGCCCCTCCCTTCTTACATATTTCTCTCTTCGATTCCTCTTGCACTACCCTTGGATCGATCGCGTTAGTGAATGATTCGAAACCGTTCTATGACCTATTGAAGCCGATTATATCGTCCAGAGATACAGCAAAGGCTAGAAGGATATTTTCCCAATCTACTGCCGATCAATTAACTCCAAAAGCTCAAAAGCCAAACTCAACCCTAGATGGATCATCTACCAGTTATGCCGAGGGTTTAGCAAGATTGGAAAAGTACGGTTACGAACTGTTGGGAGGTTCAATTATCCGACAAGTTCGTGGAGGAGGTCCTATGAGGAAAGAGCCCAACGATCCTATCGAAGAATTACAGGATGGTTGTATGACCGCGGTAGAGCTCATCAGTAGGTCTGCACCCAAAGGTACGCAACTTGTTTGTCTTTTTATTGTTCATGAGACAGTAGCCGTCAACTCATCATTCAAACCCTCCGACCAACATGTAGTATCGTTTGACATCAATAAGGACGGCAGATTGGTCGCCCAACTATCGATCGTCAAATCGATCTATAGATTGGGAGAGACGATCGAAGGGACGATCGAAATGAATGGATCGAATCCTAAGATGGAAGCCGGTAAGGTGATCAAATCGGGGATCAGTTTAGAATCGATCGAAGAATTGGATCCACGCATCATGAAAGAATCCAACCATCATGCCAACGAAGACAGACGAAGGATCAGGAGCAAGATCTATTCAGAACAGGAAGAGCTCGTGATCGATACCGCTCGATCCAAGTTTTGTCTCGTCATCCCTTCCGATGGATCACCCGATTTCGAGACGAACTTTGTCAAACTTGGATGGCGGTTGAAACTTCGGTTGCAGTTCATCCCGAACCCCGATCCTCCTTCTCCTGATCATGAGAGGCCTCCGATCATCCCTCCAACTCCAACCGGTCATCACCATCATCATCCATCAAACTCGCACGGCTCGTATCGTTACACTCACCAATTGAAGAAGAACTCGCAGTATTATCATCACCACCAAAGGGTTGGTTCCTCGATCACTGATGGTTCTCATCAGATCAACAGGCTTGCCGACCGACTAAGTAACAGTGGCCATTCGAGATCTAAATCCATACCTAAGGAACTGATTAGCAGTAACCCTTCAAGGTTGACGACCGGCTCTCAAGGAGTTTATTGCCATCTGATCTCCCATTCAGCCCCCGATGGGATCTTCAAACCGATCCCTGAATTTGGTCTGATCCCTCTCGAGTTGGATGTTAACCCTTCACCCGATTATCATTACAATCCTTCGAGTAGCTTCTCTCCAGCCATACAAGCCGAACAAAACCTGGCGATCCCGACTACAACTGGATTGGGAGCCACCGATCACGACCCTGGAGCTCATTCGAAGGACTTTGAGCTCAAGTTTTCGGCCTACGACGGTGCTGGATCGCTCCCGATGAATCGGATGAATTCTGATGGGCCTCTCTTCGATCATCATCGACTCGAAAGTCATCGAAACTTTGAAGGCCGCTACGGTTCCTCTTACCCTTCACTCCAACGCTCGTCGTCGATATCATCACCTTCGACGATCAGTCGGATTCGAGGGGGGCGGGAGCGATGGTTAGGCTACGTAGGGGGTCGCCAGAAGGAGGTAGAGGAGGAGGTAGTGGCACGAAGGAGCAAGAAGAGCATCTTGGTGCCCACTCGAATTGAGTTCTTGGAATGCTTCATCCCGATTCAAGTCTTGCCCGGTAACACACCCTTCAAGCCTAGTGATCATACATTCATCATCTGATTCGGTGGGGTGGGGGATTAGGTTTATACTGATATATACGTTCATGTATGCAAGTTCTTCCTCCTCTATTCTCCCTTTAATCGTTCAAACCCTAGACGATCTCGAATCTAGCAAGCGTCACTGAGAGCTTCTGGATGCGTGGCTAGCCCAGCCTAGCCTAGACTTGAGTCGGAAAAGAAGAAGGGTTTTAACGAGAGAGGGGAAGAGGCTCTTGAGATTGTCTTGCGATTCTCATCCTGCTTTCTCTTGCTTTCACTCCCTACCATCAATTAATCATTTTCATCTCACTAGATCCTCCTCCTCCTCATCGTTCAACTTTTCGTTCAGTATTTGTTTTCGTTCTCGAACTCATAACCCGTGTGTGTGTCTGATTGCATATCACGGCTATCATGTGCTCTCCCTTCCATTATTCATTCGTTGATTTGCTTGGGAGGGCAGAGGTTTCCTGACTAGTCATACACACACCCACGTCTCTATAAACACACATATACATCCATCCATCCATCTATCGATCTATAAATATCCCAAGTCCTCTGCTTTTTCGCTCGGTTCCATCTCTCTCTCTCTCTCTCTCTCTCTATCCCTTGAGTGTCTTTCAATAATCTTTTTTTATATTGTCGTTGATGATTCCAACCGATTCATACATACATACATGCATACATACATACATACATACATACATATACATATACATATATTGAAAGAGAATCCGGTAAAGGGGCAGTCGTTGTAAGGGGGTGGGGGGGGGGATTAGAGACAAGCCCATTAAACGATAATTATCTAATGATTTTTTTATTATTATTGTTATTCTTTTCTTTTTTTTGATTAGGTGTTGATTGTTCTGCTAATGATGGTGATACACACATACGCATACGTATGTATATAGGTGTTAACCCTCACTCCTTACGACGACCAAACAATCATCATCATCATAATAAAAACAGGATCAAAAAGGTTCCGAAGGCTCGAGGTAGAGATCTTACGGACTCCTAAACCCCCGCTCTCGAGTTGGACGCGGATCGGTTGGAAGGAAGCGGGAGAAGGTAAGGTAAGGTACGTACGAGGAGTGTAGAGTGAGCAAGGAGAGAGGAACGAGAGGTAGAGGATCTAAGCTCGAGGAGGTGGTTGGAAGTGAGCGGTCGGAAGGTGGACTTGGTGAGTGGTTTAACTGTAGCCTAGCAAGCCCGCTTAGACGGCACAGATACACTAAACTTACAACATGATCATGATTTTATTTTTATTTTTTATTCATTTTTTTTTTGGGCTTGGCTTGTAAGCCGAGCCGTGGGACCACCCATCAAAACCTCCGTGCGAGCCCTGATCGAGTACATATTATGTCTGGCGAGAGCAGCTTGAAAGGGCTTTACCCACACCACCGGGTCACTATGACGTTGAGCCACCAGCGCGGGCGAAGCCGGTTCGACGGCACCCACTGAGTGGCCATGAGCCGTCGAAATAACTGCGGCATCCGATAACGTCGAGGCCGGTCGAGAGCCTTCTGACATCTCGACGGCGATTCCACTCTCGGCGCGGGTGAGACGGCGTCGATGTGCTCAAGGGGGGGGGGGAGGGGAAGGGTTGAGTGTGAAGGGGGACTGACTGAGGACTGGCGAGGACGGCAGTTTCAAGGATCAAATGAACTAACTGAGGTCTCCGATGGAAGTTTGAGAAGGAAGATGGAGTGAAGTTAGGGTGAGTGGGGGAGGGATTGGAGAGTAACCATAGGATGGCTAGGTCTTGGTTGGTCTAGAGAGAGAGAGAGAGAGAGAGAGAGAGAGAGAGAGGGAAGCAGTCCGAGTCAAGCAAGGTGTGGTGAGAAGGATGAGAGAGTGAGAGTGAGAGTGAGAGTGAGAGCAGCTTAGAATGATTGATCGATGACCATCGTCCGAGTTCAATCGATAATTATCGACTGATCAACAGAAACCAGTCTAGTGAGCTGTTCCTCAGAAACCATGACGTCACATGGATCTGCCCAGTGCGCCCCGCTGGTGATTAAATCGCAGGGGCAAGACTAAAAGGTGGGTGGCGCAACAATTTTGGCGCGCGAAAAGTGGCGCTCCAAATGGCATTACCAGGGCGCGCCAGCAATGTCTCAAAAACGGTCCTCAACCGTCCAAAGTGGACCTGTGGTGTATCTTTTCAAGTTGGTTGGGTTGAGCTGGTATGTACATACATTCATACATACAACTTGATGTTGATCTCTCAACAAAATTAATCAATGATCAAGGTGTGCTTTTTTTTTTTCTTCTGTTCTGTTTGGTTCTCTTTCTTTTTCTTTTTCTTGGCTCTCTTGGGTATGGAGATATGTATGTACATATGTACCTCAATCCATAGAAAATCAGAGCGTATGTACATACATAGTTTTTTTTTTTTTTTTGTTTGTTTGTTTGAAAAAAAAAAGTAAGTAATATTGTCGGGGAAAAAAAATATGTGTTTACTTAGATATATCTGATTGTTGGAATAGAATGATGAGTAAAAAAAAAAAAAAAAAAAATTGTTTTTCTCAAGGGGTTTTTTTTTTTGCAAGAGTTATAAGTAACCTATGATAAGCTTTCAGCTCAAGCCAGGTTCTGGAATATATATATAAATATCTAGATATACTTGACCTGAGAAAAAAAAAACCTTTGTTTTTTCTTGGAGTGAAATTTGGAGCCTTGAGTTTTTTTTTTTGAGTGGGTTCAGTGTATGAACTTGAATACTTTCCAAAGAACCTAAATGTTTGATTGAATGGGAAGAGTATTGATGATGGGATTGAGGAAAGTGGTGGTGGTAGTGGTGGGGGGGGGGGAAGTTGATGGTGATGGAATTTGGTTTTTTTCAACAACAACAAAAAAAAAAAAATCATCATCATCAGCATCCACTTGGAATTCTTAGAATCAATCCCCATCATCAAGTAGGGTATTGTCCACCATGATCATGATGGGATCTTGGGTGATTCTAGATGAAAGGAATCAAAGCAATACCAAGGGAAAAAAAAATCTTCACTACCTACACCCTTCTCTGCCTTGGTACTATGGTTAAGTTGGGAGATTTTGATGAGCAAGAAAAACTGGCCTGTGTCAGTTTCAAAATCAAGCTTGCCACTTACTTGAGCTTTGACACCAGGATAAGGAAAGTAGGTGTACCTTATTTTGTCTTTCCCCTTCCCCCCCCTTTTTTTTAAAAAAAAAAAGAAAGAAAGAAAGAAAGGGCAATGTTAAATTTGCAACCCTATGCAACTCAATTTCAACCCAAATTAGGTTGCATGGCAGGGTTCAAGACCAATTACAGTTGTGAATGGCTGCTCCCAACCCATTTCAGCCGTGGATGGCCACTCACAACTCATTTTGGCCATGAACGGCCACCCAAAACCCTAAAATGGGTTGCCAGTGGCTGTTCATGTCCCATTTTCAGTGAGCAAAAAAAAAAAGAAAGAAAAAAGAAAAAGATAAGACAAGAAATTAAAAATAAACCAAAAATTGAACAAACAAAAACACCAAAAAAAAAAAAAAAAAAAAAAGCAAAAAAAAAAAAAAAAATTGAAAAAAAAAAAAAATTAAAATTAAATGGAAGTTCTTAAAAATTTCACCACTCTGGGGCCATGAATGCGCAGCCAAAATAAATTAAAAATGGAAATCTCTATGGACCAGACCTAAAGTAAATTCACCAAAAAAAGACTTCTATCAAGTCCACCTTGATGGATAGGCCCTAAAGTAAAAACACCAAAAAAAAAAAAATCAAGTTCAACTTGTCAGGCCCTAAAGTAAAAACACCAAAAAAAAAAACCAGTTCAACCTGTGTTAAGCTGATCTCATCACAAGAAGTAAAAGTACTCCTTATGATGGGAGCAGCCCAACACAAGTTGAACTGACTTACCAATAAAATCTCATTCAAAACACTCAAAATAATGATTTCAACTCAAAACACTAAACATAAAGATGTTAAAAAGGTGATAAACCTTTATATTGATAGAGTGACAAGATCAGCATCAGAACCCAAACTCAAAATGATGAAATTAAAATGATGTTTATAACTTAGAATACAACTTGAGTTGATTGTTTAGATGGTCAGCTCACACAGAAGCCTTTTTAGAATTCAAAGAAGCAGGTTTGGAAACAATGGGTGGGATTGGAATCATTTCTCCCTCAAGTAAAAGATGAAATCAGTGATTATTTTTGACAAAGCAAATTAAGATAGGATCTGATTTTTCTTTTACACCCATCTTCATAGTAGTATAAGTACAACATGAATCCAATGAAATGAAACATATTGGTCTTCCATAAGTATCAGCAATTAATTGACCCATGTCAAGATTTGAAAGCCATTTTGAAGAGGGAATTTTTTCATTGATGTCATCAACATCAAGTCTTTGTTCTATCTTTTCAATGTCTTTAATGCCACCAAGGATCTTTGAATAGCATGTCTTATTTTTCCTCAATGTTTCAATCATTTCCTCTTGTACTTTAAGCCATCCATGGTCATCGTACCCAAGTAATTTTGCAATGACTCTAAATCTGTGATTCCTATCACCAACCAGATCCCAAACCTCCCACAAAAACTTATGTAAGTTCCCAGTTATTTGATTGAGGTATTTCAATTTTGATTCCTAAGATCAGAAAAAACTTAGTATTCATTGTTAGTTTTGATCACTTCAATGAAATGACATCAAAGATGCACTTCTGATTGACTTCTCCCCTTCTTCTTCTTCCTCAGGAGAGGAAGAAGATTCTAAATGAAGGGAGACTAATTCACTTTTAGACTCTTCCTCTGAACTATTAAATTCATATTCTGAGCCTAAGGAATTTTAATATAATCATCAGTTCCCATTAGTCCATTAAACCATCAAAAATGAACCCTAAAAATAAAAGAATAGCTATCTTTGGTCTTTCTGGTTCCCTTTTAACCCTTTTTTAACTCTTAATTTCTCTTTAAACATGTTCAAATTTTGAAATTTCACAACAAGTAGCTTTCAATTTTGGTTGACCATAACTCAATCATAAGAAATGTGGCTCAAGACTTGGATTGGCAATCAAATTTGCTTTATAATTGACCACAGACTTTACAATCTCCAATCTAACTTGTTGAGGTTGTCCCATAAGAATGGAATTCAACTTGTTGAAAAATTCAGATTTGTCAATCACTTGATCTGTTTCATTCTTTCAAAAAGAAACAAAATAATTAATCTTTTGATCCCATAATTGGTACCCTTCAAAAAAACAAAAAAAGACAGCTTAATTCACAAGAAGGGTCATAGTCTAACCTCCACAGAGGATGAAAATCCTCAGGTACAACAGATCCTCTTGATGCTAGAATTTAACCTAAAATGTGGGAAGACGGTGTGGTGTTTTTATATAGCCTTGGATCGGGAACCGTGCCATGGGTGGCTAGTTTGGGAGGATAGAGTGGGGCAATTAGGGCTATAGGAGTGGGCCAACCTGCGGGGCAGGAAATCATGCAGAGCACCAGGCGGATATGGACAACAAAGGGGGCTCCGAGTAGGGCCCGGCAGAGGGCTGAGTCATGAGAAGGACAAACTGGGTGTGTGTAACGGTAGGCGGGCTTGAGGGTGGTTGTGGTGTGGGAAAGGGTTATGGTTAGGCTGGGGTTCTGGTTTCTAGTGTTTCTTTTCTATTTGTTGTTTCACTTGTACTTAGGATAGGGTTGAGAGGGTGGGTATAAAGTCTGCGCTCTCAACCCCGGCTTGTACAGGAGGGAGGAGAGATATACATGGATCATATGGGATTGGATGGATGGATGGATAAAGGAAGGAAAGGAAATTCATCTCTATCTCTCTCTTTACTGGAGCATCCTTATACTTACAGACACTAGGAACATTGATTCCAGAACTCAAGGACAACCAGGGGAGTGGCTCTCTCCTGGTTCCCACAATGGCACACCCCTTTTTTTTTTTTTGAATAAGACTTTGAGTACAACTCACCATCATGGTTGTGATTTAACTTCTCAAATTATTTGCCAATGATTTTAATTGCCTCAATTGACAATTTTTAAACCAAAGGTAAAAGTTCTTTTGGAAGAATGTTTTGTAAATTTTTTAAAGAGTTTTCAAGTGAGGCCTCCACTGATTTGATTTGAATTTCAATGTTTCCTTCAAGGTGTTTCCACACATCCAAAATTTTCACCAAGGATCCTGCAAGTGATTGTTTGAAAGTAGCATGGGCCCCTTCTACCCAAGACATTTTTGTATTTCCAAATTCAGGATTGACACAAGTCCACGCCTTTACAAACGTCTCTTTGACAGGGAAAATTTTCTTTTCCATATAATCAATCACATCCTCACGGTCTTTCAAGAAACACTGTATACAAGTTTCAACATCAGCACTTCCAGCAGAGATGAACAGAAGAAGCAATAAATTGACCTACTCTGAGTTCTGCATCATTGACCTCTGCCTCCTCCTTGGATTTAGATGCCCCATACTTTTCCCACAGATTCATAAACATTTCTCATCATTCATTGTGATTACTGAGACAAAAATTAAAATTTTCTTGAAGATTTTTAGACAAGTGCCAGGAGCACAAATTTCTGGATGACTTGGGAAACTATGTTCTATAGCACAAATCTGAGATTTTTCATGGTCCTTCACAAAGACTTTTGGAAGCCTCTTGGGATCATAAGGAAACTCCTTTTAATTAATTCAAAGCCCAACTGTAGAAATAATATGTTTCTTTTGTTATTAAAAAAAAGCCTTTGTGAAAGTTTTCCTGTTGGTTTTCATTCCTACAATATGCAATAGAGGGATTTTGTACCTATTTGTTTTATAAGTAAAATCCAACAGAGCAATATCATGGAATTTTTGACAAATTTTATAGAATCAGGATGAGCCAAGAACAGGGCCTCTAAGTGAACCTCTCCACTGAAATTTGAACTGAAAACCCACTGAGTTACTTGGAGCATTTCCAATAGAACATCCATAACACCTTTTCCATTAAGTTCATCTAGCTTTAACTTGCACTTGGTGTTATAGATTGTTCTATCATAAATGTATTATCCATCATAAATCCTCCTCAATTCACTTTTAATTTTCAACATATTGAGCCCATCTTTCATGCCTCCCTTAAGTAGATCCAAGGCTTGACCAGAGATTCTCCTCAGTTGAGGATGCACTGAGGGTTTTTCAGATGGTTCATAATTGTGTTGGTCATTTCTAATGGAGAGATGCCACATGGGATCTGCTACTTTAAAACTTGCACGGATAATGAATTGACACCCAAACTTACTTGTGTGAGTTTGCCTTTGCTTTTTTTTTGAGGTACATCCCTTCATATATCCCAAATCTTTCACATGCTAGATCCACATATTTATCCTTATTTGACTTGAATTTTGTCAATGTGTAGCCATCCATGGATTCCAATTTTTGACCATAAATCTTGGATTCTTTCCTACTATCAAAGGATCTCAAAGGAGGAGGGCCAAGTGGTTCTGGTACCTCATAGTTACACCACACATGGTTATGTTAGTATTGATCAAGCCAAATCCTACTCTGTTGAATTGCATAAGAAATTTGACCCACCAACTTGAGTCAATTCCAGTTGTGAAGAAACATCTTGTTCCTCAATCACAACCCTAGATGAGGATGCAATTGGTGCTTCCAATTTTTTTGTTTCCAACCCCTTACCCAAATCCCTAGATTCCACCAAAGCTTTTTTAAAAACAATTTCAATTAAGTACTTTAATGAATCCATTTATTAAACAGGGAGGCTTGGGATTGCCACTTTTCCCGTTAAAAAACCAAATTAAACAGCAATTTAGTATTCAATTCAATTTTCAATTCAATAACTCAAAATTTTTGCTAACTTTTGGGGTGAGGAAAATAAAATTATGTGACAAGCAAGTGATGTGTATCTAAAATTTTTGACAAGACTTTGTTTTTCCAATAGGCAGAGTGTTTGATTCCAAAGTTTCTTTTTTTGGTCCAATAATAGTCCCACATGGTATGCCACATCCCCAAATTTGGGTTGAAATAACTTAAATGTGGTCCAGGGGTGCCTAGGTACCCCAATCATCCCCTCAAATGGCCCATTTGGGGCTATTTTGCCCCAAACAGGTCAGGAATACAGGTGTAACCCCTGCTCACAGATTGTGCATCCCCCAGGGGGTTCCAAAACCCCAATTTGAACCCCTTAAGAGTTTAAAATCCCCAATTGTGATCTGAAAAGGGTCGTGATTGGGGATTTTCAACCCCCAGGGGGATGCAGGAGTTGTGATCAACCTGGCTTTCTCCTTGTTGAGTTTTGATTTGCCTTTAACAAAGCATATGGGTAGTGAACAGAAATTGACACCCATTTTCAACTGCAGGGTTGTGAATTTAACATTGCCAAAAAATAAAACAAAAGGGAAAAAAAAAACAAAAAGACAGAAATGAAATGAAAAATAAATAGGTGTGTAAGCATACAAAGAAATTTGAAAAAAAAAAAGAAAAAAAATGCAAATTTTTCCGCTGAGGGGGGATAGCCACTAGATCTATAAGAATAGAGATTGAAAAAAACTCCATCAAAAGACAATAAATTTTGATCCATGTCAGTCATGCAGAAATCGACACCATTTGGGAATTGTTACAGAAGTTTTGGCATGATCCCAAGAGGAAGGGATTCTAGGAATGAATTGGTGTATCTATTTCAATCAAAGACCAATGGGACTAACAAAAATGAATGAGAAAGGAGTAAAGAGAGAAACAGTGAAGAGCAACACAAGTGGAAGAGAGAGGTTGTCTTACCCATGACAGTCTCAGCTTTAAGAGGATAAAGAGGAGTGTAGTGATGTGACAAAAGAAAAAAAATGGGTTTGAAATAAGGGAAGGAAATCTGAAATCTGAAATGGAGAGGAAGTGAGGATACAAGAGCCCTAAGGAGTATGGTTTAAGTGTGAACCTCAAATTTGATCACTTGTTGGAGTTGAAGTGTGATGTAGATGATGTTTAGCTTGATGAGTTGATTCAGGCAAGTGAATTTGAGGCAAAATCTGATGGTAGGTGTTAGCTGAGCAGGATAGTCAAATGATAGCAAGGAGCAAGGTGATTTGATCTGAGAAGGATTGAGGCAGGAGGTTGGATGATGAGGGAATGAGGAAAAAGAGTGGAAGGAGGGTGATGAGTTAGGAATGAAGAGTGCAAGGAGGAATGTTTGGGGACTGAGGAAGAAGAGAAGCGGGGCCAAAGATGAAAGAGAACAGAGGCTGATGGAAATGAGGCAGTTGTCCAGGGGAATCAAGTCAAGGAACTTGATGGGGTGAAGTATCTTAAAAAGGGGAATAAGCACGGAGAGTTGGGGACTAAAGTTTAGAAGCAGCCCCACTGGAGATGACAATAATGACATGAACTACTTCTGGGTCATACCAACATCCATGAGGAGGTTACTGATTGTATGGGTGGTAAAAAGTACCTTTTTATTGTTCTTGAGGAAATTTGAAATATCCTTGAGAGTTGAGTTTGATTGATGATTAATGAACATCAGAAAGTTTGAAAACTTTTATTTTGTGAACTTGAATGGTTATTTTGTGTCAAACTTGATCTTTGTGGGGGGTGGGGTGGGGTCCAAGGAGGGGTCAGCAAGACCAAGGGGCAGCCTAGTGGTGGAGAAGACAGGGAGGTGGATCAGTAAGGTGAATGGGGTTTTAAATGAGGAGGGGGGGACTTTCCTGGAGTTTGATGGTGGAGGGTGGTGAGCTGAGGAGGTGGATAGGGTCATGAGTTGGAGGGAGGAGTGGGTGGTAGATGTTGGTGGTGAGGTGGTAGTGATGGTTGTTCATATTGTGGAAGGAGCTGGATTCCAATGATTTAGAGGCAGGAGGTAGGTTAGGGTGACTGGTGAGCAAGGAAAGGTGGTTTACTGAAAAAATTCAGAGTCCAACCCCAAAAAAATTTTTATTTCAGGATTCTTGGGAAAATATACATCCTAAACTGATTCCAAAAACAAAAAAGAAAACTGAAAATTGTTGGTTTGAGGTTATGAAATTGGAGAAAAACAATCAAAATTCAAATTTAGAAAGAGCAAAATTTATAACATACTCTTGCATTTAAAAAGATGAATCATGAGATGAGGATTGAATGGGTTGAGGAGGATCAGAAATTTTTTCTTGAAAGAGTTCATCCCACTCATCTTTTGATTTCAGCCAATAATTTATGGAGAAGAACACAGCAGAAAATAAAGTTTATAAGTATTTTAATGACTTTTGAATCTTGGGGATTGTTCCAAATTTCTCTTGATCTGGTCCATCTTCCCTTCAGAAGTACTATTTCATGCTTAATACAAAATCATGATTGAGCAAGATGATGGTTAAAATTGGTTTGGGCTGTATCATTGGAAGAAACATTCTGGTATCCTGCAACCATTTATTTTCCACCAGAAGAATCTACCTACTCCGGAAGGTATCTATCTTCATCTAAGTAGTTATTTGGTTCTTGTTCAATACAGATCCAATTGAAATCATATGAATGGTGATAGAAACCTGGAAAGCCAGCATGGCCAGTGATAAAATTATTGTTCTTATCACAAACTGGTTGATCAGAAACAGGGGATCTACTTTAACAGAGGAAGGATTGTATTTCAGTGTTCCATGAAAAAAATTGGAGAATGAAATGATGGATTTCAGTTTCTTCCAATCAAAAAATTGGTTCTTTTAAAGATTGGGTTTATGAAAGATTGGGTTTATGACCCAAAGGGGTGGTGGTTCCATCAAAAAACTCAATACAAACAGTAAAACTTTCAGTCTCTATGACCTGATATAACTCCTTCTTCTCTTCCTTGTTTTTCCAGAAAATTACTGAGAAAAAGAATACTAGGTTAGAAATCATAACACTTTTGGTGTATCAGTCAATGGTTCCATATCAAAATGAGAAGATATTTTCTAGTTGATTAATAGATGCTCCACTTCCATTTTATCACAATATACAGAGGGAAACTGCCAGTTGGATAGCTGTAACAAATTGAGGATTCCAAGAGTTATTCTGAAAGATTTGATTACCTTCAATCAGTTAGAATTTGAGTTTATATATATGTGACTTTCACTGGAGTTTGAAGTATCATTGATTGAATTGATTTTATTTATATTATTGTTGTTATTGAAGTATTAAAATAATGGTTAAAATATAACTAGGCTGTGTTCTCAGTAGTGATTGTCAGACTTTCCAAGCATAACATTTCACTTACCATGTCACTTAAACTGCTTATGTTAATTTTGCCTTATTTATTTTGTACTCAACCACTTGTTGGCCAATCATGTATTTAGTCTATATAAACCATGGTGCTCTCAAGTGGAATTCATCATCTGTTCAGCCAACACATCAACTGGAGTGTCCTTTTCCTCCTGATCTCAGGTCCGTTATGCTTGATGTTACAAGCCCCTTTCACTAATTCTTTAATCCTTTCATCTCATTAGAGCTCAGCTCTCTTTATCTTTAACACGGTTAAAGGCCTTTGCTCAACCTGAGCGAACTATACTTCATTCAAACTGTCCGCCTTCAACAGTCTCATCATGAAAGACAATCTTCAACTCTTTTGGCAAGGGGGGGAGATTAGGATGAGCCTTGTCATTGACTATCAAGCCCATCCTATCCACACACTTTGACAACAAACACTAGGAAACCATTGAGTTGGAGGACGAGGAGGAATTAGTCAACAGATACCAATACATCCATCCAATTAATTGGTCATCAATGAACATCAAACGGAATTGCTGAAGGACAAACATCCTCACAAAGATCACCAAATCAATTGCTGGGGCAGTAGGACAAAGATGATCAGAGTGATCCCTATCAATCACCAACATCATCATCATCATCATCCCCTCAATCCTGGTTCCACAACTTTCAATCAATTGATTCAAGGCTCAAGATTGTGATTGATCAAGAGCAACTACCTGTGGTGATTGATTGAGCTAATTGCTTGAGGTTTTCATCAACAGCCTGCAAACCAAGTTCAAACCCAATATTGCAATCAATCATGGTGAGATGGCTTGAAACCCAGCAGACATGAACAGCATCCCACCTGAGTATCAAGTTTACCTCCATCCTGATTTCGACCCCCAAGCATTTGCAAATTCAGTCCTCAACAATGAACCGTACCTTTCAGCCAATGTATCCCAGATTGCTTTGGGTGATGTTAGTTTGGTAATCTTGAAACTCAACCTGCAAATTGAGGATATCACCAAGCAACTCAGATCCAAGGTCACGACTCATCATTTGAAGTTACTTACCCAAGCTGGTTCAGTGGCTTCTCTCAATGGCTCCCTTCAGGCAATCAAAAATGGATTGCATCAAATTGAACTGAACATTGAGCGGTTGCAGAACAAGATCTGGGTGCGCTATTCAACCCTTACGTCCCCAGCTCTAGAGATTCTCAGTTGACCAATCTGGCCACCATCAACTATTCCAAGTATGCTGGCTCCACCTCCAGTCTCACTCAATCCTTGAGCCAGATCTATCTCATGCTCAACGGTAATAAACCTCTCAACATTGGCATGTTGACCGCCCATGCAACAACCTCAAAGAAAAGAATTGACTTCACCCCAGGTGCTAAGATGCCAGCCTCAATAATCTTGCACTACAATCCAATTGCCCAAAGGTATTTGATTGATTCTGATAAATTGTTTGAGGTCAATACCGACTGCCCAGATTCGACCACCCTATCCAGCTTGTCTTCAACAAAACAATCCAGGGATAGATTACAGTCATTGATTGAGAGATGAGAATGATCAAGATGACAAGCAAGTTGAGGCTGATCAATTACCATTGATCGATTCAACAACTCAAGACCATCTCAAGATCAACAACCACATCAATTCATCATCATCCTCACTTGAAATACATCTCAACCCCATCAGAACTACTACTCACCACCACCAAGACCAAGCCAAGGAGGACCAACAATGAGGGCTCACAGTCAATTCAAAGATCCAAGAAGAAGAAGAAGAAGGAGGAGGAGGAGGAGGAGGATAAGATGATAATCACCAGAATGACGACAACAACAATGACGGCAGCAACAACAACCACGACTACCCAGACTGACCAGAACAAACTCAGGATCTCATCCGAACCTCATCTCAAGAATTCATCATCATCAGTCAGCCAAAACATCATTCATCCGCCCATCTCAACCTCAATACCTCATCATCCACTCCCTTACTCATCCTCCAACATCCTCACCAAACCTCATCAAACCAAAACATCATCATCATCATCATCATCACTCTCAACTCTCAATCAATCAATCAATCAATCAATCAATCAATCAATCAATCAATCAATCAATCAATCAATCAATCAATCAATCAATCAATCAATCAATCAATCAATCAATCAATCAATCAATCAATCAATCAATCAATCAATCAATCAATCAATCAATCAATCAATCAATCAATCAATCAATCAATCAATCAATCAATCAATCAATCAATCAATCAATCAATCAATCAATCAATCAATCAATCAATCAATCAATCAATCAATCAATCAATCAATCAATCAATCAATCAATCAATCAATCAATCAATCAATCAATCAATCAATCAATCAATCAATCAATCAATCAATCAATCAATCAATCAATCAATCAATCAATCAATCAATCAATCAATCAATCAATCAATCAATCAATCAATCAATCAATCAATCAATCAATCAATCAATCAATCAATCAATCAATCAATCAATCAATCAATCAATCAATCAATCAATCAATCAATCAATCAATCAATCAATCAATCAATCAATCAATCAATCAATCAATCAATCAATCAATCAATCAATCAATCAATCAATCAATCAATCAATCAATCAATCAATCAATCAATCAATCAATCAATCAATCAATCAATCAATCAATCAATCAATCAATCAATCAATCAATCAATCAATCAATCAATCAATCAATCAATCAATCAATCAATCAATCAATCAATCAATCAATCAATCAATCAATCAATCAATCAATCAATCAATCAATCAATCAATAAATCAATCAATCAATCATCAAATCAATATTAACAGGCTTGACCAATCAATCACATTTGAACTGAAGAATTTTCCAGCAAATAGTAGATATCATACTTAAAGATAGCAGTTGAATTCAAATATGCCTCAGGAAGCTTACTAGTCAATTAGCTCATCTTGTTATCAGTCACTAAACTGTATGTAGAATAATTCCAACAGTTGGTAGAACATAAATTTAATTGAAGAAAGAGAGTTAGATTCATTTCAGACAGTAACTTCCTCCAGTGCAAGTCAAGCGTGTGTGTTAGAATTTGAGTTTATATATATGTGACTTTCACTGAAGTTTGAAGTATCATTGATTGATTTGATTTGATTTATATTATTTTTGCTATTGAATTATTAAAATAATGGTTAAAATATAAATAGGCTGTGTTCTAAGTAGTGATTTTCAGACTTTCCAAGCATAACATTTCACTTACCATGTCACTTAAACTGCTTATGTTAATTTTTCCTTATTCATTTTGTACTCAACCACTTGTTGGCCAATCATGTATTTAGTCTATATAAACCATGGTGCTCTCAAGTGGAATTCATCATCTGTTCAGCCAACACATCAACTGGAGTGTCCTTTTCCTCCTGATCTCAGGTCTGTTACGCTTGATGTTACAAGCCCCTTTCACTCATTCTTTAATCCTTTCATCTCATTAGAGCTCAGCTCTCTTTATCTTTAACAAAATCATCTCCAAAATTTTCATGAATGATAAAAAAGAATTTCTGAAAAGTTGGTGGATGATAAATTCAGGGAGGAGATGGAGCTTTTTCCTTTCATAAATGGGATTAAGGAATTTCTGTCTTGTAGGGTAAATTCATTTCTTTTCCAATGGATAATTAAAGGATAACAAATTCAATTCCAAGTAGGGGTCTGAATCCGGGTCAAATTAGAGCAGAATTTCAGTCAGTTAGGTTACTTTTTGAACATTATCTTGGGGGGTTTTTAGGGACATTTTGAGAGTGATGGAAATGTTTTGTGAAGCAGTGATTTCATGGGGAAAGTTTATGATTAGTTGATGATTTTGCAGGATGGATTCTTTATTTTTATCAAAATATCTTCTCCCAGAGTAGATCTCCCTGCTAATAAAGTACCTGCTTGTGTTGCTGGCCCTTTTCTTGATTTGCATGTACATAGGCATTCTGATATGAGTGGCAGAATAAAAATCAGAAAGTGTACAAAAATATATTTGTTAGGATCCCATAGAACTTTGAGAATACCATTTTGCTTGGAATAAATTCCAAAATCCAAGTAAAGAAAAAAAAATTGACCTTCAGATACCTCATATTTGTTAAAGTTTTTAATGACTTGCCATTGGAATTTTTTTTGGAACAAACAGGAGAAACAAGTGTGAACAAATATTTCCATTTTTAATATAGGTATCATTGTATAAGCAACCTCAGGTAAAATTATTGTGAGGTGATAAGTCCCAGGCTAAAGTCACACCTTAAAAATAACTAAAATGTTTTGAAAAATGTATCATTTTAGGAATTCTTTTTCTAAAATAAGGCCAGAAGGCATTGTTGGCATGAAAAAGATGTTTTTACTGTGATCATACCTTCTGGAATGTTTTACAACCCTAGCAAGGCATGAAAACTTTAGAAAGACATGGAAATACAAAAAAGGTATCAAAGTAGACAATCAAGTTTTTTTCAAATTTTTAAGGTTTACAACAGTGCCTGGAGTGGCATAAAAAGCCTTTGAGGGCTTTGTGGGCCCCCCAAGGCTTTCAAATGTTAATTGTGGCCCTGGGGGCAAATATGAGGCCTACCTAACCCTTGTGGGATCTGTATGGGGTAGAATTGTTTGGGGAATTCAATGACAGAGATCACTTGAGTTAATTTGACACATAAAAATGAAATGAACAGCGTGTATCAGAGTTAGCAAACCTGCCATTAGAAAACTGCCTTTTTTTTTTGAAAAAACCCACCATTTTTAATGGCAGGTTTTTTATATACATATACCCCCTAACTGGTGTATTTCAAAATGGCGGGTTTCATGAAAATGGCAGATTTCAAACATCAAACCCGCCATTAAACCCGCCATTAAACCCGCCATTAAACCCGCCTTAAACCCGCCATTTATGCATCATCATCCATCCACCATCCATCAGATCCAAAACACCTGTTGGCACCTCTGCCTCAGCAAATCCATACCAATCCCATCTCCATCACATCACACACATCTCATCTCCATCACTTCATATCTCCATTGGTTCACATCTCTATCACTTCACAGAAATCCTGTCATCATCTAATCACCCCACATCCCATCACCATCTTTCTCATCTCAACATGTCCAATCAAACTTCCCGGCAGCAAGTTGAAAACACAAAAAAGCTGAATGAACTTTGGTTACCATTTGAATCCCATTGAGACTCTGATTCAGACTCCAATTTGGAATCAACTTGGTTGGCTTTGAATGCTTGATTAAAAAAGCAATACATTGCTCCAAGAAGAAAAACTCTCCACAATCCTATGTATGAAAGGCAAAAGCTTCATCTCCTCCCCAACTTAAACTTCCAGCAACTTTTCCAAACTTTATTGCCTTCATTCATAAAACTTTTGGAGATGATTGAAGACCACCACATCTTCCAGAACAATTATTGGAATCCTCAATGCAATCCAGCTATCCAACTTTCCATTTCTCTTTGTATATTGGGATCCAATGGAAATGGAGAAGCAATTCATCAATTAGACAGTATATTCTCAGTCAGTTATGGAACCATTGACTTGTACACAAAAAGAGTCATGATTGCTATCCTATCTTTCCGTTCTCCAGTCTTTTCTTGGCCAACAAAAGAAGAATGCACAGAGATATCTCAAGTAATGAAGACAGAAGGCTTTCCAGCTTGCATTGGTTTTGTTGATGGAACCACCATCCCCTTGAGTAAAAAACCCAAGCTAGATGGCAACCATTATTTTGATTGGAAAAAGAGCCAATTTATTCATTCTTTTCCAATTACTTTGATAAAACTTTGGATCACAAACTGACCAAATATGTTGCATCTATTTATTGAGATACTCTATGGCACTAATAGTTTTTGGTGATAACAACAAGAATTGCATATCCCTCCACACTGGCCTTCTGGGTTCTTGTCATGATTCATATGTTTTAAATTTGATGCAGATTTCCCAGCAACCGGAGAAATATTTTGAACAAGATCAATAACTTCTGGCCAATTTGGCTTATGCTTGTGGGAAATATGTGGTTCCAGCATACTGGAATGTTTTGTTCAATGATCAAGGAAAAACCAATTTCAACTATCATCTTGACCAATCACAAGTTTGGATTGAGCATGCAATAGGAGTCCTGAAACAAAGATGGGCCATCTTAAGGGAAATGAAAAATCAGCTTCAAAACCCCAAAGATATGAAGCTCCTCATCAACTGGATTATCACTTGTTTAATCCTTCACAAACTTTTGGCCAACATCAAAGATGAATGGGACAAAATATTTGAAGATGATATTCCTGATCTGCCTCAAGTCATCCCTGTCTCATCTTGTCCCTTATCTTCTTATATGAGAGAAAGTATTGTACCTCTCACCCTTGCTTGCTTTGATGAGTAATGTTTGATTTTGAAATAGGTAAAAAATCCCTTCACTTTTTTTTTTTGGTTTTATTTTTTCAACCAAGATTCCTAGGCTGACTCACTTGGGATTTTTTTTTCTCTTTTGGTGGACTTAGACAAAACAGACCCAACACCTCACCCCACCAAACCATGGGTGCACTTTCTGTTATAATTATTGCCAGCAATTAGCTTAGGCAAATGAGCAGTGTTTAAAGCAAAAGAAATGCTGGACACCTTGTGTCAATAATTGCATGATGGGCTCTCACAATGGGGCAATACGTTGGATGATATTGGTGATGAATTTGATTAGATGATGAATGGATAATGAAAAACAGCAGGGAGAAGAGCTTCTTAAGTACAAAATATTGGCCTCTTGTGAGCCCATGATAAAACAAGCCAAAAGGAAAATTTTCCCCCCCCAAAAGAGCTCTACAGGCTCTACAGGCCTTGTTACTTGGTTTGGACTACATCAGCCCGCATGGCATCAGTCCCTGTACCCTTACAACCAGCCTATTCCGGTTATTTCTGGTGTTTCCACCTCAATGGGGCTGAACCCGCCCCTTAGCTGTTCAAAACCCTGGTCTGTTGTCTATTACAACTGGCCTGTTACCTCTCATGCTGGCTGGTTGCCTCATGCAACCAGTCCCTGGCCATACAAATGGCCAGGAGGGACCCAGGACACACCTGGGTCCGGTCTCAGACACACATGGGGGGGGGGGGGTGACCAGCTGACATGCTGTCCACCCTCCTTCTCACAGATCCCTGGAGGGGGCGGTCAAACCCCCCTACCAGGGGCCCTGGGGGTGGATACCCCCAGGGTGTTGTCATTCTAAGGTGGGCTGGGGGGTGGTCAGGTCCCCTCCAGCCTGTTGCTCCTCCCTCTTGGTAAAGGGGGGGGGGGAGAGCGCCCCTTCCTTGGTGGGGGGGTGGTCAATTCCCCCCCACCACCGGTCGCCTTGATGTGACCGGCCTAGCCACCACCTTTGGTGGGGGGGTGATCAAGTCCCCCCCACCATGAACGGTTGCTGGCTGGTTCCATCCAGCCAGCCCTCCCCCTCCTCCTTGCAATGGCAAGCAAGGGGAGGGGGAGGAGCCGGGGCCTCCATCCCTGCGGCAGCCGCAACGGGCTCAACAGCTGCAACCGGAGTAGGGGGCTCCATTTTGAGTCCCCCTGCCCCCTACAATGGCCCTGCGTGGGCTGTCGGGCCCCATAGACGGGCCAAAGGCAAAAACAGCGGGCCCAAGCGGGCCGCAACACAGGCAGCAGCCCCCAACCGGGCTGCAACACGGGAGGCCGCCCCAAGCCCAAAAACTAAGTAAACAATAATTTGGCAGGCCAGCCCCTCTGGCCAAGTATGTCCAAAATGAACCTTGGGCCCAATTATGCCCATACAAGCCCATCTGACTGTATTTGACCGTATACCTCACTGGGCCCGTTAGGGCCCGTGTACCAATAGGCCTGTTTCACGCGTTTTGAGGCCAGTTTCCCCAAATACGTGACATCCACACAGGCCTTTATGGTCCGTGTGAGTGTCCAATATGCCAGAGAGGCCCATATGTGCATCCCATTTGGATTACACTTATAAGTAGCACATGCTTAGGTGCATATGTATTTTAACACTATCCTCCTCACCCACCACCTCCACCTCACCCATCACCTCCACCTCACAAACCACCTCCACCTCACCAACCACCACCACCTCACCTCACCTCACTCACTGCCTCCCCTCCTCCTTTGGTTGGCAACCCTGGTACACCCCCTCCCCCCTATTCCTCTTCCTGCCCCTCACAGGTTGCTGATCCTTTGTCAATAAACCTTTAGGTCCCCCCTAACCGCCTTTCTCAATCCCTAAGGTGAGCCCCTTCCCTCCTCCCTCCCCCTTGCTCCCAACTAACACCGCTCCCCCCCCCCCCCTTGGCTTGCCAATGCCAACAGCCACCAAATTGCTGGCCACGCAAAATGCCCCTATCACCCCCCCCCCCCTTGGCTTTCCAATGCCAAAGGCCACGCAAACTGCCCCTCTTGCCCCCCCCCCTTGGCTTTCCAATGCCAATGGCCACCAACTTGCTTGCCAATGCCAACGGCCATGAAAACCATCCCTCTTTCTCCCCCCCCTTGGATTGTATTGCCCCCCCCCCTTTGATTGTATCACCCTCCCCATGGCTTGCCAATGCCAACGGCCACCAACTTGCTTTCCCATGCCAATGGCAACGCAAACCGCCCCCCCTTGGCTTGCCAACACAAACCACCCCCCCCCTTGGCTTGCCAATGCCAGCAGCCCCCCCATTGCTTGCCAATGCCAACGGCCCTCCCTTTGCTTGCAGGCACCAACCACCCCTGCCTTGCTTGCCATCAGCCCCTGCCCAACCCCCTGCTGCCTAGCTGCCCAAGCCACCCCCCCTCCTCCTGCCCAGCCAATGGAGCCCCACCTCCTCCCCAGCCAATCAAGCCCAGCCTGCCCCATCCTCATTGGCCCATGGACCCCAGCCTGTTTTTTTCACACCCTGGTATTTTTTTTTGTTTTTTTAAATTATTTTTATCATCACGTGACTGAAATGGTTTTTTTAACCCTTCTTTGACCCCTTTTGCTTTCATTCTCTTGCTTCTCCCACCATACTCACAATGTTATACTCCAAATTGAATCCCTTCTTGATCCTAACCCCAAGCAGAGAATTTGCCTGGGAGGGAACAAGATGGAAGGAGATGAGGTGACAAACATAAAGAGAGGTGGCAAGCAGAGGGCTTTGAAGCAAAAGAGGTATCAAACTAGGGCATCAGAAATCTCTTTGGAACATGCAGAGGGAGGCATCAATTAAGAGGTTTTATGGTCTGAACAGAAACTACAACCTTTGGATCTGTATCCTGTCATCACTGCCAAAAAGAAAAAGAACAATCAAAAACCCTCACCCACTGAGTTTGAACATGCCAAGCAGAAAATCAAGAAATTCCATTTCTTCACCCATGGAAAATCAATTGTTTTCAATAATTCTGATCACAAGTGTCTTGTTGCAATAATTGAATTTGTCCCATTGGATAAACTTTCCAACCAAGACAAGAAGGAAATCAAATTTGTGACAACTTTCCTTCACAAGACAAAAAAATTGGTCAAAAATGTTGGTCCCTCAAGATCTTGGGGTGGAAAAATGTGGGCAATTGGATGGCAAAAATCAATGCACCCCTTTGAGTTATTAGGATGCTATGTGAAGAAATCATACATTCATTCTTCCCCTCAAGAGTACACCTGTCTCAACCTTAAGGCCAACAAAGTCTCTTGAATTTTAGGACAAATGTTTTGCAATTTGGCCAGACTTCCCTTTGAATCAAATCGTGAAATAATGAAGGAAAACTGCATCCCCACCTTCTCATCTCTGGAATTTAGTTCCAAGCCTACACCCTTTGACTGCTCTCTGCATGTCAATTTCACATCCAACTCTTTTTACAACTCACCTCACATTGAAAAAGGTGACATCTTGGGGTATTCCTTTTTACATGCAGTTACAACCAAGAAATCAAATGGAAAAATTATTGAAACCACAGATGAATTTCAAGTGTCAGACGGCCAATTTTTATTTCCAGACCTGGGGTTTGGAATTTATTTGAAGCAAAAAGGTATGGTGAAAATGGTTTGGGCAGCAAATCTGTACAAGCACTGTACATTTCCTGCTGCGGACATGGCCACACATACCAGGATGGCAATTTCAATCCAAATTAACAAAACAAATTGAAAAATTTTAAGGGACTTGGCGAGTGGGAAAATATACTCTAGGAAAACAAATATATATAAAAAAATGTTTGTTCATTGGTGGGGTTAAAAATTGTGTTAAGCGTTGTAACCATTGTTGTAATCAAAAATAGTTTTATTTTTTTTCTTCTTAAGTTTTTAATCAGAGCAAATATACTTACAAACCCAGCATTTGAGTAATCTGCTTTAATTCATCTACCATTCTACTTCTACCAATGCACGCCACAGCTATTGACCACTTATCCTTTTTTTCTGTTTCCATTCTTTCCCTCTCAATTTACAGTTGTGATTGCTGTTGATCCTTCTCCTTTTCCTCTTTTTAAAATTCTAGCTCAGCCTGTTTCAGCTTCCACTCAGCATCCCATTTTTTTGATGAGCCAAACTCTTGGCTTTCTGCTTTTGAAAATCAATTTCCAGTTGACAATCCCACTGCTCCTTTTCAAACTGAAGTTTTTCAGATTCAATTTCTAATTTCACTGTTTTTCAGAGGGGAATAGGAATGAGCTTAATTTGGAAATCAAGGAGAATCCAATGGGCTTACCGGAATCTTGCTTCTCCATTATCTCCTCAAACCCCAAAATATTTGAAGTGTTTCTCCACTTTTGACATCTATTAGGGTTGATGTTGATGGAATTGGTTTCCTTTTTCTTTTGATTTGAAGAGGAGGTTTGTGTGGGAGCGTTTTCACTCTCATTTGAAGGGGATGTGGGAGGCCCCATTGGCTTGAGTTTTTGGCCAATCAGGAACGGATGAGGCTGTGATTTTACAATCTAAATCAGTTGGGATTAACCAGACAGAAGAGAAAAGAACTTGGGTGCTTACTTGAGAAGATGTTGATGGTAGTGGAAATACAAGAATAACTTGCTCCTCATTGGCCAATTTGTTGATTTCTTCCACCCCAAGAAGAGAGGAATCCAAAGAAGGAAGTGAGGGGTCAAAGGAAGGGTTTGAATTGTTTATCAATGCTGATGTAGACATGATTGGAGCTGATTCTGTTGGAATATCCTCCTCCACATCAGATTGGGGCCACTCATAGGTTTTGTTGGGATCATCATTGCTAGGCTGAGCATCCACAGCCAGGTCCTCAGCGTCAACTGAATCTGATTGTTGGGCATCAAAAGCGGCTAAAGGGGTGATATTGGCCTTATTTCCAAATATTTCATCCATTTGAACATGAAAAGGACAAATGGAGTCCAACTTATCAACCACCAAGTTGATTCCATTTGTTTTAACCCATTTGGTGATACCAAAGCCGGTGGAGATTGACATTGAGTGGGCTTTTTTGTACTTGGTTTGATATTTCTTGAATTTCTCCGGCATCTGTTTGGATGAAGGATCCAGCCTACATTTGGTTTTATTCTTGAGTTTATTGGCCATCAGGAGATAACCATTAACTTTAGAGGAAGGAGGTCAGCCAACTTGTGTTTCATTGTTGGATCCAAAGAAAGCATTGTATTTGGATGGAATTTTGAGCCAGTTTACCAGGATGATGTTATCAGCTCTCTTGAGCTGACTTGAGTCTGTGGAAGCTGATGGGGCAGGATTGTTGGATGTTGAGTTCCTTGGGGATGTTTGCTTTGGTCCATTGGATTGTTTAGTGGACTTGGGAGGGGAGGATTGCTGAGGGGCCATTTAAAAAGAGTATGGGATGAAGCAATGAAGCAATGAGAGTGATGAAGTGATGAGAGTGATGAAGTGATGAGGGTATGAGAGTGATGGAGCAAAGAGGATAGGAAGAGATAAGAGTGATGAAGTGACAAGAGGGATAAAGCAATGAGAGTTAGGATTTGATTAAAGAAATAAAGTGATGAGAGTGATGAAGTGATGAGGATAGTGATTCAATGAGAGTTAGATGGATGTGATGAAAGCAATAAAGCAATGAGAGTGATGAATTGATGAGAGTTATGAAGTGATGAGAGTGATGAAGCAATGAGGATAGTGATGCAATGAGAGTTAGCTGGATGTGATGAAAGCAATAAAGCAATGAGAGTGATGAAGTGATGAGAGTGATGAAGTGATGAGAGTGATGAAGTGATGAGAGTGATGAAGTGATGAGAGTGATGAAGCAATGAGGATAGTGATGCAATGAGAGTTAGCTGGATTTGATAAAAGAAATAAATTGATGTGGATAGCAATGAAGAGATGAAGAGAAATTAATCAAATTTTTTTCCAGATGAGGTTTGAGGTAGAATTTTTTGGAGGTTGATGGAGGTGGAGAACCAGGAGTGTATGAAGTGGACAGGTGGTGGAAGCCTTTATATACTTTACTATAAAAAACTCACTTATTTCACATCAGATGTGTCAAATTTACCTGAAAATAAATTGTTTTTTTCAAATAAAGTATATAAAGGACTTCAAAAGCTCAACCACGCGTCATTCCACATCATCACCCCTGGTTTCATCCTCCAACCTTATTGGAACACTTCATCACTCTCATAACTTTGTTGCTATCCTCATCACTTCATCACTCTCATGGCTTCATTGCTATCCTCATTACTTCATCACTCTCATTGCTTCATTGCTATCCTCATCACTTCATCACTCTCATTGCTTCATCACGACATCACTCTCATCACTTCATCACTTCATCACTCTCATTGCTTCATCACTTCATCACTTCATCACTCTCACCTTGCTTTATCACTTTCATCACTTTATTTCTTTCATCACATCCATCCTCTCATTGCTTCATTGCTTCATCACTTCATCCCCCCTTTAATCACATCCTAACTGTCATTTCTTTATTGCTTCATCACTTCATCCCACTTACTCTTTTGAAATGGCCCCTCCGCAAAACTCCCCCTGCATATCCACTCAACCACAGCAAACATCCCCCAGGAACTCAACATCCAAAAATCCTCCCCCATCAGCTTCCAAAGGCTCAAGTCAGCTCAAGAGAGCTGATCACATCATCCTGGTAAACTGGCTCATAATTCTGTCCAACTACAATCCTTGCTTTGGATCCAACAATGAAACACAAGTTGGCCAACCTCCATCCTCTAAGGTTAATTGTTTTCTCCTGATGGCCAATGAAATCAAGAATAGAACCAAAGGTAGGCTGTATCTTTCATCCAAACAGATGCAGGAGAAATTCAAGAAATATCTAACCAAGTACAAAAAAGCCCACTCAATGTCAATCTCCACCGGCTTTGGTATCACAAACTGGATTAAAGCAAAGGGAATTATCTTGGTGGTTGATAAGTTTGACTCCATTTGTCCTTTTCATGTTCAAATGGATGAAATATTTGGAAATAAGGCCAATATCACCCCTTTAGCCGCTTTTGATGCCCAAAAATCAGATTCAGTTGACGCTGAGGACCTGGCTGTGGATGCTCAACCTAGCAATGATGATCCCAATGAAACCTATGAGTGGCCCCAATCTGATGGGGATGAGGATATTCCAAAAGAATCAGCTCCAATCACGTCTACATCAGCATTGATAAACAATTCAAACCCTTCCTTTGACCCCTCACTTCCTTCTTTGGATTTCTCTCTTCTTGGGGTGGAAGAAATGAACAACTTGGCCAATGAGGAGCAAGTTATTCTTGTATTTCCACTACCATCAACATCTTCTCAAGTAAGCACCCAAGTTCTTTTCTCTTCTGTCTGGTTAATCCCAACTGATTTAGATTGTAAAATCACAGCCTCATCCATTCATGATTGGCCAAAAACTCAAGCCAATGGGCCCTCTCACATCCCCTTTAAATGAGAGTGACAACGCTTCCACACAAACCTCCTCTTCAAAGCAAAAGAAAAAGGCAAACAATTCCATCAACATCAACCCTAATAGACGTCAAAAGTGGAGAAACACTTCAAATTTTCTGGCTTTGAGGATATCATGGAGAAGCAAGATTCAAGTAATTTCATTGATTGATTGTATTTTCTTTCAAAATTAAGTTCATTCCCATTCCCCTCCAAAAAACAGTGAAATCACAAATAGAATCTTAAAAACTTCAATTTGATGAAATCACAAATAGAATCCTAAAAACTTCAATTTGAAAATGAGAAGTGGTATTGTCAACTGGCTATGGATTTTCAAAAGTGGAAATATGATATTTTGGCTCATCAACACAAGTTGGATTCTGGGTGGCAAATCAAACAGTCCAAGCTGGAGTTTAAAAAAGAGGAAAAGGAGAATTATCAAGAGCAAGACCAACTCAAAAAGGAGAGGTAAAGGCTGGCCACAGAAAAAAAAGATAGGTTATTGGTAGCTGTGGCATGTATTGGAAGCAGAAGAACTGCGGATGACATCAAGGAAATTACTCAATTGCTTGGTTTTTAAATATATTCACTTTGATAAAAAATTTTTTTTTAAAAAAAAAAAATTGATTGCAACAACATTTGAGAGTATTTTTAACACCACCAATGAAAAATTCTTCTTTATTTTTATTTATAGTTTTTTTCCTAAGGTATATTTTGCCACTGGCCAAGTCCTTGCTAGTGTTTTGAGTTGTTCTATTGATTTGCATGGACATGGCCATCCTAGTATGGGTGGCAGCATCAATTGCAGGAAAATTACATTGTACTTATTTGCTGCCCAAACCATTTTCACAATACCCTTTTTTTTGAAATCAATCCCAAACCCCAATTCTGGGAACACAAATTGGCCATTTTATACTGGATATTCATCCTCTTTGTCAATAATTTTTCCATTCAATTTTTTGGTTGGGACCACAAGTAAAAAGGAATAGTCAGAGACATCACCTTGGTCAATATGGGGCAAGTTGTAAAAGGAGTCTGAGGTGAAGGTGATGTGAGGTTGGCAGTCAAAAGAAGTAATGCCAGATCCAAATTCCAATGAGGAGAAGGAAGGGATGTTGTTGTTCATCATAGCTTCACAGTTGGAATCAAACACAAGTTTGGATAATTTTCAAAGCATTTGGCCCAATATATGAGAGACCTTGTCAGACCTAAGGTTCAAAAAATAATACTCTTTAGGGGAGGATTTGACAGCATCTCTCTTCAAATATCTTCCAAATAGTTCAGAAGGGTCCATCAATTTTAGCCATCCAATTGCCCACATTTTCCCACCCCAAGATCTTGAGGGACCAAAAGTGTTGACAAATTTTTTGGATTGGTGAAGGAATGTTGTTACTGAGTTGGTTTACTTCTTCTCTTGCTCAGATAGTTCATTCAAAGGGATAAATTTGATGATTTCAAACATAGCCTCATGATCCAATTGTTCTTGAACATTTACTTTTCCAGAGCTGAAGAAATGGAACGGTTTGATCTTCTGTTTGGCCTGTTTCAACTCTTCAGGGTTGAGTTTTTGAGTTTTCTTGAAAATGGACAGATAAAGTTTCAAGGGATGTAGTTTGCGTGAAGACCAAACAACCTTTTCATTAATTGTTTCCTCAGTCACTTCCAATGCAATTTCAGAATCCTGAATTTGAGCCCTCCTTCTCTGGAGAGCCCTTTTCTTCCCACTTCTCTGTATGTTTTTCAAACTATCTCCTTCCATCTTTTCCCCTCCCAAATGTATACTTTGATTGGGGTGAGGATCAAGATGGAAATCAATTAGTTGTAACATTTTGAGTTTGGTGGGTGAAGAATGGGACTTCAAGAAAGGGTGGTCAAAGCAGTGGAATGTCCAATCGTATTGCATTGAATAAAAAAAAGTAAAAAAAAAAGTCATTAGTCTGGTATAAACCACTTATATGATCAAAAAACATAGAAAATAGCAAAAACAATAATGGCAATTCTCCTACCAAAAAAACAAAAATAAATAAAAATAAAAATAAAAATAAAAATAAAAAAACAATCATGAGTCCAGTATAAACCACTTAGATGATCAACCAACATAGAAAATAACAAGAACATTACTGGTAATCTCCTACAAAAAATAAAAATAAAAAAAAGAACATCAGTCAACTTCTAAAGAACTGGGAGGAGGAGGAGGAGCTGAAGGGGGGGGAAGTCACCGGTTGGTTGATTGGAAAGCCATCAACCATTTGCTTGCCAATTGATAAATCAATAAATTTCTTTCTCACTGTTCAATCAATCAATTTGAAGGTGGATGGTGAGGTGGTTTGGTGAGGAGGAGGGAGGTATGGACTGGTGGTTTGGTTTGGCAAGGTGATGGTTTTGTGACAAGGAGGGAGGATTGGACTGGTGTTTTGGTGGGGTGAGGTGGGTGGTTTGGAAGTTGTGGTTCTGGTTTTTGTTCAAGTCCACTAAAAGAAAAAAGAAAGAAAAAAAACGGGAGTCAGCCTAGGATTCTGGGTTAAACAACCAAAACCAAAAAAATCTGGAAATTTTATCTTTTACCTGTTTAAAAATCCAATGCTACTCATCAAAGTGAGAAAGTGTGAGGGGTAGAATCCGCCCTCTCATGGCCAAAGATGAGGTAGAAGATGAGGCTGGGATGACTTGATGAGGATCAGGAATATCTTCTTCAAATATTTTGTCCCATTCATCTTTGATGTTGGAAAGAAGGTTGTGAGGGATTACACAACTGATAATCCAGTTGATGAGGAACTTCATGTCTTTGGAAGATTGGAGCTGGTTTTGAATCTCCCATAAGCTGGCCCATATTCCTTTCAGGATTCCTATGGCATGCTCAATCCAAACTTGTGATTGGGCAAGATGATAGTTGAAATCAGTTTTGGCTGGATCATTGGTTGAAACATTGCAGTATGCTGGAACCACATATTTCCTGCTAGCATGAGCTGAATCCACCAGAAGTTATTGATCTTGGTCAAAGTAGTTATCTGTTTGTTGGGCAATCTGCATCCAATTGAAAACATATGAATCATGACAAGAACCCAGAAGGCCAGCATGGAGGGATATGAGCTTCTTGTTTTTATCACAAAAAGTTGTAGTGTCACAGATTATCTATACAAACAAATAAAACAAATTTGGTCAGTGTATTATAAAAGGCTTTGGAAAGGAAATGAATAAATTGCCTTTTTTTCCAATCAAAATAATGGTTGCCATCTAGCTTGGGTTTTTGAATCAAGGGGACGGTGGTTCCATCAACAAAACCAATGCAACCAAGAAAGCCTTCAGTCTCCATTACTTCAGATATCTCCTTGCAGTCTTCTTTGGTTGGCCAAGAAAGGACTGAGCAGCAGAAAGATAGGATAGCAATCATGACTCTTTTGGTGTATAAGTCAATGGATCCATAACTGACCAAGAATAGATTTTCTAATTGATGAATTTCTGCTCCATTTCCATTTGATCCCAATCTACAAAGAGAAACAGCAAGTTGGATAGCTGGATTGCATTGAGGATTCCAGGAATTTTTCTGGAAAATGTGGTGGTCTTCAATCATCTCCAAAAGTTTCATGAAAGAAGGCAATAAAGTTTGGAACAGTTGCTGGAAGCTTAAATTGGGCAGTAGGTGAAGCTTTTGCCTTTCATACATAGGGTTGTGGAGAGTGTTTCTTTGTGGAACCATGTATTTCTTTTCCAATAGAGAATTCAAAGCTAACCAAGTTTATTTCAAATCTGAGTCTGAATCTGAGTCAAATAATAAAAAAAGTTCAGTCAGCTTTTTTGCATTTTCAATTTGCTTCCGGGAAGTTTTATTGGACATGTTGAGAAAGATGGTGATGTGATGATGCTGGGATGTGTTTGATGTGATGGAGATGTGAAGCAATGGAGATGTGAAGCAATGGAGATGTGAAGTGATGGAGATTTGAAGCAATGTAGATGTGAAGCAATGGAGATGTGAAGCAATGGAGATGTGAAGTGATGGAGATGTGAAGCAATGGAGATGCAAATCAATGGAGATGTGAAGCAATGAAGATGTGAAGCGATGGAGATGTGAAGCAATGGAGATGTGAAGCAATGGATATTTCAAGCAATGTAGATGAGATTTGTGTCATGCATATAGAATTGATGAGTTGGAGTTGTGGATGGGTGTTTTGCATGCCATGGATGGTGGATGGATGATAATGGCGGGTTTGATGTTTGAAACCCGCCATTTTGAAATACACCAGTTAGGGGGTATGTGTATTTCAGAAACCGGCCATTTTTAATGGCGGGTTTGGTAAACAAAAATGGCGGGTTTCTAATGGCGGTTTTGCTAACTTTGATACACCCTAATGGCAGGTTTGCTTATTTCTGATACGCCCTAATAATTTTTTTTGAAAGGATATCAAATTTGAGGTCATATTTGTAAAAAAAAAAAGAAAGAAAGAAAAACTTCTTCCAATGGCAGAACAATAAGAAAATTCATAAGAATTCTTTTTCTTCACACAAGATGGCATACTTCTTGTGGAAGTAATATAACTTTGTAAAAAGACAACATAAATTGCTTTAGTAAAATGCTTCATATACCAATTTGATGCTGGAAATCCAATTTTTATTTTTTGGAATAATTGAAAAAAACACATCAATTATTCATACAAATTACAATAAATATTACATAAATATTTTCTGGAAGAAAGTTCAAGATTTCTGATTGAATTTAAATACCTTTGTACCTAACATAAAACAAAAATAGAAAAATACTAAATGTATATACATTCCATGAGTTTAATTGAATTATTCTAAAATATTCAAACAAAATCTTCATCAAGTACACAAAAAAAATTGAATATAGAAAATTGATTTCTGTAATTTTGAATATATATTTCCATTGGGATCTAAATACCTTATAAAAAACATAGAAAGACACAAAAAATGCTACATATACCTATTTCATGAGGAGAATCAGAATATTTTTAAAAATTTCAACAAATAATTCATGTAGTAAGATAATAATAATAATAAAATTAAAAAACCATTTCTATGAATAAAAATCAATATTTTGGATGGAGTTTATATATGAGTTTTACAAAAAATAAAGAACCATAAGTAAAAACAAAATACAACTATTTAATGAGAGGAATTCATATATCATTAAAATTTAAAAAAGAAACTTCATCAATTCCAAAACATTATTTCTTTCAATAAGAATAAAACTCCCTTGAATATTCTCTTACATCATGGATTCTTTGTTAAAAATTTTGGAATTTGTGAATTCCTCCCATTGAAAATTTTTATTCAAATTTTTCTTATTTTTTTTTATATTTTTAAAATTAATATTTAAATTCCATTAATAATTCTAATATCTATTTAATAAAATGAATTTTTTATATTTATTTGATTCTTCTTGCACTTGATATAATTTGTTTTTATTTTTTGATTATATTTGAATTCCTACCATTCAATAGGTGTTTTTTTTCAACATATTTTTATTTTTTGTATCAAATTTTAAAAAATGTGGGCACTTAAATATGCTCAACATTTGGTTGTAGTCCAAATGGGATGCATATATAAGCCTCCAAATCCTATTGGACAAGAACATGGACCATGCAGGCCTGCATAGATTTCACTTATTTTCAGAAACTGGCCCCAAAACTAATTAAAATGACTCATTTGAGACACGGGCTCTCTTGGGCCCATTGGGGTGGGTGGTCTACCCTGGCCAAATGGGCTTTAGGGGCCATTATTTTGCATCCTCTGTATTTTGTACATAATTGGCCAGCTGAAATGGCCTCCCAAAGTTGTTTTTTCTCATCCTTGGGCTGGGAAAGCCCATTGGGGCCTGCTTGGGCCACTGGTTTGTGTTTTTGACCTGCTATAGGGCCTCAAAGCCCATGTGGTTCTGTTTTAGGGGGAAGGGGAACTCCAAATGGAGTCCCTTCACCTCAGCTGTGTTTTTCAACCATTGAGGTGGGGTGGAAAGATTGCTTCCTCCCATCCCCTCACCTCCATTGTTTCAAGGGAGGGGAAGAAGGAAACAGTGAGGTTGAATCAATGCAACAAGCAGTGGGATGGGGACCTGATCACCCCCTCCACTTTACAGGAGTGCTCTCTCCCCCCCCCCCCCCCCCCTGTTACCAAGGGTGAATAGCACTGGGCTGAGGGGGATCTGGCCACCCCCAGCCAAAATTCAAAGCAATTCCATGGGGGAATTGACATCCAGGGCTCCTGGAGGGGGATTTAATCACCCCCCCCCCCCCCAGGGGATCTGGCCAAAGAGGGGGGGGACCTCCATGCATGTTTTGGAAGCTGTATGAGCTAATAGGCTGGTCCCAGCCAATTGGAATGTGAGCCATAGTCCATATTTCAAGAGGCACCTAGGCTGCTGTAAGGGGGCTGGTTGACTACAACCAGCCTGTTTAACTTAAAGACATGGTTACACCTGTATTTGAAGAGAATCCAGGCAGGAACTGAACAGAAAATGTGATGCTTCAGATAATTGCATTTAGATACACACAAATTGGACCAGAATGTTCCAGTCAGGGAGGCCAGTTTCAAAATGAAAAACGGACTTTTTGAGGCCAAAACAAGTAGCAAGGCCTGTAGAAGGAGGAATTTTTGTCTTTTCTCTAGCTGTATCATGAACCCACAAGAGGCAAATCTTTTTTACTTAAGGAGGTTTCCTACTTGCTTTTTTACAATCATCAATTTGAATTCATACAATCAATTACCAGGGCCATTGTCCATTATAAGAAAAAATTGTCCAGCATTTATTTTGATTTGATAACTGCTTCTCTTGCCACTAAGTTAAATCTTTGGCCATAATTTTCACATCAAAATATTTATATTCCATCAGAAATATTAATTTTTATTCATAGAAATGAATTTTTCATTCTATAATTATTTTTATGGTATAAAATAGGTGTATTTAAAATTTTTGTGTGTCTGTTTATGTTTGGTGTCAGGTATCTATTTCTCACTGAAAATATCTTATCACATTCAAAGAAACAAATTCTGTATATTTGATTTTTTTGTTTTTATACTTTATGAATCTTTCTTCATGATATTTTAAAATATTTAAATTAACTTTTTGCAATAGATATATATATAGCATTCTTCTATATTATCTTTTTTTGGAAAAAGAGCATTTAAATTTCATCATGAATATCAAAAATTCTTCAGATAAATATTTTTTTAATATTTTTTATAGCTATTTGTGTATTTGATGATTTTTTTGTTGAATTATTTCAAAAATTTTGAATTCCAAAAATCAAATAGGTATATGTAGCATTTTTCTAAATTTTTTTATTTTTTTTGTAAAGGCATTTTAGTTACACAGGAAATATTACATTTTGTGTAAAGTAATTTAATTTCTATTATTTTTATTATTTTTCTTAATTTGGATGAGGTTTTTCTGTTTTGAATATGAGCTTAGATTTGAATTACTTGCAAAAAATTAATATTGATTGTATTTCAATGGGTCACATGAACTCAAGTGATTTTGATAATGAAATTATCCAAACAAATATACCCCAGACAGATCCTACAGGGGGTCTGGAGGCCTTAATTTAACCTCCCCAAGGCCTAAATTCATGTTTACAGGCTTTGGGGGCCCAAAAAACTTCTCAAAATGTTTGTTCTGAAACCCCTTCCACTCCTTTAAACCTTAATTGTCTATTTTGATGCCTTTTTTGTATTGTCACACTGTTTGGATGTTTACATGCCTACCTGGGGTGAAAAAAATACAAGGAGGTGTGATTATAGCAAAAAATTACTGTAATCACACCAATGACATCTTTTGGTCTGACTTTAGCAAAAAAAATGCTAAAATGATGCCATTTTTGAAAAAATTAATAATTTTAGTAATTTTGAAGTTTTTGTTTTAGCCTGGGCCTATTTATTATTTCTTGATAATTATACCTTGGTGGAATTATCACTTGAGGATTCTGGGGCAAAATTTAGGCTTGTACTTCAAATCTTATTAGATTATAAAATATGAATGACTCCAAAATATTAAGAGGAGGTAAAAGTTTGGGATCAATCTGAAATTTGGAGGGGACTTGCAAAAAGGCTGTTTGGGATAGATTTTGTTTAAAAACATGATATCTCACAGCCATATGATGGAGATATTAAATCAAAAATGGTGGGAAAGTTAATTGAGGGTGCTTGAGTGATATGGTCTAATGAAATATGTTGCATGGTGATAACAACATTATTTCATGGAGGTTTGATGTGTTATCAATGGTTTAATCATGTGAAGGATATTCAAAAAAAAAATTAATCCTCCTCATCCTTGTGGCTAGGGACTTTTCTGAATTTTCACAGATTATGTGATTTTTGAAATAGATTAATGATAAATTCACAACCCATTTGAGTTGTGTACATGACTCAAATGGGTTGTGTGGCACGCTGAATGACTACAATTGAGTCATGTGGACTCTAGATGGCCCTCCCCAGTTGTTTAGCGTGCCACACTGTGTTTTTTAGGTGTGTGGCACCACACACAACTTGGGGGGGGGGGTGTAACCGGTGGACATGCCCCCCCTCTTTCTGTCAATTCCCTGGGGAAGGCAGTCAAATCCCCCTACCAGGGCCCTGGGGGCCAATGCCTCCAGGGCTTAGCTATTTGAAGATGGGCTGGGGGTGGTCATATCCCCTCAGCCACGTTGCTCCTCCCCCTTGGTAAAAGGCGGGGGAGCGCACCCCTTGATGGTGGGGAGGTGATCAGGTCCCCTCCACCACCGGTCACCTTTCTGCAACCGGCCTAGTTGTTAATGGCTGGTGGGAGGGTGATCAAATCCCCCCTGTTGTGGTTTGCCTTGTTGCAACTGGCCCCCCAGGTTGCTTGGAGTTGTGTATGGGCCCCCATGGGTCAAATGGGCCATGTAGGGCCCTACACAACTACCACACAACTGGGGGTTGCAAATTTATCATCACCCTTTGAGATAAGGTATGTAGCTTTTTGTGCAGGAAGGGCACATTTTTTACATGATTGTGCTTTTTATTTGTAAAATTAGCCAAACAAATATTATCAAAATGAAACTATCAGTTATGCAAAGTCCCCTAAATTTCATAGAATTCCCAGAAGTTAGTTCAAATTTTCAATCTTTTAAAATGCCAAATATTCAGACCACTTTAATTTTTGCTATCAATTGGTAGTACTCCTAATTTTTTCAGATAAAAAATTTTATTTAATTTACTTTTTTAGCTTTCCAATATTCCAGAGCCAGAATACCCAGGGTAAAAAATTAAACATATATATGTAAAGTTGAAAAATAAAATATCATTTCCCGTTATCACCAACTGAGTATAAATGAAAATCATTGAAAATGGATCAATTAAAAATGAGAATAGAATGGTAAAAAAATTCATAGAATGAGTGTAGATAGCCCAAATATTGTTGGATATTTGAATTTTTCTTGCAATCCTATTTTTAGGAACCTGGTGGAACCACATCTGTTTTCATGTTCCTTCCTGGAACTCTGTGTAGCTGAAGGTACCTTAAAAACTATTGAAGTGGTACTCAATCTTTCTATATCCCAGATAGAATCAAAATTCTATAGATGAATTCACTAATGATTGATTTTATATTGTAGGATTTAATTAAATATTATTTTTATTTTAACATTGAGGAATAAATATTTAAAATTTACTAAAAAGGTGGTAATGTGTATCCCGGGCCCATAAAAAGTGGTACAGCTGTGTACAATTATCAGGAATTAATGTGTGGAATGTGCGCACAATCTTGAATTTTGAATAGTTACCCTAGTGAAACATAAAACAATCTTTTTAAAAAGATAGATGGGTCATATTTTATCAAGGTATTTCAAATTTTCTGAAAACATCATAAGAGATTCAAGATGTTAGAATAAGGAACAAGAAAACATACAAAGTTTTGATATGAATGGATTGAAACCACCACCAATTTGGTTGAAAACAAATTTAATAGTATTTTTTGAAACATTTTTCTATTTGAATAAAATCCTGAATAATTTGAACAAGATTACACATGGCTTGCAGTAATGGATAATAATGACTTTGAAAATTTATTCAATCAGCTTTTAAATTTCATTTTACTTTAAATTCTCCTGAAGTGGTCCTTTGAAACTATAAATAAAATCATAATTATAACTTTTAAATGTCACAAATTCCAAAAAAATCATGTGATTTTGGATTTAAATCCATTTCCCTGTTTATATAACAAAGAATAACTCCTTTTAAACCCTGGAGCTCTCTTCTAGCCTTGATGTCCAGTATTTTCACCCAATATTCCTGTAATAAACTGTATGAACCCAAATATAATGGAGAATTTCTGGATGAAATCCCCATCTAAACCATAATTATGCCTCAAATAATTCATTAATACCATCTGAAAAACTTTACACTCAGACCTTCAACTCAAAGGAACTTTAACTTTAAAAGAAATTCAACTCAAAGGAACCCTATAACTCTAAAGCAACTCATCTAGGTACATACACCTTATACCAAGTATCTACATATAGCCTATCTACCATTGGTATAAATCTAAGTCCCCATAGGCTTGCATAAACTGAATCTACCAGGGTTGCACATCCTTTCTCTCCAAGGCTTGCACATACCTCTAAACTTAGCTACTCTTTCTATCCTATATTCTGTAACGATTTATCCTTTGGGAATTATAGTTTAAATCCTCCTTCAGATCTTATGAAATAATCTCTCATCTCTGAGTACATAGTTTCATGACTCTCACTTACACTGTACATGCTTCAAATGTACATTCTCAACTTAGATACACCAGGAGTGAGAGCTTTCCCAAATGTAGTAGCTATCCTAACCCAATGTAGTATTACTGTACCAAGAGTCTCCTTACTGTAGCTTTGACTGATCTTATCACTACACATGGAACCTTTACTCCTTGGCTTGTAGTACACATAGTCATTTTTGCTTCAAGATCCCTTTCTAAATCCTTGTCAGATCCTTGTATTATAAAATAGTATCAGTTCCACTTTCCTGATCCTCTTCTCTCAAGAAATCATTTTACTGATTCTTAATAGGAAATCCATCCCAGAAATTTCCATCTAAGCACTCCTATTCTTTACTCTATCATTTACTCTGTGTCCTTCAAATTTGCCCTTAGCAAACCTTCCCCAAGCCTGCTATGAGCAGAGTACTCATGTGCAAATCCCTGCTCCCACTCCAGCAGCTCTTGTGAAATCAAACCAGTTAATTTCCAAAACTAACCCATATCCACATTACTTCCTTATCTTATCACCTCAAATATGTTGTTCAAATTTGCTATTAAATTGTGTCATTTTCTACCACATATTCTTCGTTATAACCCCCCAATGTTTGAATTAATTTTCTATTGAGATTTTTTCCCCTTAAACATTTATTATCCTCCAAAAAACCCATCTACACTCCTTAATTCAAACCCCTTTATTGGTCCTTAAAAAAACATGATTTTATGTTTGACCTTGACATGTTCAACTTTGACGCTTTGAAATTTTAATTTGATGCTTCAACACTTCAAGACTGGGAATTTGAAGCAATAAAAAAATTGTAAAAACAAAGTAAAATATTTTTCCTTTAAATTTATTATTGTCAATAATGTGTTTTTAGGTCACTTCTTAAAAAGTAGAATCATGCCTGCTAGACCTCCAATTTTCTGCTATTTCTTTAGCGCAGATACTGTCTTCTAGCCTTGATTGCTACTATTTTCACCCAATTTTTTCCATCAGAACCTGCATAAACCCAAATATAATGGAGAATTACTAGATGACAGCCCCATCTGAACCCTGTTTATCCCTTAAACCATTTATTAATACCATCTGACACACTTGAAACTCAGTCCTTCAACTCAAAGGAACTCCAGCTACAAAGAAACTCATCCAAGTACATATACCTTATGATCATTATCTACATCTATTCTATCTACTGTTGGTATACACCTAGGCCCCCATAGGCTTGGATATACTTAATCTGCCAGGTTTGAACATCCTTAATCTCCCAGGATTTCACATACCTCTAACCTTATCTACTCTGTCTATCCTATATTCTGTCATGGTTTATCCTTTGGGGATCCTTTTGTACATCCTCCTGCAGATTGTATAACATACTCTCCCACCTCTTATTAAATATTGTCATGACTCCCATGTACACTTTGAATGCTTCAAATTTACGTTACCAACTTAGATAACCCATGCCTGAGAGCTTTCCCCAATGTAGTAGCTAGCCTATCCCAATGTGGTAGCTAGCCTATTCCAATGTAGTAGCTAGCCTATGCCAATTTGGTAGCTAGCCTATCCCAATGTAGTAGCTACCCTATCCCAATGTAGTAGCTACCCTATCCCAATGTAGTAGCCAGCCTATCCCAATGTAGTAGCTAGCATATCCCAATGAAGTAGCTAGCCTATCCCAACATAGTAGTACAGTACCAAGAGTCCTCACACCATAGCCTTGACTGATCTTGGAACTTCACATGTAAACTTAACTCCTTGGCTTGTATTACACCTAGTCCTGTTTCCTTGAAGCTCCCTTTATACCTCATTTTCAGATCCTTTTAATATAAAACAGTCTCATTTCCCCTTTCCTGATTTTCTTCCCTCAAAAAATCAGTTTACTACTTCTTAATAGGAAATCCATCCCAGAAAGTGAAATTTAAGCACTCCTATCCCTTACTTTATCATTTACTCTTCCCCCTTCAGAGTTTCCTCAGAAAACATCCCCTCAAGCTTTCTGTGAGCAGAGTACTCATGTGCCAAGCCCTGCTGGCATCCCAGCAGCCCTTGCAACACCATCAGACCCCATGCCACCAGAATAAAATATTTATTCTTGGAATTGAATAAGTGATATGTGGCTTAGTCAGTCCCTTAAAATAATTCATGTCTAAGCTCAAACCCATTGTTTGCACCATGGTAGGAATCTCCCTCTCCAAAAACCCCAGTTCCTGTTTTAAGTGTGCTTTATCAAGCATATATTCAGGATTTCTCCTCAACCAAATTAAGTATTCCTATCTGTAATATCTGAATATGTCTTTGATTCATGAATGTATAGGCACTGTAGATTGAATTAGCTCCCTTCAAGTTTCAAAATCCATCACCCCCTCAATCTTTATTGATAAATTTGAGCTCCACCAGCTAGGTCATGGCATTGCCAGCTGTATCTTAAGATTAATTCAAATCCAAGGACATACCAAAATTATAATGTGTGGAAATATTGGCAGCAAACCAACCATAGGCAGTCCCTGTGTTTTTACTCAAAATGATATCTTTTCATTTTTCAATTGGCCATGACAAACAAGAATTCTTTTTAAAAGAGCCAAAATTAAGCCCATATAATGTGCCCCTTATGCAACACACTGGGAAAAAATTCTAGTTAATCAGATTGGACTGGAAAAGGGGATTTCTTTTTCTATCCTGAGGATTTCTTTCATTTTAACTCACATGAAATTCATCTTTCAAATATTGGAAATATCCCAAAATTCAAGCAGTTTTAAATGATATTTGATTTGATAGACCTGTTGCCTGCAAGTAAAACATGTTACCATTGGCCCAGGTGATAAACCTGAAATTATCCAACAATGGGTGAAAATGGATCAGGTTCATTAAAATAGAGCCTGGAAATAAGAGGGAAAGCACTTCAAAGTGATTGAGCCCTTCTTTACTTGGTGTTGATTTATTTTATTCTTTGTAATCAGGAAAACCAAAGCACCTTTTTGTCCTTCAAGTCTGAGATTTCCATATCTATCAGGAGTTCTCTTCCCTTCAGAGTAAATATATCACATTATATTTTTCTACCACTTCTAAACAAGTAGCAAGGCCCTTGGCATCTAGTAGGCCAACATCCTTTCAACCAAACAAAACCAATTCTTCTACTTCCTACAAGCTTGCCTTACACAACATGCCAAGGTCATTAGCATGTTTAGATAGGATATTGTCCCAGCCAAAGTTTTGTCCTCAAAGAGCTATTTATAGGCCCTCCTGAGGGTTTCTTCTCCCATTGAGATTTCTTTTACTTTCTCTCCTATAATACAAGCTTGTTAATGAAGAGTATCTCCGAGGTGAAAGCTGAGGTATCACAAAACCTGCACGCTTGTCTCCTACGTGGGAGACCCCTGAAAAAATTTGACACCCGTTCCGAACAGCTAGGATCATGACATTTGACATTTGACCACAGCGGCCGGTTGAAGGCGGGAGGGCGTCCTGGGTGCCCCAGCTTACCATTGTGGCAGCCCGGGGATCCCCTGTTCGGATGATTGCATGGCCGCTGCGACTTTAGGTAGACTGCGTATTAGGTCTGAGGCTTGAGGGCGGTTGGATGTCGCTCATGGGGTCATGGGTAGGCCACCACCCCAGCTCAAGTGTCTTGTGTTGTCCAGAAATCACCAGGCCCATTCCAAGCATCCTCCAAAATGGTAAGTTTGCATCGCATCGTCCCGCATCGTTTCTGCCCATGTCCCATTCACCTCCGCGTCTCTCATCTTGTTCAACCATCCCAAATGGGTAATTCGCTCGTACCCACCCGCAGACCCTCGCCGTTGACCTACTCAACCCTTCAGCCGAGCAAGAACGACGGAAGCACAAATTGAAACGACTGGTGCAAAGTCCCAACTCCTATTTCATGGATGTCAAATGCCCTGGTAAGCTTTTACGTCTCCCATCTCTATCATTCCCAGATCACTCACCAAACCGCTCTCTCCTCAGGCTGCTTCAACATCACCACTGTATTCTCACATGCCCAGACAGTGGTGCTCTGTGGATCGTGTGCCACTGTCCTCTGCCAGCCTACTGGTGGCAAGGCCCGATTGACTGAAGGTATGTCCGGTCTTCTCTCGATGGGTCTGGCTGGGACGTTGATCGTCACACTTGGGGTTTTCAGGCTGCTCGTTCCGAAGAAAAAACTAAATAAAACCGAACCATGAAACTAGCGACAGACCGACCTTCACCTTAGCCGCATCCTCCAAGACCGGTTCCAGAGCCTCAGCGATGGTGCCCAGTTCGATAATTCGTCTAATTAGGAGCCTCACCCCTCTCCTAGTTCCTGGCCATAACGATTGTCCTCACCCACCCCAAAGCCCACCGAAAGGCCTGGACAGCTACGTCTAGAACCTCGCCCTCGTTTTCAATTAAGGCTTCACCCTGTGTACTTGCTCCGAGGTCCCCGATACGCCTTACGCGCCCCCACAAATTGATGCAATAAAAGCTGATTCATCTTCATCGAGATAGATGTATCCTTCAATGAAAACGCACGCGATTTTACCGAGGCAGTTGCCTTTGCGCTGTCCAGCACATTGTCCCCTGTCATTCCGAGCAGGAGCTGATCCCCCACGTGCCGTGATTCGAGTTTACCTCATTCATTGACCTGGCTCGGGTTTTCTGACACTTGTGACCCCAGTCATGGAATTACTCTGCTAGAGTCAATAGTTCACTCAGGGTTACATTTACTGATTGAACCCTTCCCAGCCATTCTAGTTCAGCTAGGACTCAGTCTGAAAGACTGGTTGGACTAAGGCCGGAGCTGGGGTGTGATTTTACGCCCAGATTCTTGCTTTCCTGCTGCTTCCTCTTGTGATTAGCTCAAGCGACTGTTCTCTATGGTCTTTGGACTGAACACCCGCCGCAGCATTGGTTTGCTTTCGTTCTGGCATCAGTCCCTGTAATAAGGTTTCGCTGCTCAGGAAGCCGTCCCCTTATCGGCCCCACCGTTTCTCTCAACCAGGTAATCAGCGCCATTCGCGTTGAGGATCTGGACGTCACAAAAGCGCCGGAGGCAGCCATGCGAGAACACCGCGCCTTGCGGATGCGCTGCCGGTTGCCCATGCATTTTTCACAGTGGCGGACCAAAGTCATCGCATCAAATAAACTGAATCAGTCATCTATTTCGTACACGTATGTCAAGCCTGATTTCTCACTCAACAAAGAAGATGATTACTTTAATCGATGTGATGAAGTGGTGAAACATCGATTTTTTCAATGATAATGTGATTTTACTAGTTGAGCAATATTCAAACAAATAATCAAACCTCCAAAAGGCAGAAACTGATCACAGAAATATATCGAGGGAAAAAAGTTGCAACTGTACCATCAATACTTCTTGGTTAAATCTTGAAAGGGGAGGAGAGATGTCTTAACTTGGTCCTACTAATCATGTGAGTTTAGAAAGAGTGATGGATGTTCATCTCCTTTGGCCGGGTTACATTTTGATTGAAGCATTAAGATGGATATATGGAAAAGTCATCAGAAGCACTGCCAGGAGCTGTGAGCTACTGGAGCGAGTATTGACTGGGTTGTTTGTGTTAACTTTGCCCTTTGGGGAGCTGCCACAAGTTCTTGAACCTTTGGAGGTCTGACTCAGGGGTTGCTTGGAAAGGGAGTGATTGTGTGACTAATGAACTAATTCCAACAAGCTAAACAATCCAAGGCTTTTGGTGACCAACAAGCATGATTTTTGAGATGGACCAATTACTACAACAAAAAAAGTTGAAAAAAAGAAAAAGGTTGTAGTGTTGCTATGAGCAAATCTAAATCTAAAGAGAAATATGACCTTGAGGGGTTACAACCAATCAAAAAAGAAATCCATAGCAAGAAACAACACCCAAAATGATGATTGATGAGGTTGACTGAAGTCTGAGCCCAATGGGGCAGTGGTCAACATGTGCAATGATGTTTCCTGGTTTGGATTGAAATTTGTTGAAGTGCCATTATGAGGCTCCTGCGCACATCAATGGTGATAATGGGAAATAAATGTTGTTGGACTAACATGCTTCACAATAAGTTTCAGAGCATCACAATTGTCTGAAAATAACACAAGCAGAACAAGTGGAATTCAAAAGGAAATTCCAGGGTTGACAGAATTTGAGAAAAAAGAAAGGGCATATTTGAGTAAAAAATACCCTTGTGGATCCCATATGGAATATTTAAAATCTGGGATGAGTTCACCAGAGGCATGTCAGAGACCCAGTCCAAAATGAAGGAGGTTTTGGAACAAACTTATCTAAGCCTTTCAGTATTTTACTTGTGGTTAGAATCATCCCTCCAGTCCCTCACTCCTCCCATCTTATCATGGTGTTACTACCTAACTAGTTTTCATGGTCAGTTCCATCAAACTTGCACATTATTGCTGCTTCAATACTTAACCACCCTTCATACATAAGTACTCATACATAAAAAATGATGTCAACCTGAGTTTTTGAACTTCATTTTATGTCCCATGAGTGTGGGAAAGAAATAGGAATCCATAGGGAATTAAGATGCTCTTGCAACACAATGAATTTGGTTTGTGAAATATGAAAATCTGAATCTGATGGTTTTTATTGGAAAATCAAGGGTTGGAGGAGTGTTTTTTTTTCTAGAATCATAGGAGATTCTTTGTCTTGTGATGGATCTTAATGTTAGAATGGTAATCCCATCAAGGGAATTACAGTTGGTATGATTATATTTTAGACATATACAGTTGAAGATATCTATGCGTTGATGTCAGGAGTATACTTAATGGATAAATAATACATTTCTAATCATGATGGAAAAACAAATTTTATAAATATGTTTAACAACAAGAAAGTAATTAAAGATTTAATTCCTGTGAAACACAACACAGTAATTTCAAAGAGACATAGTTCCAGTTGTACAACTCAAGCAGTAGAGCAGTATGATAGGTCTGATGAAGAAAAGAAAAGAAACAGGATATATCCAATACATCTATTTCTTAAGGATGAAATGAATAAAAACTAAATAAAAATAAATGCTTTTGATTTTGAAGCAGAAAGATGGAACTTTGCTCCCAAGAGCAAGCTGCGCTCAAAAGTGCCAAATGGCAAGAAGAAAAACATGGCTCCCATAGTTTTCAATGGATTATTTGCATTCAGATCCAAGAGATGGAAATTTTCAGATAAGAGAAAAGTTCATCATCATTATAAGATAACAAAGAAGAAACTACAGAAATTAAAATTTTTAAATTAGTTATAACTTTTACTGTCTAAAATAATCTAATCATTTACACAGTTGAATCAACATTTATCATCCATTCATCCATCCTGTATTGAATAGCCATTGTATCTGAATAGCATGCTGAGTTGTACCTGATGGCAAAGATGGACTCCCATCAGTATTTAAGGAATCCATCTCCCCATTACCAAGTTGTTATCATGATCAAATCATTTAATTGTTGATGATCCCTCTTTGTTATTGTCCAATCAATCACTGTTTTCATACTATTAAGTCCAAGAACATCCAAATTGCTAATTGAAATTCTTAAAGATTGCATTTTATTGAATTTAAAATCACAAATGGATTCAAAATCATGAAAATAAATTTTTTCTTGAGGTGCAATGTCACAATCCTTAACAAATATTGCACAAGAATTTGACAGAAAAAAATTGGAATAGAATTCTTTTGGAACCAAAGAAATATGTTCATATTATTATCAGTTACTCCAAAATTTACAGAGTAAATGGGATTTGGATTTTTGAAGACTATGTGTATACTATGTGTAATATTTTGATGAGTTCCCTAATTTTCTCTTTATAAGGTCTGAAATTCCCTTGGAATTCATCTCAAGTGACTGAAGAATAATTCATAAACATTTTTTTTGAAGAATGATGATGGCCCTCTGGGGTCCAATATTGATTTTCAAAAAGGTAGAATAGTTTTGTTATTTTTAGATGCATTTCCTTGCTTTATCTCTGACTGTATGGAGCTGGGTACATGATCAAAGGCCACAGAATACAACTCAAAAGTTAAATTAAATCAAAGAATTCTGCCATTCTCCATATCATTTTCATCCTTCCAGTTGACTCAAATGAATCATGGACATATATATACAAATCAATATTGAAAATCAGTAATTTCCAGAAAGATAATAACTTACATCAAGTTATCTGTGACTGTTAATTTGATAAGAATATGAAGGGCTTGCCTGATTTTTATTTTTATAGACTTTTAATTCCTTACTTATAATTTTAAAATTAAATTAAACTCAAATTTTATCACATTCAGAGGTTATTCAAAACAAATGTTGAAGTATTGCTAAAAATGAAGGCCTTTTGTATTCTTTTCCAGGAAATATGTCAATATGGCTGAATCCTTTGAGCTACTATAATTATTATATCTTTCAAATATATTCAATATTTCAACATGAATAACAAATATATTTAAAAATAAACAAATAAATTCTTCAATTTTTGGCTGATGGCATCAAACCCAGACAGAGAATAATTGCCAAGTCAACCATACCAATAATAAAAAACTGGATTTTTTATGAGTTCTAAGTTTAACTTGCCTATTCTGGATCTCACCAATCTAGATAATTGAACAAAAAATAAATCAATTTTTTCAATCCCTATCAATCAAATAAACTCAAGCATAAAATCAAGTTTGAGGCTTTGTGACACAAATGTGATGACAATTTGATGCTATAAATAGCTTTGGGTTCATTGAATATGAAAATTTTTCTGGTCTAAGGTAAATGTAATTATCAATAAATTTTATGCATAAATAATGTTTATTTTATTCAAAAAAATCAAGTATTTTTCTCAGATGATATTCCAGGATATTGCACACTCTGAGCATAGAGTCACAAATTGAAAATCTTTCCACAGTCCTTCAGAAAAAAATATCAAAAAAAATTTGAACTCAAAGAATTCAATCAAGGAAAAAGATTTGTTTGAGATTTTATGAAAATCCCAGAGGAAGAGATGAAATTTAGAAGAATAATATGGATATAAAATGCAGCTTTTTTCTTTTGAATTATCCAAAGAAATTCCAAAAAGAAATTTCATATTTATGTTGATTATGCATAAATTATATCTCAGAAACTTCCTGAATTGAAAATATAAACCTCAAAATTCTATTCTTAAGTCTGAATTTTGATTGAAGATATTTTTAAGATCAGGGAAAATCATAAAATTGGAAATTAAGAGTAAGCAGTGATCCAAAAAAAATCTGGTGAAAATAATCCAAGAATTGGGAGAAAATTTTGAGTTTTGAATTCAATTTTTTTTTGGGAAAATTACTCCAAAAGATTTTCTCTTATCAATTCATCTTGGTGAAATTGAAATCTGGTTCCTGATGTTTATGGGTTGGCCTTCAAAAATTTAAATACATGATTTATACATTTGTTGAAAAACATTTAACAAAAGAACTGGATGATCATTAGATAAGGCATGTACTATAAACTTGTGGAGGTGATCTGGTGGAGAAAAGGAGTAATACCTCCTGAAAGTGTAATAAAGTATTGGTTATTTACTCAAATTATTTCTTAAGGATGAGGAAATGATTTCTTTGGAATGAGAAATGGATCTTATCAAGATTCCAGTTTGTAAGACTGGATTTGGTAAATGATATCAAAAAATGGAAAATTGTAGGGATTCCTATGATATTTATATTTGGTGTTTAGGATAAAAAATTTTACATTTTGGGAAAACTCAAATTCTAAACCTCTGTGAAAAAAGAGAAAAATAAAAGGCATTATTCTTGTCAAAAATAAAAACAGGCCCAGCATAGATTCATGAATTTGAAATTTATAAATCTGAAAAGTTTCAGTCCAAAATTACCCACCATAAAAAGCATCCATGGCATGAATTGATTCAAAATGGTGTGAATTGATCAAAAAATGATTAATTCAAATATATCTGGAGAAAAATCATGCGCTTTGATTGTTTTTAAAATTAAAGGGGAATAGATTTCAAAAACTGAAATAAAATCTTCAAAAAATGGTGCAACAAAGTTTTTTGGCCTAAAATGAACTTTCTGAAAATTTTAAACCCAGGGGAGGTCTGAAAATTCAAAATTTTTGAAAAAGTGGAGGTTCTGGGATCTCCAATGGGATTTTTGAGTCTCCATTTAAGTATTTAAAGGATTTTAAAAAACTTTAGAGTGTGATAAATGGTGTGATGCAGCAGTTTCAACTAATTCCAGCATGGAAAATCAATGATCCCATGTAGGCAAGTGAAATCCAAAAGTAATAAGGGGTCTTTTTACACTACAATATGATTTGGATACAAGTGATTATCAATTTTTTATATTTGTTGGAGGAACTCAGGTCATCTTATTCATACATCCCTAGTTCCCTTTTTTTCTCACTTTTTATATTTGATCTTATTTATTTTTCATGTTTATAATGTTATATTTTTTTAATTTTGAATTCTTTGTATTCTTTGTATTCTTTGTATTCTTTTTATTCTTTTTATTCTTTTTATTCTTTTTATTCTTTTTATTCTTTTTATTCTTTTTATTCTTTTTATTCTTTTTATTCTTTTTATTGTTTTTATTGTTTTTATTGTTTTTATTGTTTTTATTGTTTTTATTGTTTTTATTGTTTTTATTGTTTTTATTGTTTTTATTGTTTTTATTGTTTTTATTGTTTTTATTGTTTTTATTGTTTTTATTGTTTTTATTGTTTTTATTGTTTTTATTGTTTTTATTGTTTTTATTGTTTTTATTGTTTTTATTGTTTTTATTGTTTTTATTGTTTTTATTGTTTTTATTGTTTTTATTGTTTTTATTGTTTTTATTGTTTTTATTGTTTTTATTGTTTTTATTGTTTGTAGGTAATTAATTTTCTCACAGGTGCAATCCTTTATTTCATGGTAGATTGCTTCTGTGTGCCATTGCATGTCTGTGCTGCTACACAAATACTTTCTTTCACAGTACTTTCAAGAATTTATTTTTTTTGAATTCTGGAGCTACAGTCCCATATCTGGGGTTCACAAATCAAAAAAAATGTTTTTGATAATTTTGGTGTCACTAGAAACCCTCCAAGAATGGAATCAAAAAATTAAAAAATTCTGCACAAACCCATTTTTTCATGAGTTTTTGGATCCTTATTTTGACTAATTGATTATTGTTTTTTGGTTTTTTCAGCTACCAAATATTTCAAGAAAAATGAAAAGAGCTTCCAAATATTTCTGCTAGATCTTTTGGATGTATTGTTTTACCTTAAAAAATTCCATCAAAAAGCAAAAAAATCAAATTTCTCATTGCACATTTCCATGCTGTTATTTTCATTATCATTTTAACTTTTTTGGGGGATTTAACATATAAAAAAGTTGAAAAAAATTCAAAAAGCATTTCAATTTTTTTCCAGATTTTTTTTGATTTATCATATTACCTTAAGAAGTTCCTTCAAAAAAGAAAACAATTTGAAAAATTCATTTTCTCATTAGACTTTTGAGTCCTTTTGTTTTCCTTTTTGATTTTTTTTTAGTTTTGGTGTTTCAACCTGCTAAAAATTTAACACAACTATTAAAGAGATTTTTAATATTTTTTTCAGAATTTTTGGGTTTCATTTTTTACCTTAAAAAGTTCCTTCAAAAAAACAAAAAATTCAAAAAATTGAATTTTCTCATTGGATTTTTGGATCCTTGTGTTTGCCTTATAGAAAATTTCTTTTGGGGTATTCAAGCTTTAATAAATTCAAAATTATAAAAAAATAGCTTCTTAATAATTTTTACAGATATTTTGGAGGTATGCATACACCTTACAAACTTCACTGAAAAAATCAAAATAAAGAACAAATATGGATACAAATATTGAAAATTATTCAACTATGATTGTTTTTATGTTTTTACTTGATTTTCTTGGAGGGACCAAAACCTTATTAACAAGCTCTAAATTTTTCTCAATAACGGTTTTAAAAGATTTGTAATCCATGGTCACAAAGCTTTTCCAAAGTGAATCTAACCTGGGAGCTGGCCAATGATCAGACTTGAACTTTAATGAGACTATATGTTTGAAATATTTTAAACAAATGAAGAAAATAGGAGAAAAATTTGTATTTGGAGTGGGAGCGGAATTCATAGGAAGATAAGTGCAAGGCATTAAAGAAGACAGCAGAACCACTGGGCACTTATAGGTTTAAGCCAGAAGGAAACCATGGCATTGAAATTTTGTCCAAATATTTATGGGAGCTGCAACAGAAATGTGGTTCAGTTTCCTTCATTCTTCTTGGAAAGTTTCACCCCAGATATCACACAGTAATCTTGGTTCCTTGAAGATTGGGTTTGATTCAAGCTCTTTTACCATTTCTTTCCTGACTTCAAGCCAGTCTTCTGAGTTCCTCCCCAGAAAAATGGCTGCTGATATAAAGCTACAGTCCCCATCCCCTATGAAACTTTGGACATGTGGTACATGTGGAATGGCTGTTTTTGGGGAAATAAAATCTTTGTATGGGAACTAAAACCAAAAATAAGAATTTGGAATCACAGAAAATATGGTCTAAAGATCAACCTTACTTCTTCAATTGAGACCTGGTCAAATATTCCAGAAGAAGAATACAATAATGTTCAGGAAACCTAGAGGAAAAACCCCCCCAAAAAATCAGACAAAATTAAAAAATCAGAAAATATCAAATGTACTCACTTTCTCACTGATTGTTGGGGCTGCTAATACCTTCCCCCCAAGAGGATGGTAAGGATAATCACCATCTTAATTGGATATCTTTAACCTATTGATTCTTGTCCTTGGATTGTATTCAGGAGAAGCAACCAGCTTATTCACAATGGATACAGACCTCTGATAAAACTTTGAATGAAAAAATTCATGAGAAAATATCCAAAAAATCAACAATCAATAAAAGAAAGTGAATGCTAACCATTTTAACAATATTGAAATCTGGAAGCTCTTCATCTGCTGAATCTTGCCCCTCATCCTCTGGCACCTCCTCATTTTCTGAATATTCCTCTTCAGTCAGAAATTCACCCAATGTTAAAAAAATGACAAGGACTCAGTAAAGGAAAAAATCCATTTCAGAAAAAATAAGTATAGATATAAATCCACCTCTTCCTCTGAGTCCTCCTTTTTTTTCACTTCCCCTTCCCTTTGAGGGCCTTCCAACTTCTTAAAACCTAAAAAAATAGGGAAAATAATTATTTATGAAAGTTGATTTATTTATTTTTACAAAGAATGGTGACTGACCTTGGAATTTAATATGAATTTATTCTTTTGACTTCTTATCCTCTTGGTTTCTTCTAAATATTCCAAACCAGATTGATCTCTTTGGCTTGAGGACTTAGAGATCTTCACAAGTGAAATTGGGCTCTTGAATCAGATTAACTTGATATTTTCCACTGTATAGCTTCTTGCTTTCACCCAGACAATATAGTTTTTCTCCAGGTGGAAACTTGCTGAGTTATTCAAACAGTTCAGTGAAGTAAAGTTTTTCATTAATTCCCCTGGTTGGAAATTCAAGGTTTTCAGATTCTTCAGTTGCATCAGGCTCCAGCATTAACTGGAGAAAGAAAAATCAAAATCAATCAGGAACTTATTTATTTGAGCTTGATAAAAAAAAACAAAAAAACTTACTGATAAGGGAGCTTTGACAAGCAATTGAGGATGAAAATCTTCAAGTTGGAAGAGTTCACCCTTTCTGATAGCTAATTTTACTTGTTGAACACATGGTATACACACGTAAGAAGAGTAATCACAGTTGTTGCAATTGGTGGAACATTCAGGAACTTGATGAAATGAATGAATGGTTTTGAGGGCAAAGTGGCTGATTTTTCCAAAAAGATAATACACACAGTGAGAGAAAACAATAAGATGCTTGAATTGTTTCTTAGAGGCTTATTTTTAAGGTTTTAGGTGAAAAAAAACATTGCAATAGATGTGTTAATTCAAAGTGTTTTTAAATTGGATTGTGTTTTTGGAGGCCCAAGATACATCCCAAAATTCTGGAAAAAATATTAAAAAGCTCTTTAATATTTCTGTTAGTTTCTTAAAGCTTTAAAAACCAAAAATAAATAAATAAATAAACAAAAAAGGCAAACAAAAGCATCCAAAAGTCTAATGAGAAAATTGAATTTTTCAAATTTGTTGCTTTTTTGAAGGAATTTTTTAAGGTGATATAATACATCCAAAAAATCTGGAAAAAAAAACCAGAAATGATCTTTGAATTTTTATTTTAAATTTGTGATAGCTTTAATCACCAACAAAAAAAATGAAATCAAAAGGAAAATAACCAGATGCACATGTCCAATGAGAAATTTGATTTTTTTGGTTTTTTGAAGAAATTTTTCAACATAAAAGGATACATAAAAAACTCTGTAAAAAAATTGGAAAGCTCTATGAATTTTTCTTGAAATATTTGGTAGCTGAAATAAACAAAAAAAAATAAATAATTAAAATAGCTAAAAGTAAGGATCCAAAAACTCATGGACAAATTGGTTTTTGCCAAATTTTTTGATTTTTAAATTACATTTTCGGGGGGTTCTGGTTGTAGTGCCTCCAAAATTAACAAAGATTTTGTTTGGGTTTTATAAAATTTAGCTAAAAGACTGCAGTGTCAGAATTCAAAATAAAAAAAATTCTTGAAAGTACTGTGAAATAAATTATTTGTCCATGTAGCAGCAAGGAAATGCAATGGCACACAGATGTAATCTTCTGTGAAATAAAATATTTCACCCATGAGAAAATCAACACCTTTATATTGTTTATATTTTTTTAGGGCATTGAATTTTTCATACCCCAAAACCAGGAATTTACGCAGTTTTGATGATGCCGCAACATGCCCAAATTTCCCCATTTATATTGTTAATATTTTTTTAGGGCATTGAATTTTTCATACCCCCAAACCAGGAATTCACGCAGTTTTAATGATGCCACAACATCCCATAATGTCCCCAATACACATGGTAAACCTGGAAAAAACATAGCTTTTGGGTTTTTTCAAGAAAAAAAACTAGGTGATAGACAGGCATCTCAAACCCCTGTAAAATAATTTTGAAGAATTTTGGCCATTTTTAAGGCCTTCAAAATTGCCCTCAAAAAACTGGAAAAAAAACGCTTCACATCTCAAATCTTTTCAAGTTTTGAACTTTTTTTCCTTGATTATTTTGAAAAATATGAAAAGACAAAAAGCTCCCAAATATTCAAGGCCATTCAGTTATAATACTATCAGAATTTTAGCACTTCATTTTCCCACCAGAAAATGAGATTTACATAAAAAATAAGACATTATTTGAAAATTTTTTCCCCTTATTTTCCCATGGGATTTTCCAAATTTTGAGTATGCAGTCTTTTAGTGGGAATTGAAAAGGGAAAAGAAAAATCATCTGGGGAGTTTTAGGATCAATTATTTAGATAAGAATAATTGATGTATCTTCAACAATAATGGGAAGTGTCTGTTTTGGGGTGCATTTTGAAGCCATTTCTGATACTCATTTGATTTTTTTATGGACAAACTGAGTTTAAAGTTTTAAAATTAACTTCAAATAAAACAAATATATATATATATATATATACATTTTTTGGAGCTTGTTTTATCCCTCAAATGTCTAACCTCAAAATACCATGTTTAAGCCCCTTTTTGGGGTAGGTCCGCATTTTTGGGACCTTCTGTGAGAACAATCAGATATTAAATACAATTTTAAATGATTTCCTGCCTCCTCATCAACTCTTGGGGCGGTTCAATCCTCTCCTCAAACACAAAATCACCTTTCAAAATCCAGAATCCATTCCACACCACACCAATCATCACCACCATCACCAATCATCACAACTCAACACCAATCAACCAATCACACATCACTAATCAAAAAAAATCAAAAAATCCAATTCAACAATCCAACCCTGCTCAATAAACTACCCTGTATCCAAAAACTCAATCAAAATTTAAAAAAAAACCAAGCCCTCATAAAAAAAAAACAATCTCAATCTCAAAATCCCAAACAAAAAATGTCGCAACAACACATCAATCCACTTTTACTATCTAACTCTGCTTCTTCTTCTTATGCTCTACTACCAGCCTCTGCTTCCTCTCCTTCTAATGCTTCAAATTATTTAGATCACCTCCATAATCCGATCCCTTTGGCTCCTCCAACTGAATTATCATATCATTCAAAGGCAGAAATTTGGGATGCTGTTCAAGAGTGGGCTAAATCCCATGGATATGCAATTTCCACCAAAGTCTCCAATACTTAGGAGCAAAGATATACTTACCAATGTAAAAAATATGGGTAATATAAACCCAATTTATATAGAAAAAGACTTTCATCAACTAGAAAAACAAAATGTCCCTTAAAATTCTCTGGAAGCTTTTGAAAGAGGTCTGGTCTTTGGGAAATAAAAATTCAATTCCCTGATAACAATCATCCACCATCAACTGATCCTTCCACCCATCCAGTTCATAGAAGGATTCAGGGGTCTCTTCTCAAGAGGATGGGGTCAATTCTTTAACCAAAGGTTGGTTTCCTCCCCTCAAAATTCTAAAGTACTTAATGCCAGCCTCCATTTCTCCTCTTTGCACAAAACTTAGTACAATCTATGAAAAAATATAAAAAATTAAAATAGAAAAAATGGAAGAAAAATCACCCATAGAAGCTTTAATAATGGAATTAAGAAACTCTTCTTTTACATATGAAATAAATAATCAAAATGGTAATATTAGTTTTTTATTCATTTATCACCCAGAATCTATCAAATTAATCAAACTCTTTCCATCAGTATTAATGATGGAATGTACCTATAAAAACAACAAATTTGCAATGCCTCTTCTTCAAATTGTTTCAGTCAACAATTGTGCTAGAAAATTCACTGTTGGTTTCTGTTTCCTCTCCCAAGAAAGAAAGGAACACTATAAATGGGCTCTCCATCAACTTCATAAAATGTAGAACATGAAGAACCCCAACTCATTGTGACTGAAAAGGAGGCCCTCATTCATTCCATTGAGTATTTATTTCCAAAATCTCATCATTTACTCTGTGTCTGGCAAATATTCACAAAATTCAAACAAATTTTAGAAAAAACTTTAAAGAAGAATGGGTGATATTCAGAAAACATTGGAATATGCTGGTCAAATAAAAATCTGAAAATTATTATCAAGAAAATTTTACCAAACTGACTGTAGTCTGGAATTCCCCTACTTCTGACTGCCTTCTTGAAAACTGGCTTCATCTAAAAAGAAAATTTGTTTCATATGCTGCAAACAAGCACCTGCATTTTGGAAATACCAGCACATCTAGAATAGAAGGGCTTCACTCTTATTTCAAAAAATTTATCAAAACTTCTTCTGGTTCCTTTTCTGATATTTTTCACCAAATATATCATTCAGTTTGAACTCAAATCCATGAAACTGCCATTGAAAATTCTCAGAAAGAATTCAAGAAATTGATTGGTCTCCCATATTGTGTTGAACACCTATCAGGAAAAATCAGCAACTATGCTCTCAAGATTGTGCATTATTTTTGAATTTAATCAGAAAAAATTAACCACCTGTTCTGATTGTGATTACTCTTCTTTCATGGGAATCCCTTGTGTAAACCAAGTGAAGAAGGCCAATATCAAGAAGCAACAATTTATTCTTGATGATTTTCATCCCCAGTGGCAAGTCAAAAATCCTATTGCAGTATGTTTTCTCTTTTTAGAGAAAAAAATAATTCCAAAATTGATTTTGGAAGTTTTTTTCTTTTATTGGGAACTTATTCATAGCCTACTGAGAAACGGTCATACAAACCTTCTCAATCATCTCATGAATCACCTTCCCAATCAACCAACATACCCAAATTTCAGGATTAACTCTTTGAATAATTCCTTAAATTGAGCCCGGGAGAACAAAATTTTAACCTTGGAGAAATGATGAAACTGTTAAAAGGCAAGTATCAACTGACTTTCATTCAAGAACCACAATCAAATAAATAAAGGAAAATTTGTGGATGAACCAAAGGAACCCCCAATAAAAGCAAAAGATGTTCTCAGCATTCATCTAAGAGGGATCAATCTGGGTTTGAATATGTTGAAGTACCTAAGAGAAGAGGAAGACCAAGGAAGCAGCAAGTGGTTAATTCAATGGTTAGTTTTTGATTTTTCTGGTGTTTTACCTCTTTCTGATGGATTGATTTTAACAGCATATGGTTGGAAATTGGTTTCCTCTAATTTAAGACTCTGAGGAAAAGGAAACAAAATAAAGAACATGAAAAGGCCAAGGGAAAAAAGAAACAGGAATCAGAGGAAGAGGTTATTTCTTTCTTTTTCCTTTTTTGTGTAATTGAGCAAACATTTCATTGTGAACAGGATGAGATTATAACAGCAGAGGAATTGAGTGGAGAAGAATTCAAAGATCTTGAAGAATTGGATATAAAAACAAAATTTAGTATTTATTTTTTTTGGCTGGGGGGATCAGGATTGTTGTTCTAGTTTCCATTAATTTTCATATTTTAATTTGTTACTCAAAGGTCAGGAAGAATGATCAATGAGAGGATTGTTTCACAAAATTTGAGTCCTGGGAATTTGAAGAGGATCAAGAGAAGAAAACAACTAGGTGAAGATTAAGATTTTTACAGGCCTCCAGGGAATCCAATCTTTGTTCCCACAGCTACAGCCTCTGAAACTGAAAAGGTGAATAAATTTCTGGATTGATCTCGCTTTATTGTTTTTTATTAAAACCTTGTTTTTTGGGATGAAGGCCACAACATTGTCTTTTTCATCTTCTGATAATTTTGAAGTGGTGGCTATTGATAAATTCAGTATGAATTTTTTTTTTTTTTTCATTTCATCTTAAGTAATACTCATCTTTCTTTCCTTAGTATCCATACAAAAATTTCATTTTCCCAATGTCAGCCATACCACAAATTTCACATGTTCAAGATATGGTGGGTGATGGGAACTGTGGGTTTATATCAGTAGCAGTTAATTTGGGCCATAAATCTGAAGATTGGATTTCAATACATCAGGAAATGATCAAGGAACTGGAATAAAACTCTCTCTTCAAGGATGAAAAATCTATGTATCAAGTCTTGGATGAAAATTTTGAAAAAGCAAGAAGACAACTTAACCACACTTCTGGACCTTCCCCTCAAATTTAATGGATGAAATTCCCTTGCCATAGCTTCCTGCTTGCAGATACATACAAAAATCCAGTGTTACTTTTATCAAAGTAGGCGCCATCAACTTATTTTCCCCTCAATTCCCCTCCAAATGCCAATTATCAAACATCTCCCAGATTTTTAATTATTCTGGAAGATTTTTAGCACCTAGTTTCTTTCCACTATAATTCTGAACTGTAGCCAGCTCCCAAATTGAACCCCCTTTGGAAGGCTTTTTCTAGCAAGGAATCACAAAGATGGGAAGCTTTGATTCATAATCACTTGGAAATTGCTTTGAAGATTTTGTTTTCCTGGTAGTGGAAATAATAACGTAGTAAAAATTGATCTTGATTTAATTTTTTTTTTCTCAATTTTTCACTTTTTTTTCTATTGATTGTTGACTCATTGATTTGGAGCAAAAAAACACCACTTTTTCTTTTAAATTATGAATTATTTGGGAAAGGATGAGCTAAAAAAATCTCCAAATAATCTTTTTGGCCCCTTTCCCATGCCAACTACAAGTCTTCAAGCTCAAAATTTGCAATATCCCAAGGGAAAATGAGGAAAAGAAAACTTGAAAATCATGTCTTATTTTTTGTGTAAATCCCAATTTTGGCGGTAAAATGAAGTACTGAAATTCTGAAAGAACTATAATTGAATAGCCTGGCATATTTGGAACCTTCTTCCCACTTCAGAACTTGAAAAATAATCAAGAAAACAATTAAAAATGTAAAACAATTGGAGATGTGAAGGGTTTCTTTTCAGTTTTTTGAGGGCAATTTGGAAGGCCTTAGAAATGGCCAAAATCCCCCATAATTAATTTACAGGGGTTTGAGATGCCTGTATATCTCCTATTATTAACATTATTATTATTTTTGTTGGAAAACCCAAAAAACCATGATTTTTCCAGGATTACCGCATGTATCAAGGACATAGTGGCAACATCAAAACCAAATGAAACCCAGGTTTGGGAGCATGAACAACTCAATGCCCTTTTTTTATTGTTTTTATCATTATTATTATTTTTTCATTTTTTCATTT
>CM062615.1:25222084-25237084 GCA_025617555.3 Puccinia polysora | reverse complement strand
TTCAGGGTCCGTCACAAAGACTTTTGGAAGACTCTCAGGATCATAAGCCAACTCCTTTAATGCATTTAAAGAACAACTGTAGAACTCAAACGTTTCTTTTTTATAAAAACAAGAGCTTTTGTGAAAGCTTTCTGATTGGCTGTCATTCCTACAACATGCCATAGTGGGATTTTGTACTTATTTGTCTTATAATTACAATCCAAAAACAAAATATGAGGGAATTGTTTTGAAAGCTTGAATTTCACTTAACCTTCCTTGTGTGAGTTTGTCTTGAACCTCTGGTAAGAAGTTTTCCTGAATAGGAACCATGTCTATCACAGGCTAAATCCACATATTGGTCACGCTTTGAGTTGAAAACTGTTAAATCATAACTATGCTTCATTACCCATGTTTGAAAATAGTTTTGTGCCTCTTCCCTTGTAGGAAAAGCTCTCACAGGAGGTTGGTCAAGTGGATCTTTCATAGTTACATAGTTATATTGATGGCATGCACTCCATCAGTTTCAATCAAATTAGATACAGCAAAGACCAGTAACATAAAATGTCACTCACAACCAGAGTTCAAATCTCACTGTGAAACATTTTGTTCCTCAATTGTCACCCTTGATGAGGATGCAATTGGTGTGGTGACCAATCCGGGGCACCTCACGGATTATGGAAATTCTTGAGTTTTTTTACATTCCCTTATCCATCACTGCTATCCATATATATAAAAAGAAAAAACTTTTGTCTCTATGGCTACCCACTCATTTACCAGTTTCCAAGCTCTTCCCTGTTATAGCGGTCTAGGAAGGCCTTCTCTGGCCATTCAAGGCCAAGGCCCTCTGTTCAAATCCCCCTCTTGCACGCTCTTTACCCAGATTTATTGACCAAGCGCGCGCAATTGGCTATTCCCTAATCAAATCATCAACCACCAATCTCTTTGCCGCCATTGAGCTTCCCATCATTTGCCGCCATTGAACAATGACCGCAAGCATTGCTTGCTGTTTTTGGAGACCCATGACTGGCCTCCATCACCCATCTGATCACCTGTGCGCGATTGGTCATGGGAACAATCCTTGATCAATTGTTCCCACAACTGATCTTGCACACTGGTTGGTCATCCAACCAACAAACCATGACATTGCCTGTGCCTATCAATCACCTGGGAGTCCCATGCAAGTCCTATCCATCATCCTTTGCCCAATCCATTGGCTAATGACGGCAAGAGTAGCTTGCAGTTGTCAGAACCTTTGCACCGCCACCAACGGTTGCGCGCAACCATCACCATTGCACGCGTGACCAACAATCCTACATCAATCCTCCAACAATCCTACCTCAACCCTCCCTTGACAACTGCTTCCATGGCCGTTGAACCTACAATCCGCTGGCGCCGTCATTGAGGCGGGCAGGTTTCCACCTCTCATAACTTGTGTTTCTTTTTTTTTGTTTTTCATCTCTCTCTCCCATGTCAGGTGGTTCCTGTTGCCAACCTTCATCCTCAAAAAACAAAAAAAAATTCCACTCTCATTTGTAATTCTCTCTTGTAAATAGCCTACAGGCCTCTGGTCTATAAAAGGAGGGGCTCTCCCCTGCCTTTTTGGATCCATCTCACCTGATCCATCCAACATAGTAATAATAATCTGACCATTCCAAAGGTCCTCTTCCCCTTCACCTTCATCCTCATCTTGGGTATATTCATGATTGCCCCTTGATCCTTTGAGCCTCCATACTCAAATTTTTGATCCATCCATCTGTGACCCCAATCCTTATCACCAACCATAGCCTTTCTGGTTTAAGAGAATTCTGTCTGTTGGAATTCTTGAGTGTGTTATACCACTCCTTGATCCCTTTTTACAACCATACTGGTCTTGATCCTTCCTGATCATCTTTCTGGAGCCAATCACAATTGATTGAAGAGGTCTTATTAAGCTTAAAACCTGGAGTGTTATACCTCCCTTTATCCTTTAAAGTTGAATTCCGCCACACTACTCTTGAGTGTCTTGAGAAGTGTTGGGTTATTCTTTTTCAAATCTGTTATTTCTTTGCTTCTAGAGCTTCACAAAAAAATTGCTTTTGTTTTGTTCAGCCACCCACAGTTATCTGGTAACCTTCAAGCGCTTGATTGCATAGAGTTGGGCATGTTCATTGAAAACCTGGAGTTTGGTTTGGATTTAGTTGATCTTTCCTAATCTTCTGCTGATGACCAGAGTTATTAGCTTGTGGGTGTTGTTACTTGCAACTGCCTTGTTCCATTGAACTCTGAACAGAACTTTGAATTATTTTGTTCAAGTCTTTCCCTCCACCATCTTGCCTCAGATAGTGTTTATTCCTTTGCTACTGACTATTCCCAAACTCATCCCTTATATTGATTCCTTATTTACAAGTTCCTGGACCTTGATTCCGGTTAAATTTAAATATTATTGTAACTCTTAGGAGGGCAGCCTAAACAGCACCTTTCCCCTCCACATAACTGCCTATGGCTTAGCACTGTTTGGAGTCTTAAATTTGGTCCCCCAGGCTGGGATCAAACCAGCAACCTTGGGATTTACAGTCCCAACATCATCAACGTTTGGAATCAAACTTCCAACTCCAATCTTTTTGTTTTCTTCTCTGTTTCTCTCCCTGGTCTCAGATCTTATCCATGAAGGCAAAATATCCTAGAAGTAAGTCCTCCCAATTTTTTGCACCATCTGGGCAAGGTACTTGTTGTTTTTTGTGAAACCCTACTCTTGCCACACTTGTGAGCCACTTTGGAAATCTGCTCTTTGGATCCTCTAGGAATTCTTTTATTTTAAATGGAATCTACTGGTACTCCAACCACCTCTGCTTGACCAAAGATGGTTAAGATCAAACCTCAGAACAAGAACTTAGGGTTCATTGGGGTAAATGTTGAACGTTTCTTGGACTCTTACAAAATGTCTGCTGAAGTGGATGGAGCAAGCAATTACAATATGGCCTATCAGTTACAATTCTTTATCTCCTCTGATGAAGTTATGGAATTAATCAAGTTGTTTGAAGGATTCAAATCCCATGACTTGATGCTTCTGAAGGAGGCAATGTTGGCATATTGGGGTAAAATAGATTTAGCTTGGTTTACTTTGCAGGACTTGGATGCTCTTGTCTCTCAATGGATCTTTAGTGGTGGTGTCTCTTCAGCCTCTGACTACCAGTCTTTCAGGAAGTCTTGGGATCCTATCCAAAACTATCTTATCCAAAACAATCACATTGATTCAGTGGACAAAGTTCAAGCACAATTCTTCCAATTTTTTTTTGTTGGCTGTGCAGGAAAGGATTAAGGACAAATTGGTCAAATCTGGATCTGTGATCACCACCAGGGATAATCAATTCAAGCTCCCTGTTTTCCTTATCCTTAGGAGTACTGTGGATGAAGCTATAAAAGGTCAAACCGCTTTAACTTTTGAAAAACCTAGAATCACTGAACCAGTCCATGCTCCTTCTTTTAAAGAGTCCAACAATATTATGAATAAGATGATGGCAGATAAAAGACCTATACCAGATCCTAATTCTACTTGAGAACCTACTACTCTAGACAAAATCACCAAGATGCTTAAAGCTTTTGAGAGCAAAATAGATCAAAAGATTTCCTCTATTGTTACTCCTAAGCCCTCTACTCCTGTCCCTAAATCTATCCTGGTCTGTTACTACTGTCATTGGGAAGGCCATGGAATGGGACAATGCCTGGAACTCCAGAAGGATATAAAGGAAAATTTGGTGGAGTAGAAGGGGAACAATTTTTTTCTTCCTAACAGTGCTCTGATCCCTTTTGATTTGTCTTTCCCTATTTGTCATGTGGTGGCCTCTTATCAGCCCCCACCTCCAATGAAAGAATCCCTTGCTTCTTTTGATTTCCAATCTTGCTGTGGTACTCTTCAAACTTTGTATCCTCCAGCTATCTCTTCCTCCAGTCTTGCTGGGCATACTTATCAATCTGATCCAGCCAGGAAAAAACATGAGGAACCTAAACCTCACCAAGCCCCTTCCTTGCCAACTTCAATTCTTCAAAAACCAGTCAAATGTCAATCCTCACCTGAGCCTCCTTCCTCTGATGTAGAAGACATGGTTGTGGAAAAGGAGCCACTCACGGAAAGGTTTCCAGATCACCCAGATCCTCCTCTATCATCCAAGTCACCTCAGCCTTCTGATCCCACTTTAGTACCTGCCTCACCTGAACTTCCTTCCTCCACTCAGCCCAAAGTTTGATTCAAAAGGGGAATCTCCAAGTACTACCCCAATGCTGTGGAAGGAGTATTAAAGAAAATTTCTGATCTCAAAATTTCTGATCTCTATGTGGCTGAACTCCTGTTGATCTCTCCATCTGTTGCTGAAGGGATGAAGAAATGGGTCTCTTGTTGATGTGTGGAGATTGGTCCTGACAAATTAAAGGTCTCCTCTGGAACTTTGATGGAGGACTCTGGTGGAACTAGTCCTTCTTCAGATTCCAATCTTTACTCCTGTCCACTTTGTTTCCTCCCCTGTTATCTTGGTGACTCAGCTGAAACTGTTTCTCCTCTTGTGGACTCTGGATCTCAGCTCAACTTCATTTTGGATGCTATGGCCTGTAAACTCAAAATCAGTCCTAGGGTTAGCTTCAGCTCTGCAGTCTATGGGATAGGTAATCAATCTTGTGAATAATTTGGTATTTCTGAAGATTTTCCAGTCAGGATTGGTTGAAATATTGTCGGAACCTGTCATTTTTGGATCACTTTTTTGGAAGGGCCGATGATCTTGGGACAACCTTTCTTGATGGATTTTGGTGCTACTCTGATGTTTTCTGATAAAGTTGGGAAGAGAATTCTTCTCCCTGATTCTGATGGTAGAAAGATTGAAGTTCCTCTCTGTTTTTTGGATTCTGGCCGTTTGGAAAGAGATTTTCCTGGTTATTCTTCTAAATTTTCTTTAAAGGGGAAGCAGAAGGATAATTCCAATTCCTCTCATTTTTTATGGGAATAGTTGATCCTACTTATAGTTTTAGTTCATTCCAGCCTCAGAATTCAACTCAAGGGTCAACTCTCATCCCCCAGGATTATTTTTCATTATTTTCATCTTTTTCATCTAAACTAGAAAATATCAAAAATCAAAAACATGTCAAAACAGAAAAACCCAAAAATATTTCTTTTCCTTATTTCTCTGGATCTGTTGTGTCTTCTTTTCCTTGTACTCTTAGGTCTGATCAACCTTCTCTCAGTTCCAGTTTGAATCTCTGTAATGAGTATAAACTAGACCCTGATCCCAATTCTATTCTTGGTGGTTTTGGTATGGAGGAATATGGGCTTCAGTGGAGGCAATTTGGGGTAAGAGTAAGTCCTCCCAATTGTGCACTGCCAGGGCAACCTTCTACCATCATTTTAAAAACCCTACCTTGTGGCACACATGTGAGAAATGTATTATCTCCTGTCTCTCCATTTATGGAAAAGGCTTCCTTTGAGGATATTGCAGAACATTGGACATGGAAATTGTTGGAACTTGGACTCAGTTTTTGTAATCAAGTCTCACTGGTCAACTCTTGGAGGAAACAAGAACTTCTCTCATTTGCCACCAAGTACAAGCCAGTTGCAAGAAGGTCCAACCAGTCAATAAGCCCATGCCTCTCAACCTCAATCCTCCTCTTATGCTTCCTTCCTTATCTTGTGATCCTTACTGTGGTATTCCTCAATCTCTTACTGGTCCCTTTGTTCCAATGGTTGAGTCACTGAAGAACGTCTGAAGGTGGTGAACTTTGGTCCAGATGGATGGCTTCTTACTGATGAGTTAAATTTGATCAAAAATGTCTTATCTCTAAGGGAAAAATCTATTGCTTTCTGTGAAGAAGAGATAGGTCTCTTGAAAGAATCCTATGGCCTCCCTTATATCATCCCTGTAGTTTAAAATTATCCTTGGAAAAAAAGAAGATCCCTATCCATGCTGCTAAAGTTCAAAAATTTATCAAGTTGTTCCAAGAACAAGTTTTTACTGGCCTATATGAGCAGTCAACCTATAGTTATTCCAGCCCTGTCTTCTGTGTCCTCAAGAGTAATGGCAAACTTAGAATAGCTCATGATCTCCAACATCTTAATAAGATTACTATTAAATACTCTGGTATTCATCCTGCTACTGAAGAATTTTTCAAATCTTTCTCTGGGAGAGCTTGCTATGGTCTAGGGGACATTATGGGAGGCTATGACAAACAATCCTTACATCCTATTTCTTGCCCTCTCACTACCTTCAATACTCCTCTTGGTTGATTTAAACTTACTCAATTGCCTCAAGGTCCCACTAATTTGGTTGCAGTCTATCAGGCTCAGATGATGTGGATCCTGCAGGATGAAATCCCTGATCATTCTGGTATCTTTATTGATAATGGTGATATTAGGGGTCCAGTTTCCAACTATGATAATGAGCTCTTACCTTGTAATTCAGGAATTTTTTGTTTTATCTGCAAATATGCTACTACTTTGGAAAGGGTTATGTTTTGAATTGAGGAATGTGGCCTTACTGTCTCTGGATCCAAACCGGCTGCTTGTGTCCCTGCTATGGAAATTGTTGGTCATGTGGTCTGCAAGGAAGGAAGAAGGATGGAACCAGCCAAAGTCCACAAGATCATCTCTTGGCCCACTCCAATCAATCCCACTGAAGTTAGGGGCTTCCTAGGTGTTGTCACTTATGTTAGAATCTTTATCCCATCCCTATCCAAAATATGTGCACCCTTACAAGGTCTAACCCGGAAAGATGCTGAATGGATTTGGACCCAAGAGTGTGAAAATTCTTTTCAGTTGCTCAAAATGATGGTTGGAAAAGATATAGTTTTGAAAAAGATTGCTTATGGACCTGGAGCTGGCAAGATCAAGCTGGCTGTTGATTCTAGTTATCAATCTGTTGGGGCTGTCCTTACTCAGGAAGATGAGGATGGTTGAGACCTTCCTGATATTTATGAATCTTTGCTAATTTCAGATGTAGAGACTAGGTATTCTAAGCCCAAATTGGAACTTTGTGGTGTGGCTTGAATGATGAAGAAACTTCAAACAGTTCTCTGGGGCCAACATTTCAAACTGCAAGTTGATGCTCAATCCATCATTGAGATAATAAATGCTCCAAGTCTCCCCAATGCTCCTATGACTTGTTGGGTGGCCTTTCTCCAGCTTTTTTCTTTTGATATTGTTCATAGGCCTGGGAAATATTTCACTATGCCTGATGGTTTATCTCAACAACCTCTTGGAGAGGATGAATCTGATGCTGGAACAGATTTTGATGAAGAAGAACCTTTAATCCAACCTTTCTTCTCTTTCTCTTCTCAAGATTATTCTGGCTTTCAACAAGGCTTCTGGCTTAAATTAGAGCAGTAACTTTTAACTCTTCAAAAACCTCCTGATCTCTCTGCTAAAGAATTCCAATCTCTTAAAAAAAAGTCCTCTAATTTCTTTGTTCAAGGCTCTAGGATTATGAAAAGAGGAAATCCTTGTGCTCTTATTGTTGTTACTATCCCTTCTAAACAAGATTCTATCCTTGAAAGTCTCCATGAAGGTCTTGGTCATTGTGGAGAAACCAAAACTTATTGAAAATTATCCAAACAATTCTGGTGGCCATCTCTGAAGAAACCCGTCTCTCAATGGTGCAAGAGTTGTGAAGTTTGTCAAAAACGTGATCTTAGGCGTCCAGTGGAACTTTTTTATCCCACTGGGGAGTCCAATGTCTTTGGAAGGATTGCTATGGATGTGGTTCATATTAATGCAGGTGGTGCTAAGTACCTCATTGTGGCTAGGGATGATTTTTCTGGATGGGTTGAAGAAAATTTTCTTAAGAATCTTAGCTCTGAATCAGTGGCAGCTTTCCTCTATGAGACCTGGACAATGCGTTATGGCCTGGCTCAATCTTACTCTACTGATGGTGGCTCCAAATTTGGTTGCAAACTTTCTGAAATGATCTGATCTCTTCTTGGAAAACATAGAGTCACTACCCCTTATTATCCTGAAGGCCAAGGAATTGTGGAACAAGGCCATGCTCCTTTGAAGGCTGCACTTTTTAAGCTTACTGGTGATAGTGGCAAGAATTGTTTCAAATTCCTCCCTCTTTTTCTCTTCTCTGATCAAATCTCAGCCAAAAGGACTACTGGCTACTCACCTTACAAAATCATCTTTGACCAAAGAGAAGTTCTCCCTTTGGATCCGGAAATGGAATCTTTCTTGGGTATCCCTTGGGACAAGGTGTCCTCAACTACCAATCTATTAGTTGCTAGATCCAAGCAACTGGACAAAAGTGAAGATGTTTGTAATGAAGCTTATTGGAAGATGATGGATTCCAGAGCAAAATCAGTCCAGTATTGCAAGGAAAAGCACTCCAATTGGATCAGGGACTCCCTGAACCCTGGTGATATAGTTTTAGCTTATAATCAATCTTTGGAGACCCAGTGGGGCAAGCTTTTCTCAAATTGTTGGAATGGTCCTTATTGGGTGGTTTTCCAAGTCAGAGGTGGATCTTAGATTTTGGAGGAGCTGGATGGTACTCAACTGGCCAGAAGATTCTCTGCTGATCAAGTCAAGAAGTTTCATTTTTGTGGAGGCAACTTATATCAGAAGTAAGTCCTCCCAATTGTGCACCGCCAGGGTTATTGGCTGCATTTTGTTGTAAAGTCTACTTTATGCCACATACGTGAGAACCTGGGACGCCTTCTGTGTTTTGTCTCTACCAATTCTAGGGCTCTTTTGGATGGATCAAGATATTTTCCAACTTTTCAATCCTCTCAAGATCAAGAAATGGCCAATTTTCTGTTCAATTTCCTTGTATTTTTACTCCTCTTTATATCTTCAAGTTCAAAATGCAGACTAGGGACAGTTTGTAAGTTGGGGAGAGATGTGGTGACCAATCCAGGGAACCTCACGTATTATGGAAATTCTTGAATTTTTTTACATTCCCTTATCCATCACTGCTATCCATATATATATATATATAATCTTTTGTCTCTATTGCTACCCACTCATTTACCAGTTTCCCAGCTCTTCCCTGTCCTAGCAGTCTAGGGAGGCCTTCTCCAGCCATCCAATGCTGTCCCCCTCTTGCATGGGCTTTACCTGGATTTTTTGACCAAGCGCGTGCAATTGGCCATTCCCTTCTCAACTCATCAACCGCCAATCTCTTTGCCGCCATTGAGCTTCCCATCATTTGCCACCATTGACCAATGACTGCAAGTGTTGTTTGCGGTTGTTGGAGACCCTTGGCCAGCCCCCATCACCCATCTGATCACCTGTGTGCAATTGGTCATGGGAACAATCCTTGATCAATTGTTCCCACAACTGATCTTGCACACTGGTTGGTCATCCAACCAACAAACCACAACATTTCCTCTGCCTATCAATCACCTGGGACTCCCATGCAAGTCTCATCCATCATCCTTTGCCCAATCCATTGGCCAATGACCGCAAGCGTTGCTTGCGGCCATTGGAACCTTTGCACCACCCCCAACAGTCACCCGCAACCATCACTGTTGCGCACATGACCAACAATCCTACCTCAATCCTTCAACAATCCTACCTTGGCCCTCCCTTGACAACTGCAGCTGCGGCAGTCAAACCTGCCATCTGCTGCCGCCGTTTTTGAGGTGGGAAGGTTTCCACCTCTCATACCTTGTTTTTCTTTTTTTTCTTTTTCATCTCTCTCTCCCATGTCAGGCGTTTCCTGTGCCCAACCTTCATCCTCAAAAATTTTTTTTCTCCGCTCTCATTTGTAAATCTCTCTTGTAAATAGCCTATGGGCCTCTGGTCTATAAAAGGAGGGGCTCTCCCCTGCCTTTTTGGATCCATCCAACATAGTAATAATAATCTGATCATTCCAAAGGGCCTCTTCCCCTTCAGCTTCATCCTCATCTTGGGTATATCCATGATTGCCCCTTGATCCTTTGAGCCTCCATACTCAAATTTTTGATCTGTCCATCTGTGACCCTGATCCTTATCACCAACCATAGCCTTGCTGGTTGAAGAGAATTCTGTCTGTTGGAATTCTTGAGTGTGTTATATCACTCCTTGATCCCTTTTTCCAACCATACTGGTCTTGATCCTTCCTGATCATATTTCTGGAGCCAATCACAGTTGATTGAAGAGGTATTATGAAACTTAAAACATGGAGTTTTATACCTCCCTTTATCCTTCAAAGCTGAATTCCGCCACGCTACTCTTGAGTGTCTTTAGAAGTGTTGGGTTATTCTTGTTAAAATCTGTTATTGCTTTGCTTCTAGAGCTTCACAAACATATTGCTTTTGTTTTGTTCAGCCACCCACCGTTATCTGGTACCCTTCAAGCGCTTGATTTCAGAGAGTTGGGAAGGTTCATTGAGAACCTAGAGGTTGGTTGGGATTGAGTTGATCTTTCCTAATCTTCTCCTGAGGACCAGAGGTATTAGCTTGTGGGTGTTGTTACTTGCAACCGCCTTGTTCAATTGAACTCTGAACAGAACTTTGACTTATTTTGTTCAAGTCTTTCCCTCAACCATCTTGCCTCAGATAGTGTTGATTCCTTTGTTACCAACTATTCCCAAACTGATCCCTTGTATTGATTCCTTATTTATCAGTTCCTGGACCTCAATTATGGTTACATTTATATATTATTGTAACTCTTAGGAGGGCAGCCTAAACAGCACCTTTCCTCTTCACAGAACTGCCTGCCGCTTAGCACTGTTTGGAGTGTTACATTGGGGCTTCCAATGTTTCATTACCCAAATCTTTTTTTTCTTTGTCCAAAGCTTTGTTGATGGCACTATCAATGTAGACCTTCCACGCAGCCATTTCAGAAGAAGGAGGGCTTTCCACTGTTCCCATGCAAAAAAATGCAATGGTATACCTCAGTATTCAATACAAATTTCAATGGAAAAAACAAAGCTTGCTCACTTTTGAGTTGAGAAAAAATTGTTTGGAGATTTTTATATGATTTCAATTTTCAACTTTAATTTCACTTTGGTTTCACTTTAAAGTCTCTTTGGGATGGCTAGGTGTGGAACAACAGTCCCACAAAGTATTTGTTCATCCCAAATATGAGTTTATGGAACCCAAGTGTGGTCCAGGGGGTGCTCAAAATTCTGGCACAACTTCCGGGGGGTTGCGCACCCCCAAACACCACGGTTTTGAGCCGCGTATGGGGGTACAAGGCTCAAATATGCCGCGTTTGGAGGTTACACGGCTCCCACAAAACCCCCTGGGGGACGCGCATGTTTGAATTGGCCCTTTGTAGCCATCTATGGGCCCCCAAGGCTCATTTGAGCCATGTAGAGCCCTACATCACTACCACACGGTTGGAGCCATGAATTCAACATCACCCTTTTTTATTTTTTTTATTTTTCTTAGGGTAATGTTCAATTCAAGGCTCATTGAGCCGTTCAAATGGTTGAAAACTTTCTGTGTGGCACAACACACATTCCCATTGGAGCCCTGTACAGCCCCCCACGACTCACAGAGTTGTGCGCCCACCCAACCTGGTTGGCCACTGTGTGGACTTCCACACAACTACATTCAAGCCATGTGGAGTTGTACACGGCTCAAATGTAGTCGTGTGGCATTCCACACGGCGACAGACCGGGGAAAGCAAAAAAAAAAGAAAAAGGAAAAGGAATGAAAGGGTACTTAGACAACCCATAAACTAAATAAACCTTCCAAAAAAAAAACAGAAATCAACCAAAAAATCAAAGAATGTTCATTTTTTGGTTAGAAAAAACAAAAAAAATAAATAAAACAAAATAAAACAAAACTGATACTATCCAATTGACTAGCCTAAAGTAAAAAGACCCAAAAAAAACACAAGTAACTGGACAAGCCTTAAAGTAAAAACACCAAAAAAAGAGACAGGTAACTTGACAAGCCCTAAAGTAAAAACACCAAAGAAAATACAACTAACTTGAAAAGCCCTAAAGTCATTTCAACTTGACTAGCCCTAAAGTAAAAGGGCCCAAAAATTAAAGAAGTCTTTTCACCAGCCCTAAAGTAAAAGTGCCCAAAAAAATCCAAGTCTTTTGACAAGCCCTAAAGTAAAAACACCAAAAAAAAACAAGTTCAACTTGTGTAAAGCTGATCCCATCCCAAGCTTAACATAAGTTAAGCTTGTGATGGAATCAGCCCAACAAAATTTGAACTGACTTACCATTGAACTCTCATTCAAAACACTCAATATAATGATGTTAACTCAAAAAACTCAATATAATGATGTTAACTCAAAACACTCAACATAATGATGTTCAAAATTTTATAACCCTTTATATTAATAGGACTTGTTAGCTGCATTAGAATTACAATTTATATGAAAACCAATGATGAAATGAAGTCAAAGTGTATTACAATCTATAATAAAACTGCAGTTGATCCTTTAGATGATCAACAAAACCAGAGGCTTTTTTAGAAATCAAGGAACATGGTTTTGCTACAATGGGAAGGATTGGAATCATTGCTACCTCAAGTACTAATAGAAACCAGTGGTTATTTTTTACAAAGGCAATGAAGATTGGATCTGATTGATCAGTAACACCATTTTTCATTGGAGTATAAGTATCACATGACTCCAATGAAATGAAACATATAGGTTTGGAATATGTGTCTGCTATGATTTGACCCATGTACAATTTATCCAGCCATTTTGAGGAGGGAATCTTTTCATTGATGTCTTCAACATCAAGTCTTTGTTTAATCTTTTCAACCTCCTTTGCACCACCAAGCATCTTAATGTAGCATGCTTTATGTTTCTCTAATGTTTCAATCATTTCCTTCCTAACTTTAGACCAACCATGTTCTTCATAACCAAGAGATTTAGCAATGACTCTAAATCCGCAATTCCCATCTCCAATTGGATCCCAAACCTCACCAAAGAACTTATGGAATTTCTTGGGTATTTGATTGAGGTATTTCACGTTTGGTTCCCATCATTAAAACTAACTTAGTATTCATTTTTTTATTTGTATCAATGAAATGAAAACTCACCAAGGATGAGCTTCTGGTTGAGCTTTGCTGCATGTTCTCTTCCTCTGAAGAGGGTTCTGATTCAAAATTAAGTGATCCAAATTCACTTTCAGTCTCTTCCTCTGAACTATGACATTCAGATTCAGATTCTTCCAACTTTGGCTAAAAATTCATCATTAGTTAGTAACTAAGTTCATTAAACCCAAAAAATGAACATATCTCAAAAGAAAAGACTTACAATATTTTGTCTTTTCTTGTTTGGAGCCCTTCTAGTTCTTTTTTCCCCCTTGAGTGTTTTTCAACAAGCTCAAACCAAGATGGTTCTTGCCGCGTATCTGTCAATTTTGGCCTGCCCCCACTTGATCGTAAGACTTAAGGTTCAAGTCTTGGCTTGAATTGATATTTTGTAATCTTCTGAATGATATACTTCAAAAGGCCGCTTTTCTCATGATCTGGAGATTCAACTATAATTTCATTGAATTTTTCACATAACTGAGAAATGCTTAGCATTTCATCAACATTGCACTGGAAAAATTCAAAAGGATGAACCATTAGTGAATTAGTTAATCAAAAAGTATTAATCACATAGTGATTTGAACAATCCAACTTGAACAATCAAACTTGAGCCAACTTACAGAATTAGGGCTGGAAGGGTCATAGTCCAACCTCCACTGAGGATGAACATCTTCAGGTACCACTGATCCTCTGAATGCTAGACATTCACCTATTTAGTGGGAACAGGGCAAACCCATAGTATTGAATTATGACTTGGTGCAGACTTTGCCATCATGATCACGTTTAAACTTCTTGAATTGTTCCCTAACAAGATGGATTGACTCTAAAGAAAATTTGTAACTCTATGGCAACAGTTCAGGGGGAAGAACTGTCCCTAACTTAATTCAAGATTTATAAAGTGATGCATGAACTGAAGTAATTTGATTCAAAACTATTCTGTCAAGGCTTTTCCAAACATCCAACAGGTTTCCCAAAGAGCTTGCGAGGAATTGTTTGAGAGTTGCATGGGCTGTTTCAGCCTGAGAAGTTGTTTTGTTTCCAAAATCTGGGTTTATACAAATCCACCCTGTTACAAATGTCTCTTTGATAGGGAAAATGTTATTTCCCATATACTTGAGTACATCCTCAGAGTCTTTCTCAAAACACTATTAAAGTCAAAAGGTCAGAACATAAAACTAGGAAGAATAAGAAGCAGTGATTTGGACCTACTCTGAGTTCCGCATCATTTACCTCTGCCTCCTCCTTGGTCTTTGAGGCCCCATACTTTGCCCACAGATTCATAAAGCTTTTCCATCCTCCAACATCATTAAAAAAGCGCGCTTTACAGTTTGCTTTCATGTTTTTAGACAAGTGCCAATTGCAACATTGTCTTTATGACTCTGGGAAACTTGATTCAATTGCAAAAATCAGAGCTTTTTTATGGTCTGTCACAAAGAATTTTGGAAGTCTCTCAGGATCATAAGCCAACTCCTTTAATGCATTTACAGACAAACTGTAAAACTCAAATGTTTTTTTTGTTATTAAAAAAAGAGCTTTTGTGAAAGCTTTCTGCTTGGCTGTCATTCCTACAACATGCCATAGTGGGGTTTTGTACTTATTTGTTTTATAAGTACAATCCAAAATAGCAATATGAAGGAATTGTTTTGAAATCTTTAATTCCTCTGGATGTGCTAAGTACAGGGCCTCCAAGTGACCCTCCCCACTGAACTTCGACAGGTGAATCCCACTTTTTTCTTCAAGCTGTTCATAGAGTACCTCCATAACACTTTTTACCTTTAGTTCTGCAAGCGTTACCTTCCGCTTAGTGTTCTAGATTGTTGGGTCATCAACATCATCCCGCCAATCAATCTTGCTCAATTTTCTCTTCAGTTGAAACATATTGAGCCCGTCATTCATGCCTTCTACTAGATTTTCAAAGGCCACCCCTAAGATTCTCCTCAGTTGAGGATGCACAGAGGGATGTTCAGATGGTTGATGGTTCAGTTTAGTTTCTTTTGAGGAGAGGCGCCACAAGGGGTCTGCCTTTGTTCAAATTGCATGGATTAAAAAATTGCACCCAACCTTCCTTGGGTGATTTTTTCT